>JAGDQO010001331.1:600000-838406 GCA_018342035.1 Solanum appendiculatum
AACCCTTTTTTTATGCATCACTTTTTACATTCATGAAGATATTTTTATAAACAAATAACTTATTCTCTGTTGCTTCAAAAATACACTCAATTTTCCATACTATAAACAAGTAAAAGTCGATATCAATATTTTTTTTAGTTAGTTTTAATAGGAAAAATTATATCTAGAGAAGATACTTGTTCCTTATTAATTTGAGGGTTCATTCTATATAATATATCAATCTGTTTTTTTCATCTCTTTGTATCGGTTTGGTCAAAAAAAAAATTATATTGAAATCATATAAAATCATAATATTTTTATATATATATATGTGTGTGTGTGATTTAAATTGAATTCAATAACTTCAATTTAAATCACACACACATATATATATATATAAAAAAAAAAATTTAACCTAATAAATCAAATAATTTGTAAGCAAACTTACAAAATTCCAAATTTGGCTTCATATGTGTTTTATTACCCTCTTTGGCACTGCGTAAACTTAAATCTCACAATTATCATACGTAACTCCCAAAAGAGAAGACAAAATATTGTAGGGACCTAACTCAACGTAGATACAAGAGTGTACGTTCATAGTGGTAGAGTCAAAAAATTTATTAAGAGGTTTTAAATATGAAAAAATAAACACATAAAGAAGAGTCAAAATAATTCAACATCTATTATATACATAAAAAAAAAAGGAACAACAATACTAATCATATATAAATAGTGTGATTTTTTACCAATGAACCCCAGAGCTTTTACTAGCTCCATCCATATACACCACACCAAAAAAAACATGATGAAATGTGGTTGCAATAACGTAGACGTGTGTGACAGTGGCGGAGCCAGGAATTTCACAAAAGGATTCTAGTGAGATTTGAACACGCAAGCACTGCCTCATTCCAAACATCTGAAACCACTAGGCTATAATAACTTGTTGTGTTAAGGGTGCCCAAAATATATTATTTAATCATTTCGTGTATCATTTTACTTGTTTATACGGTATTTTTTTCCGACGCCATTGTGTAGTGATATCAAACTTTGTCTTTTGATTCACATAATGTTTGCTATTTTTATTGAAGTTCAAGTTAATTTGAATTATTGTCGTAAGTTTATTAAAAGTGAGATCACTCTTTTTGCTAATAAAACTTATACTTGAAGCTCGATTTTAAATTTTTTAGTTAAGGGTGAAATTATTCTATTTATCATATTATAACATAGTAGATTGTTTCATTGCAGCTTAAAGTTACATATGAATTAGTTATGTAGATTTATTTATTCATATATTATTTATCTTCTACGTTGAATGTTGATGTGTTGAATTTTGTACATAATAACCAAAATACTACTTTCTTAGTATCAATTTATATAACACAATTTCTTTTCTTTCTTTTTTAATTTTGCTCCAAAGAGAGTATCACCTTTCAATAATTAAAAACAATTAAACTTTAAAAAGGCTAGTATTCTTAGGGGTCGTTTGGTCTGAATACAAGTTATGATGAGATAAGTTATTTTGTGATTACTTTTTATTGAGTGTTTGAATTTTATTTAGATTTTTATATTTTCTTAAATAAAACTTTTATCTTATTTAGCTTTAATATTTTTGTTTTTGCATTCACAATGGTACAATATGTATTTAAAAATAAAATTTCTCCTTATTTAGCTTAAAAATAGAACTTATATCTTAAGTTTGTTAAAGTAAAAAAGAATTTATGAGAAAATAAAATAAAAATAAACATAAGAATTGGTCAAATAAATTCATAAATAAAAATTATAATTATATAGTGTAATCTTTTAATAGAAAAAATTGAAGGATTATCGTAATAATAAGGAATAGTGAAGAATGTAAATGTTAAATGGTGTTAAAAATAATGTAAAAATATAAAAAGGATTTAAAATAATATCTTTGTCACTCTACCTATTTTATCCCCGAATAATTTATCCCGAGATAACTGTATCACCCTCAAGAAAGGAATAACTTATTCTGATACCAATTATTAATCTTGGGATAAGTTATCTCGAATTTGTCAACCAAACAATAAATTAAATGACATCATAATTTAATCGCTAGAGTATTTGGTGTTATCCTTTACACCAAATGACTCGAAATAATTTATAATCACATAAATATTTAAATTTTAATTTAAAACAAAATACTCAAAAGTCTCTTTGTTAAAACAAAATTTTGTACCTAACCAAATGATACGAGGTAAATTTAGATGTGACCAGTTAGCTAATGTTGTTTCGTTCTAATCGGAAAGATAATGTGAACATTCAATTTTGTTTAGGTTAATGACACGTAACTAACGTGGCATATTAATTACTATAATATAGTACTTGAATGATATTTAATTTGTTTTTACTTGATTTAAAAAATAATTATTTGACATTTTGATACATTTTATTTATTTTAAATTTATATTTTGATTTAAAAATATTTTTAAAAGAAAACTTCAGATTTTTTAACTACCCAGCAATTATTTAGAACTCCCCACCATCTACCCAATTTCTGTTGGGTTTTACTTTTATATATCTCTTCATTTTACACTAAGATTATCATTTTCTTCAAGACTTCAATATTCACTTAGGTAAATGCAATATTTTTTTGCTCAATTTTCTTCTTGATTTGATTAATTTGAGAAAAAATAGATTCAGATCTGTTGTGGGGTCTTTTTAGAGTTGCTCGTAAGCTTTGATTTTTTCACTTTTTTTTAAGTTCAAAGATCACTTTTTTATCTCTCTAGCTGGTATGTTTGGTGTGATTAGAGATCTTAAATCTTGATTTTGCGTGTTTTTCACGCTATTTTGCTTTGAATCTATATGATTTTTCATCTATAAATTCATGCATTGAGCTCAATTTATTATTATTTCTGTTTTACATTAGCATTTAGAGACCATCAGGTGATTCAAAAGTTGTATTTTTCTTTATTTTTGCTGAATATGGAATCAAGTTGTTAACTTTTGATCTTTTATTGATGAAATTTGATCTGGGTGTGTTCATTTTCTGGAAAATTTGCTTCTTTTGACATTTGATTTGGGTTTGTTGTTAATTTCACTGGGGGATGGGGGGAGACATTTTCTTGCTATTAGAAATTGTGATTGATCTATAAAGAGGATCCACCACCTTTGGTGAAGGGGTGTGGTGGAATGCTAAAGGTTCTTCCTTTTAACCAGAGGTCGCGGGTTTTGAGCTTTTAGGTAGGGAAACTTAATACCAATGTTGGGTTTTTAACGGGGCTAATCTGGATTAGTCGGACTAGAGGATCTTGAAGAGGATATTGCTGACACCAATAATTTGTGAAGGGAGCGGGATGGGTGGAGCTAGGGGGAATCTGAACCCCATTGTTGAAAACTTACAATGCGTATATATGGTCAAATTGTTTAAGTATGTAATAGATGTTGAATCCTCTTAGTAGTTCTTTGCGTGTTTAGTTCTGTATTTTTGGATCCGCTTGGTTGAAGTCCTGCCTTCACAGTATGGTGGTTTTATTATTAATATTTACTGGCTTGTGGAAAAGTTTATGATGTTTATGCTTTTGATATTTTATATTTTTCTTTGTGCATGAGTGTTAATTTTGTGGTAATCTTGGTTTGCTCTTAGTTAGCTCAGTTGTAGATTGTGACAGTTTGCTTGAATCTTATGTAATTTTTGGTTCTGAACTTGTGATTTGGTCTTGGGTTTTAGAAATTGAATTGATCTAGAAATGGCTTCCAATGGGGACAACAATGCTTCTGCAAAACCTCCTCCAGAACCATCGCCATTGCGCAAAGCGAAGTTTTTCCAGGTACGGTAGAAATGGCTCTGATGAGTCTTTTCATTTGCTGCTTATATCTTGATCTTGTGTTTTTACTGTTTGTCATCTTTGAACTTTATGATTACAGGCTAACATGAGAATTTTGGTGACGGGTGGTGCTGGATTTATTGGCTCTCACCTTGTTGACAGACTGATGCAAAATGAGAAGAATGAGGTACATAAGTTTTAGGCCTGGCTTCACACCATATGTTCCGCTTACAAAGATGGATCCAGGATTTGAAGTTTACGTGTTTCTACTGTAATATTAACTTGGTTCACAAACAAATATTTATATATATTTTGTGGTTTTCTTAGTATATATACATGGTATGGTGGTAAAAGCTACTAAGTTCACGTGAACCCATTAGCGACCATCTAGATTCGCCCCTGCCACTAGATACTAGCACATTGATGCTATATAAAATAATAAGGCTAGAAATATGATTGCGTTTACCTAAACTTGTTGTGTTATGCTTAGGTGGTTGTTGTGGATAACTACTTCACTGGATCAAAGGACAACCTAAAGCAATGGTTTAACCATCCAAGATTTGAGTTAATCCGTCATGGTAAATCACTCTTCCTTATTTATCTACATTTCTGCTCCCGAAAGTTCTTATCTACCAGAATTATCTTGCGAGTATCTCTTGGGCAATTTCTACATAGCTCCCTCCGCAAATTGTTTTCAAAGCTCTTCTCTCTTTGCTTCAACAAAGAGTTTCCATTAATTATCTTGTTTTATCTTCATATGATATGCAGATGTTACTGAGCCGTTATTGATTGAAGTTGACCAAATTTATCATCTTGCTTGCCCTGCTTCCCCAATCTTTTACAAGTACAATCCTGTTAAGGTCAGTAATGAAGATCCCCGTATTGCAAAGTTTTCATCATTTCTTTATATTATCACTGTGTTCCTTTGGATCTAGATAGCCCAAAAACTGGCGTGTGGTTTCTGTTGATTTTTTACTTGCTATATGGTATTTGCAGACGATTAAGACAAATGTCATTGGCACTTTGAATATGTTGGGACTTGCCAAGAGAGTTGGGGCAAGGTATGAATCTGTTTCTATCGTCAATTATTCTTGTGATAATTGATCTTCATCTAACTTCATTACTCGAGCAGGATTTTACTGACATCAACCTCCGAGGTTTATGGAGATCCCCTTATTCACCCTCAAGATGAGAGCTACTGGGGAAATGTTAACCCTATTGGTATGCATTTTTAGCTTTTTGAAATTACAGTATCTAATGATATGGCACTAAACAAATATTCGATAATCGAAAAAGACTTGTTGAAGGTCATAAAACTCTTGAGAACACACTAACAAGAGATGACTCGCTTCTTTCATAAATAGCCTCCTTTTAGCATTTGCAAGAATTGCAGTATCTTCTCAGGATCTGCCATATATATTTTTTCCCTCACTTTTGTGAAATTGATCGTGCTAGATTCGTGGTATAATGTAGATTGTGTATTTCAGGAGTTAGGAGTTGTTATGATGAGGGTAAAAGAGTGGCTGAGACTTTGATGTTTGATTATCACAGGCAGCATGGAATCGGTATAGCACTTCCTACACATATATGTTTCTTTCAAACCTTTTCGGTTTTCTTTTGTAAAGTTCTGCATTCTGAAGAATTTGTTTTGCATTTTTGAAATGGTGCCAGAAATACGAATTGCTAGAATCTTCAACACGTACGGTCCACGAATGAACATAGATGATGGCCGTGTTGTCAGCAATTTCATTGCCCAGGCAATTCGGTAATATTCTGAACCTCATTATCAATCTTACCTTTCCATATTTAATCGCGTGAGAATTACTAATGGCCAACCCCTTCTTTGTTCATTTTCACAGTGACGAACCCTTGACTGTTCAGCTGCCTGGAACACAAACTCGCAGCTTTTGTTATGTTTCCGACATGGTATGTTACAGTCTATGAGCCACTATACTTGAAGTTCATATTATGTCTCTTCTTTTTTTCTTACTTCCTTTCTGAATGATGAAGGTTGATGGTCTTATTCGTCTGATGGAGGGAGATAATACTGGACCAATTAATATCGGGAATCCAGGTTAGCTTCCGTTGATTTGATTCTTGGCGTGTGCAATCAAAACTCAATTCTTCCAATTTTATTACTTAACTAAAACAACCCATCTTCTTGCAATCAGGTGAATTCACAATGCTTGAACTTGCTGAGAATGTGAAAGAGGTAATCCACTGAACTTGTCTCGACTATGTATTCACGAGACACATTTACAAGTTCATCCAAAACCAGTAACTTCACGGAGCATGATATATATACACGCACATATATACTGAGTTCATTTCTGAGAACTTTAAAGGTCGAATCCATCAAGTTAAAATCTTGAATCCGTCTCTGACTAGTGTAGTTGTTGTTTTGCAGCTCATCAATCCAGATGTGCAGATTATCACAGTGGAAAATACACCAGATGATCCTCGCCAGAGAAAGCCAGACATCACAAAGGCAAAATCACTACTCGGATGGGAACCAATGATCAAATTGAGCGATGGTATTCCCCTTATGGAGGACGATTTCCGTAGCAGGCTCGGTATCTCCCGAAAGAAATGAGCTATTATTGGTTTTGAGTGATGGACAAACTTGTTAAAAGAGAGAGGCTTTTTATGTTTTCATTATATGACAAGGATGTTTACATGGTCTGAGTTTTTCCACTCACTATCTTATTGCATTTGCAGCATGACTTCGTGCTATATATAAATGCATTTTGATGTCAATTTTAATATATGATTATCGAATATGTTTCGTATATGTGTTTCTTTATCTTTATGTGTCAAATTGTGGACAACTTCTAGTACTAGAGAAACTAATATAATGATCTTATCAAATTGAAGCTTATCTCAACTCTAGTACAAACTTCTATCGGTTACGTGGGTATAGGGAACAGAAGCCCGTCTAGTTCAGTTGGTAGAACGCAAGGCTCTTAACCTTGTGGTCGTGGGTTCCGAGCCCCACGGTTCTTTCTCTTTCATTTTTGAAAGAGAAATTGATATAAAATAGTCGGTCAAATATAACTTTTTAGAATCATCAATCAAATCTAAAAAGTTTTATTTTCAAATATAATTTTGTTAATACGAAAATAAAATTTGAATAAACATGAAACAACGAGTTAGGAGCATTGACAATGTGTTGTAGTATTGACGTTTCATATCTTAAAGTGGAAAAATATTTAAAAAATTTAAGCACCATAAAAAAATCATAGAATTTTCTCGTGTTTTAATTAGGAGTATTTGCCAATGATGAAGTTGTGTAGATGTTGGATGTGCATGGTGATGTTGGCTAATGGTTATAGTTGCTTGTAGTATCTAGTTGTTTGGTAAAATATGATCTAGATGTGTAGATAACTCAAAGGATAAAAAGTGTGACAGAACAAATCTAGTTAGATCCAAGTCAGTAAAGACTACATTATTGAGTAAATCAAGATATTGCCAAAAAAGCTAATTTCGGACTTATTTCCAAGTCACTTTGACTAGCTACATTTACGAGACAGTCTTAGGTGTCTAGTCAATCATCGGTGACCACAATAAATTTTGTAGACCAATCAACTCTAGGGAATTCAAATTCAATATGGTAGTTACAAATTATGATGCGTAATTTGAGATACGTGTGAATAACAATCGTTATGATGTGTGTAATTAGGAAAACGTTACTTTAGAATAAGAGTAAGTAAAACTCTTTTCCCAAACTTATATCCCATCTAATTTTCATCACAATTGTTGTTTAAGCTCTCAAGTTATAACAAACTCCGATGCTCTTTTCTAGTTATGATGTTCATCTAGTCATTAATGAATCACTTAATTCTAGTTATGATGTTCATCTAGTCATTAATGAATCACTCAATAAGAATACTATTTCTCTAGTCATACTTATAAGGGTTGTTTGGTGAGATGTATTATAATAATGCATGTATTAACTTTGGGTATTATTAATATCTTATTTGATACACTTTAAGGTATTAGGCTATGTATAATTAATACACAACAATTCACAATATTAGCAATGTAATATTAATGTTTTTTAGGATATACATTAGTATGATTATAGACACAATCTTTCCTCAAAAAAATTTCACATCCTTTCCACCGTATTTTTGTGACAATTTTTTTAGAAATTATGTAATGCATGTTATTTTTAATAAGCCAAATCAAACATTACATTAAGAAATAATCTTAGAGCATAAAAAACATCAATATAACTAATATCAGCATTACTAATTCCAACATTACTAACACAACATATTCAACAATATTTGTATATATGATAGGCCCAAATCTAGACCTCGATTGAGAAGTATAAAGCGGTCGTTATTAAATATAGAACCCAGCTAGGTTGGGGTCGAATCCCATCGGGAATAATACGTAAACTAAGTTGTATGCGGTTATCTACTTTGGTTACTTATTTCCTAAACATAATGGGAAATATGGAAAGTTTTGGGTTTTGGTTTTTGGTTTAAAGCTCACTTTTCGACAAATAACAATTAACAATATCACTTAGTTTAGAATCAATCAAAGAGAATTAATCAGGATTGTGTTCACCAAGACTGTTTGACCATTTTCGAGTTAATTACAGAACTTTATCCTGCGTTGTTAGTATGTCAGTTTATCAAACTTAAGCTACACTTAACATTTTCTCAACCAAATCAAATGTATATATCACTTTTATTCTTTCGAACTAATAGTGTTCAGCATCATTTCGATAGATAGATTCTCAAGTTGGTTAATCTTGCTATAACATTAACCATTAGACGAGTCTAGATCCTCGAATTATTGTTATTAACTCTTCTTTCAAGTTTTAGCCCTTTTACTCAAACAAGCTAAACTTAAGGCAGGTTTTAATGTTTGCAATCATTAGAAGTCAATTAAAATGAAAGATATAACAAGGTATACTGATACAACACACGATTCGCTTTGTAAAAATCCTAATTTTAGATCAAGTCGTCATGAATTTCACAACCCAAGTTTAGTCACTCATGATTAATAAAACAAAGAATATAAATGCATTCATTCAAGAGTTAAAGACAATCAACAATTTGATTTCAATAAGCCAATAAAAATTCTCGTTCAAATTCTGTTCAAGAGATATCGCCTTCATCGATAAAACAAAAATGGTAAAATAAAATCCTAAAAACAATATTTTAAATTTCAAAAAATTTGAAATTTAAAAGCAGGAAATAGAAAACCTGAGGCTAGCATCTGATGACCCGTCATAGGTCTGAAGATTCGTCGCATAACTTCAGAGAGTTATAGTATTCTTGCAGGCCTAACACTGCATCTAATGGCCCATCAGAGGTCCGACAGACTAACACATGCGAATTCACACTATCAAGAGGTTAATGTGATTAGTATAACTCACTTGCCTTTGATTCTTTTATTTTACAATTACTTTATAAGTTTAAACAAATTTGAATAATTAATATTAAAAATACATACTTAATAATTAAGATTTGAATCATTAAGATACAAAACTAAAAATAACAACATATACCAGAGTAATTTCACACATGGGTTTTAGAGAGGGAAGTGCGTACATAATCTTGTCCTTATCTCGTGGAGTTGGAGACACTGAATCCAATATCCCTTTATTCAAGTAAAACATATCTCATCAGATTTAAAAAGGAAACAAATAATGAAGAAGTCATGTTGGAAACAACGGTGAAAAGAACATTAACAACACCAGATAAACGCGAAACGACAAGCATCTAGAGTATATTATGTAATATAGCTATAGTTTCGATTATTTTTAATATGTGGTTATAGTTTCGCGAAATTTTGCTATTCGGTTTCTTAATTTTATAAATTCAAATTTTTGTACAATTTGGTCCCTGATTTTATAAATCTAGAATTTGTATAATTCAGTACTTGATTGTATAAATTTAGAATTTGTATAATTCGATACTTGATTGTATAAATCTAGAATTTGTATAATTTGATTCCTGATTGTATAAATCCATAATTTCTATATGCTTACCCTAGTTACTTGTATACGATTTATGAAAAAATCATAATAAATTACCCTGTTTGTATATTGACAAGCGAAATATATAAACGAAGTTCTGAAAAGTTCCTAAATGTATAAATACAGAATATGTATATACTTGTGTTGTTTATATATTCGCAAGCGAAATATACAAACGGGCAAGCGAAATATACAAACTGCAGCCTTCACAACAAACAAAACTCTAGCTATGGAGCGCAATTATCGAAACTATAGCTATAGAGCCTTATTATGTCTATTATTTTTGCTATTTCAGAAATTTTCTCTAATAAAACAGCCATGCTAAAAATAAATAAAAAGAGAATAGTAGAAACAACATATAATATAGTAGTCGATTCAAGGAAATGACAACTAATACTATATATAAAGAATAAGATAATACGATAGTAATAATAACAATAGTGTTAAGAAAAATTAGATAAAACTCAACTATCTATTTATTACTAATTTTTACTCTAATCCTCAAACTACATATTTTTATATCTAGAGTCATATTCTCGATAAATAATGACCATCATTTTAGCTATTGTACATCGTTTTTTTGTGATCAT
Organism: Solanum appendiculatum; assembly: GCA_018342035.1. Taxonomy (NCBI): domain Eukaryota; kingdom Viridiplantae; phylum Streptophyta; class Magnoliopsida; order Solanales; family Solanaceae; genus Solanum; species Solanum appendiculatum. Next base: position 610,353 of record JAGDQO010001331.1, read on the forward strand.
AACAATCACCTGTTTTTTTAAAAGAAAGAGAAAATTGAATTTGAAAAACTATCAAATTTGACTAATCATAAATTAATTTGAGCTGGAAAGCACAGTCCACGTCATCGATCCATTCGAGAACAAAACAATTACCATCCGTTGGATCCCATTTAATCAACGGTCCACAATAACCCATAAGCAATCACGCGGATCGCAATCTGTAGCCGCCCATTTCAAATTTTGCTGAAATTCAATCAACCGCCAATATCTTCCGCTCAAAAATTCAAAATCCCTCCAAACAAATTTCCCCCTTTATATAAACCCTAGCTCAGCTCACTTCTTCATCATCAATTCTCTCAATTTCCTTCTAGTTTCATACTCAATACTTCTCAAAAATGTCAGGCCGTGGAAAGGGAGGCAAGGGATTAGGAAAGGGCGGAGCGAAGCGTCATCGCAAGGTGCTACGTGACAACATCCAGGGGATTACGAAGCCTGCTATCAGGAGGTTAGCGAGAAGAGGAGGAGTGAAGAGAATCAGTGGTTTGATTTATGAAGAAACAAGAGGTGTTCTTAAGATCTTTTTAGAGAATGTGATACGTGATTCGGTGACTTACACTGAGCATGCTAGGAGAAAGACTGTTACTGCAATGGATGTTGTTTATGCTTTGAAGAGACAAGGAAGGACTCTCTATGGGTTTGGTGGTTAAGTCTTTAGTTCTGGGTTATTGGGTATTAGTAGTATTTTAGTTTTGTTGATGTAATTGGTTATGTTTCTGAATTTATGAAATATCTTATTTCTGTGTTTCGAATTTGGTTATTTTTGGCTAAGAATGTGAAGAATGGTAACATTTTCTGGTAAATCTACTTTTTGCAATTTCGTTTATGCGTTTCTATGGCTTGAAGATAGGTATCTTAAATTATTGGTTTCGAAAATAAAAAGAACTTTCATTTCAGTGATTTTTTTTTGTAATTTTTGAACGATTGCTTAATTGATGTTTTTGGGTCTGTTCTCAGTTCTGTGAAATCTTTTGTTTGTCATGACTCTAGATTTGAAAAATGATTATTATTTTTGGGTTAAATTATGATTCAAACAATTTATTTACTCTGGATGTGGAAATTTGGCTTCGTTTTTGTCCATCTCAATGAAATTTGTATTTTAAATTTTAATCTATGGTCCCAATATTTGAATCTTTTCCATTTATGAGCTTAGAATTTGTTTGTTTGTCAGATTCCTTTAAGTTAGCGTAAATCTTATTTGTCTAGATTTGATCATAAATTTCGAGAGTAGATTTTTCTAATTCGTTAGTTTTTGTTAAAAGAACATAAGCTTTTGCTTTTGTGTTTCTATGGCTTGTAAGTGAGAAACTTTGTTAGCATCTTTAATGAGAATATGTATAGTTTAAGTAAATAGTAATAGTGGTCTTTTGGAATTTTCTAGTACTAATTTGATTATAATCGAGCTTCAATATGACTTGAACAGCGATTATAAAATTAGTATTTGTCAAACAATTATTCTCTGAATACCAGAGAAGCCATAACAAGTCCATTTCAAGCAAAAACTTGAACAAACCATGTCCTTTGCAAGATTACATGGCCTTTTAATATATGATAGTTTGCACATATCATCCAACTAATAAAATATCTAAAGAGAATTGACTTTCTGGAAATTGATGAGTATTTATCCTTATATTCTATGTTTCATTTTGTGTTTTAATTGGATTGGACAAAGTGTAAGAAAGTAACAGTTTTTGTAATCATGTTATGTTAAACGGATATAATGTATATAGTATCAAAATATTTTTTAAATTTTATAATCTTAAACATATTAAGTAAAATATGTGTTAAAATAAGATACTAAATATAGAAAGTATTCTTTCCATTGCAATTTAACATGTTACTTCCTTTGTTTTTATTTGTATGTCACTATTTTAGATTTCACATCTCTTAAAAAACTAAGTAAATTTATCATTGTATCCTTATTTACTATTCTTTTGATGTCAAGTTTTTAGTAAATGAACATAAATAGTTTATTTTGATTAATTAAATTGACCAATAGATATGAATTAATAATTTAGTTTTCCTATGTTGGTCAAATTTATAAGTACTTTGAAGGTTAATAACTCTCAAGGGTAAAATAGGAAGAATAGTGTTCTTTATGTATTGATTTTGTAAAATGACAAATATTAAGGATCATCTATTTTTAGTAAGAATGACTTATAAATAGGAAGGAAGGGAGCAGAGCAATTTTTTTTGTTTTTTTAATAGGTTCTATAAAGGGTGAAAAAAGTCTTTTTATATATTTCATAAGTTTTCTAGTTTAAATATCATACCCAACAAATTTAAGACTATAACATTTAAAGAATTACATATATTTTTAATTTAAGATTATAAGACTAAAGAGTCTTTCTTTCTTTATTAAATTTTTTGTCAGTTAAAGATACTTGAATTGGAAATTTATTGAAAAATAGTTATATATAATAATAAGAATAAATAAAGAATTAAGTAACGAAATTTGTCTTGATTTTCCGACAAATAATAGTGAGCATATATTTTAATATAATATAGTCGATGTGGTTGGAGAGAGTATTTGTTTTATATTGGTGACCAAAATAGGGTAACTCGATACATTAAAGGGCCAATTTGTTAACTTTTTGTTAAATACTCAAAATTTCATCACCTAAATTCCCTTTTCAGAAATACGCTCTTCAATTTCGTCAAGCCAGAGTTTCCCTCCGTAACCGCCATTGCAACAGGAGAGAGAAAGCTAGAGCGCGCGCGAGAGAGAGATTGGGCTGAAATGGCGAATATCGACGAAGAGAAGGAGCAGGTCGTAGAGCATTCGGTTAAAAAACCTACTGAGGAACGAGGAGGAAGAGGAGAATCTTCGTTTCTGAACCACAACAATTCCTCAGGAAGCAAAGAAGAAGGAGAACTTACTGCATCTGATAACGATGTAAACATCTCTCAATTAGCTGTATTTCTGTTCATGACTATTGATTTAACTCAATTTGTTCGAAATCGCAGCTCAATTTTGCTAACGCTATGTTTTGAACTTTAAATTCATCTTTTGCAGATGTATACTTGCATAGTTTCATTTGCTACTGTTTTTTATTTGCCTTTAATGTCTCAATCCCAATTTATTTTATGATACTCAATAATGTGTGGTATAAGATTAATTAGGGTTTATATCCAGTACCTGTGCTGGTGGGAGGTAGCAAATACCAGTGTAATTTGTTGGTGCTCGCAAGTTGACCTGGACAACACGGTTATACAAAAACGATTAGTTAGGTTTTAGAGATTTACATTTTGTATAAATCTCTAAACTAAATGAGATGATTTTAGAGAAGCATCAGACTTAATTTAAAGTTCAAAATCAACTAAGTTCTAGATGTGAAGGTTTTCCCCCTATATTCTGTTCTTTCACCTTTGTGTTGCTTTAAAATCCTCCTGAATTTAGTTGTTACTGCCTGGAAGCGAAGTAAAATTTCTTTCCTCGTGTCTCTTCTTTCACCTTCGTGTTGCTTTGAGTGCCTGTGAAGTGTGAGCTTTATTTATTATTGAGTTTCTACAATGGTGAGTGTATACAAATTTTTATGGGGCTAATAGAAGCTATTCCGGGTTATCAAGCTACAGTAGTATTGAGTTGATTGAGAATTGTTTTCGACAGGATCGAAATGTTTGTTCCACCGATCAGCTTATGAGCAGTGTTGCTGCTCCACTGGAGCGGCAGGTTCACGTTGATACAGTGAATGAATATTCTCAGGATACCCAGGCAGGTATGTCGTAAAGCTTGAGTATTAAAACATATATATGTAGTTTGAACCCTTGCTTTCATCTACGTACTAGGAATGAATGGTGACAGTTTTTTGATCAAACCATCCCATCAGCGTACATGCACATTGTTGTATGCACATTGTGGTTAAGTTCACTTTCCATGTATGACTGTTAACTGATTGACTTTACTCTGGTGTTTTTTTGTTCTTTTGGTACAACTCTTCTCCTTCCTTGGTTCATAGTCCCCCCCCACCCCCGTATGCACTAAGGAAAGGTAACTAGATAAGAGGTTGTTATAACACATATTCTTCTAGTTCTACGTTCTATTTAATCTATGGAACTCGCTACATAATTTGTTTGGTCTTTAATTACATTTCTTGCTTATCTGTCTGCCCCGCGACTTATTTGCTATATTTTTTTTTTCCTGCATGCTTTGCAGAAAAAAATACTTCTTCCAGCAAAATGGGTTGCTCAATTGATGTGCCTTCTAGTGCTCCTGAAGAATCAGCTCATCTGAAGAGTTCTAAAAAGAATCGAGAGCATTTTGTACCATTTCTGATAAGCTTCTCAGATGAAAGTGGCAGTGACTGTGAAAATTCTGGACGGAAGAAGATTTCAGCAAGTAAAAACAGAACCTTGGCTGAGAAATTTACTAAACCACCAGCACCTGCTCCTCGAAGACCTCAGAAATTGCAAAAGATTACTAGAAATGAGGCAAAGTCGATGCCAAGCAAAGGGTCTGTAAGTCGGAATGTTTCTTCTTTATTAACCAAACCTAATGGAGGTGCTTATGGAAATGCTGTCCGCTTGCATAGTTTTCCAAAGTTTAACAACTCAAATAAGGTAGCTACCCTTGACCATGGGAAAAGAGCAAATGTACATCTTAACTCTAGTAAACTTCATGACTTGCGCCAAATGATCGCGATTCGCGAGAATCGATTAAATCTTGAGAGATTACAGAATACCAAAAAGTCAACTTCAGCTTCGTGTAGGGATGTAAATCTTGTCAATAAAAGGAATTTGGTGGTGAGGGCATCTAGAGAAACTAGTAATGATTATTTGCAAGAACTACAAGAACCAGATAAGAAACGCCAAAAAATTGTTTTGCCGAATCCAAGTTGGGGTTTCTCAAACTCCCATGAAATTATGTCTATGGATATAGGATCAGAAAAGTGTGCATTAAAGGATTCCGATCAACTGGAACCAGCTGATCTTAGAAGTCCTAGAGAAAAATATCCGTCTTGTCCAGTCATTGCTGGACAACTGAAACAAAAAGAGTATCAGGGCGCTTCTTCTTCAACAAATCCATCTCTCACTCTCAAAGATGGTACACATACTCTATTTATATATACAAGCAACTTTCTTTTAATGAGATTAGTTGATGTCTAATTCAAATGAGCTTATTGCCACAGGTATAGATGCCATAAGGAATCTCAATCAGAGTTCCAGCAATTCATCTAAAGAAATTGCAAGTAAAGCTGCCAATAAATTGGTAAATTCTCATGTATATCACCATAATCCCCATCTGGTTGTCTATGTTTTAACATCAAGCAAGAGAATGAGCATTGAATGACTGGTTCAATATCGTTTTGGTGCATGGAGCCTTTGTGTGGATATTTTGAACTTAGTTTCACTAGCCCAAAATTCTTTCATTTCGTAAAAGTTTTATCCTCTATTACTGCAACTACTGCACTTAGAAGACGGTTTCTTCCGGAGGTAAGATAGTGAAGATAAAATTTCTGTGCCAAGTGGATTGAAATAATTGTCTTAGCCTTTTGGCAAGAGATGCTTAATCTAAGTGCCAATGCAGATATTATGAAGTATAAGGTGCTTGTTTCCATATGGGTTTAATAAAACATTGATATAATCTGATACAAGCCTTAGAATAAGTATTAGTCAACAGTTTGATTTTTTAGTTTGGCCCGTCAATCCAATAATGTTTTCTCTTGGAAATCAAAGACACGCCTTGAAAATACTAAAAATAGAGGTTGCACTTTCTTTGTCTTGTTCGTCATTATCAAGGTCTCTAGATTAGTTTTTCTTTTCTTGTTCTTCATTATCTTACATTGGTTGTATGAACTACCTTGGGGCCTGTGATAAGGGGCAATGGGTTAGAATGGGAAGGAAAGAAATAGAGATGGAATGGTGAATAAGGTACTGTCTTGACTCTTAAGTGCAGTCTCATTCTTGTCCATTCCTTTCTATTTATTCAAAGCAATTAGGCCCTAGAATCAAGCATGAGAAGTTTTGATATTGTTGACATTCCTTCTTCGCTTATACTTGGGAGTATGTCGCCCCATCCAGGACTATATTACGTCATCCATGTTCTTATTTATTCCTACGTATATCATCTGTTGTCATGACTTCAATTTTTTTATAGTTAAGCTGCTCCGTCGCCTCATTAAGAGAGAGGTGTTTTTTTTTTCAAAGGGAGCCCACACAAATTATCTACCTAATTCATTTGGAGTGTAAAACTTTTAGCAATGTTAAAGGTCCAATTTGTTTGAAATATGATGGATCGACAGGCTAAAATGACGGGTCCTGCCAATCAAACTTTGTTTACTATGTAATTCCTAAATGATCGAGGTATATAATCTTGTCTTGTTAACTTTGTTTCTTCTTCCTGGCCACTACTAAAATTTGCTTAGTAAGGGCCATTTCGAAAATGAAGGATATTGACTCTTTATGACGAGATTTGATGCTTTCCATTCCAAATTTGTCATTTAAGCTGAGGTTTTGTATTATTCATGGTTAAAGTTTTTTCCTAGATTTCCTCATCCTGGACCTAGCATGCTTGTTTATGCAGCATTCGGATACATTTGATATAATGTCGCTTCCACTGTATCGATTCTGGTCGGGCATTTATCAAATCTTTCTTTTTCTATTGATTTTGTTTCTGTCTTGTGAACTTGACCATTAAACGATGATGTAGTTGAGTATTATGGGAAGGAAATTACCCGATAATGCCAACTCCCTCTTGGATTCTGAAAGTGAACATATGAAATTACTCTTTTTTTTTGTTGTTGTGAGATGGTGTTTATATGAAATTTCATTTGTTTCAACTTAGTTTCCACTGCATGATTCCGAGGTGCAAACTTGTGGAAATGGATAAAGCTATCCTTCCTTTTTTCTAACAGGAAAGATCACACAGTAGGAAGGCTTGATTTTTGTCATTGTATTGTTTAAGCTGTATATACTGGTGATAGCTTAGGGGCTTTTTTTTTTTTTGTGTGTGTGTGCTGTGATGGGGGGTTAGTCAAAACATGCTTTCTGTATTGCATCTATATTGATTTTTGGGGAACTTATATTGCGGATATTTTATTTTCTCTTGTCAACTCGTGTTAGCTTCATGTGCATTTGATTGTGCTATTGTACATTTTCCACGGATAGTTGTTATCTTTTCCCCTTTTTTCCATTCTAAGGACAAGGCAAAGCATGCTACTGAACTATGTAGTCAGTACAATCAGCCTCTTTTACAGAAGAAAGTGAGTTCTGGGCTTGTTGGTGTTAATGTAACTGAAAAGAGTGGCAGCAATCTAGTCGGATCTAATGAAAACACTCAGAAGCCTTCTCTCGATGGTAACAATATTGCAGCCTCCACCCATGGTGTGGGCAGCAATGCTGGGGCCAATGTTGTACGTTTCTGCCTTTTTCTGTCTTCCTCTTTCATGTGTTTTTCTTCCCCCCTTCTTTTTCTATAACCAAAGCTTAGAATTGCATATTTCTGATAGTTCTTTTTCCTCTTGTGAAAGACAACTCTGAGCTTTCCAAGCTTTTGGAACTTCTGTGACAAGCCGAATATTAGTGGAAGCAGCAGAATAGACTTGCAACCACTGTTGAATTTAGAAGAACTTCAAGATAAAGAACTGGAAGAAGCACAAGAATATCGCCGCAAGTGCGAGATTGAAGAAAGAAATGCTCTGAAATCTTACCGAAAGGCTCAAAGGGCCTTGATTGAAGCTAATGCTAGATGCTCTCACCTATACAGTAGAAGAGAACAATACTCAGCCCAGCTTCGAGATCTGATGATGGGAAATCCAAATTTGTTACTGTCTTGTGGGTCTCCTGACGAGACTGGAATTGGATTGGGCTCCTTACCTGAAATTTCTGATGTTAATTTGCATTTAATTCCCTCTTCAAGTTGTGCAGTGCAGCCTACATTTGACTTTAACAATCAACATAGATCCAATTTAAATGTCCATCCAAATAATGTTGCTCTTCAAAATGTCTCCAGTGTTCAAGAGCATTGCAATTTGGCATCTGATCCCTGCAGCGAGCCTGATTGTATCACATTCAAGCCTCATAAGGAAGATAATGGTGCAAATAACATGTGCTCCCCTTCTGAGGATTTCAGTATGTCTCTAAATAAGGATGAAGGGACATTTCTGTTCGAAGATAAATCTCCAGAAAACCATCTGGACTATCAAGGAAAGGAAAAATCCGTTGTTGACATGGACAAGAATACGAACAATGCATCAGAGGGGCAATCAACAATGGATAATTCTCAGGATTCTATACTCCTTGAAGCAACTTTGCGCTCTCAGCTTTTTGAAAGACTAAGGATGAGAACTTTGTGCCAGGAGTGCCCACAAGAGAGCCTGGAAGCTGTAGCTGAAGGAAGAACAGAAAATAATGAGCTTGTGGGAAGGGTGGTAATAGACGATAGATTATGCTCCGATTCAGAGCGAGAGATTGAGCCACAACAAGGTTCTGACTTTCAAGGTAGTCTCCTTTATGGACGTCTTTCTCTGCTGTAGCTCATCTCTTTTGATCATAATTTGACCTATGTGTGCATATGATCTGTAAATCAGAATTTTCTTAAAAACTAAAATACCTTTTTGGCTATTTGGTAGTGCAATGCTTTTAGATAAACAACAAATACTTCTAATAGAATGTAATAAATGGATTTAGTAAGATGCACAGTATCCTGTATACAAAGGACATATTACAAGAACTACTCAATAGTTAATTGGATGTTGTAGCTGAAAAATATATATGAGGTCAAACGATCCATCAACCTCAATGCCAAACTAGTTGGGTTCAACTATGAGAATCCCTTGTATTTATTGTGCTCTATTTGGGTCCATTTCATTTCAATGAGTACTTTGTTTTCTTAAAACAAATTAAGGGTTTTCTAAAGCCAAAGGTTCTCTACATCCTGGAACTTATTCTGACACTGACATACAAATCTCTAAAAAGACTAAAAAGACTAAAAAGACTCTTGGCAACAGCAGATCTAACGTAAGTGTGATAATAACCAAGTTGTTATTGTGACCTAGCTTGTATTGCATATATGGATTCTTTATTTTATTGCATTATGGTCTTAGCTAAGTCTGCATTATTTTTATGTCTTTTGTGACAACATCCTTTCATGTTGATTTTTTTTTGAGAAGGTAACAAGTTGTATGTATTAATACCAAAACAGTACATGAGTTGTACTGTGACCGTATTTTCAAGTGAGCAAAAAGAACAACAAAACCGATCTAAAATTCTAACAAGCATCTAGTATGTCTAGGATAGATTTAGCATCTTCTGGATAAGTCTGATTGCACCAAAAACAAAAGTAGAATGCAGTTATGTTTTATTTTTGATCTTCTGCACTTGTATTGCTACTATCCTCAAAACATCCAGAATTCCTTTCTCTCCACATTGTCCACCAAATACAAGCAGGGGCAATCCTCCATCTGATCGCTTTCACTTTCTCCAGCACCAGCTACTTCCCAACTAAATGGAGCTTCAGTAATCTTGCTAGGCATTGTCTAAGCTATGCCTCTAAAATTAATAAAGATCTTCCACAGCTGGTCAGTTATCCTGCAGTGTAATAATAGATGACTGACTGTCTCCACCTCCTTCTCACATAAATAACATCTTGAGCAAAGTGGCGTCCCTGTCTTGATTAGATTATTATGTGTGTGCACAGCTTCCTTTGCAAGTAACCATGAGAAGCATGCTAGGAATTTTAGTCTTCCAAATGTGTTTCCAAGGTCAATTGGTGATTTGATATTCAGATTGATTTATATATTGTTGCATTAACTCTGAACTTTCCACTGCCATCTTAGTAGTGCCATCTCTATTCTGTAGTCATGTGAAGCATTCCAAATCCTTGTAGAACTCAATCATTTAAACCTCTTCTAAGTCTCAGCTCCCAGCCTTGAGGAGACTACATTTCAGCTATAGATTTCTGTTGATGTCGGGATAGAGCATAGATATGAGGGAATGATTCCTTCAGAGCTCCATTCCCCAACCAATTATCATTCCAGAAGGAGCTCCTAATGCCATTTTGCACACTGATAGAAACTTGATTTTTTATAGCAGGCCATAGTATCCTGATAGACCTTAAGGCTATAACACCACAGGTTGTGTTAACTTGTTTTATCATCCAATTGTCTTCCTCCCCATCTTTAGTTCTGATCACCTTGCTCCATAAATTTTGAGGTTCTTGAGAGTACCTCCATAACCATTTCAACTTGAGAGACTTGCTGTGATCCTTCAATCTTCAGGTTTCTAATTCCCAATCCATCTTGAGCCTTGCTGAGTATTAAAGATTTTGTGGTAAGCTTAGCTGGTTTGGTTTTTTTCACCATATCCACTATTTGATGTAGTTTCCTGGACAAGCAAAATTCATTCTGTTGCATCACTTGTACGGTTGTACCAGTTATTAGGAGCAACTATTTTCTTTCTTATTTTTGTACACTTTTGGTTTCAATTCTCCAGAATGTTTATCACGAAGTCATATATTTTGAAGGTCATTATATCCATGCTCTTTTGGATGTCATATAACAACGAATTGTCATAAATTATCATTTCAGAGGTTGACATTCTTTATTCTGTTTCTTTCCTTTTGAACTTTTTATTAGGTCGTGATGTGATGAGTACGATGTTTAAGATGCCTGCTGAGGTGGACCATCAGTGCAACAATGAGAAGTTTGGTTCTAATTCTGCATCCCCTTCCTCTTATATTTGTTTAGATAGTTGTATCACCACAGGCGATGACAAATCTCAGTTTGCAAGCTCAGTCACCTTTTCATATCCAATTTTGAAGAGTGCTGTCTTAGACTTTAAGGCTTCAGATTCCATGGATGTACTCAAATTACAGATTAGAAATTCCATTGTACAAACTTCTCATGATCAGGGGGAAGACAATTTTGGTAGCAGCACCATTCCAAGCATTTCAAGTGCGGTCTCAGTTGAAGCAGCTTCACTGGATTTAATTGGCAGTAAGAGTGGGTCTTACTCTTGCAATTTTACCATTGACCCGCTTTGGCCACTTTGTATCTTTGAACTTCGGGGGAAATGCAATAATCCTGAGTGTTCTTGGCAACATGTTAGAGACTACTCTTCTGGCAGTAGAATGAAGGTGACATTGGATAACGATGGTATGGATCTTCTGTTTGAAATGCGTAAGATATCCTGACAGTTCGTACATGCATGTGGAGTTAAATTTTCATTACTTGTTTTCTTCTGTAGACAAGGTTGGATCACCAACTCAAGGACATTTATCCTCTTCCGAAAGAACTCTTACCAAGTCACTTGACTGCCTTGGTTTGGCTCCCCCAACTTATTTGGTTGGCTTGGATGTTCTGAAAGCTGATCTGCAGTCATGTAAATCCATTCTAAGTCATGAGTACAGCCAACTGTGGGTGAAGTGCTTCAGTCTTTCCTTTGTTCTCTCAAGTCAGCTGCCAACTGATTTGCCATTTGAAGGGCCGTTATTTCATGGCGCTAATGCTCGTGTTGAGGCCCAGGGTGGTTGGAATAGGCAATCACTTTATTTTCAGAGCAGAAATGGATCATCGGTTTGTCGAATCATCCTGTTCTTTTCTACTAATGCATGGGTGTGGGAGATGAAAAGAGGGGAGGAAAAAAATGATTTTTAGCTACTTATATAACGCTTTTGAAAGAAGCTTAACTTTTATTTTTATCAACTTTTATAGAAGACCTTGCCTTTGAAATACCAGTACATCTGTGGAAGTATTAATTTTAATTTTCAACACATGAATCAAGAAAAATTATTTTGCATCTCCTTGCTGCTTGCCAAAACAGTATCTGTCTGTGAGAAGAATTTGGTGATTGTACGAATCTTAAACTTAAATATATTTTGTTTTTTCTGGGTAATATTCTATTTTTATTTTTCATTGGGAACGTTTGTAATTACTTGTGGAGGCATCTGAATCTATCTAAAGAATGCAAATGCTGTGTTATTGGTTATGGCCTTTTATATCATGCTACTAGGTCCTTTCCGGGGGTTCTTTTAACTTCCCAATTCACTATAATGCTCCTAGCCTTCTTCCGCTATAGGAGTTTCATCATCTTGTTTTTTAGTCATCAATGGTGGAATATCCCTTTTTGTTCCCTGTCCTTGTATAGGCTCGAGTTTGGTATGCAGCAAGCAAGGGATACAAATAGTTGCTGCCCTTATTTGGCAAGTGCTGTAACTTATCTTCTAATAATTTAACAGGGTCCATGCAAGGAACTATCTGCTGATGATGACCAGATTGTAGAGATGGCTCTTCTTAATCTCAGTCAGGAGGCTAATAAACCGAAGGGAAGGTTACAGGTATGTTTTTTGGTGGTGATTATGGGTTAGATATTTGAATGGTCAGTAATCTCATCCTTCTAATTTTTGCGTAAACATGTAGGCTCTTAAACTCCTTGCTCGAGCTTTGGAAGTTAATCCAACATCAGCAGTTGTCTGGATTGTTTACCTGTTACTTTACTATAGCAGTCAGAAGTCCATTGGAAAGGATGACATGTTCAAATGTGCGGTATGCTGTATTTTGACATTGAACTCTATTACTGTTAAAACAAAATATTTTAGTTGGTTCAAGGTGTTAATACTATTAGGAAGTCTATGCGCTGAAAAGCATTTGTAGTTTTGTACATTATAGGCATAGGAATATGGTAGCTAATTGGCTCTGATGGTGTGCCAAATATTTTTTTAATTGCATCAGAGAACACCAGTTTGTTTTACACATTATTTGGTTAAAACCGAGAAAACCGACCGAACTGAATATTTTTTAAATTTATTTTGGTTCAGTTTTTTCGGTTTAAAGTTCTCAAATTTTTGGTTTTTCGGTTCGGATTCGATAGAGAACCCGATAAACCGAATAACTGAACTTCTGCATACATATGCTATTTCTGATTTCATTTGCCTCTCAACGTGGGAAATGATGTTACTTTTGCAAAATCGGCAGTAAGTTTATTAGCATGGCTAACTGTTTGAAAAAGCATTTTATAAATCGCCATTTAATTTGCAATGATGTCAGACAAAAAAAATGAATTTTATTTTATATTTGAAAACATTCCTTTTCCAATGCTTTTTTCACTTTAGAATTTGATGTATTGTTCTACTGCATTCTACTATAGGAGTATCTTCTCAATTCTGGAAGTCAAATGTAATTATCACATATCCTTATCAAATTGATGTAATTATCTTATGTTCAAAAACCCAACATAAAAGTTACAAACCAAAAAAACGAACCAAACCGAATTAACTTCGGTTCTGTTTCGGTTTTTCTCTTTTACCAAACCGAACCAAATGCCCACCCCTAGTTTTAGGCCCCTTCTCCAAGTTATGTATTAGCCTTCATCCTAATAGCTGGGCTTCCTGAAAAATTGTCATAAATCCACTTCAGCAGAGGTTTGACTTTGACTTGTGAGTTTCTCTCTGATTCACTTCATTATCCACATAGATACTGATAAAACTTCTTATTCTGCAATCCAGGTTGAGCACACTGAAGGCTCTTACGAACTCTGGCTTTTATATATAAATAGTCGAACACAACTGGATGAGAGGTTGGCTGCGTATGATGCTGCACTCTTGGCCCTATGTCGCCATGGATCTGCATCTGACAGAAATGCTCTTTTTGCCAGTGATGCCATATTGGATATACTTTTGCAGATGATGAATTGTCTGTGCATGTCTGGGAATATTGCTACAGCCATTGATAAAATCAATGAGCTATACCCCACAGAAGAGAAATCTGATAGCCCGTTCAGACTGTCTCTTCCTGATATCATTACATGCTTAACCATTTCTGATAAATGTGTATTCTGGGTCTGTTGTGTCTACTTGGTTGTGTACAGGAAACTTCCTATTACTGTTCTGCAGCGATTTGAATATCAGAAAGAACTTTCTTCCATAGATTGGCTGTCTACTGACTTGACCTTTGATGAGAAGCAACGTGGTGTCTCTCTGATGGAATTAGCAGTAGATTCTCTAGCATTATACATCGATAGGGAGTCTCTTGAAGATGAAGCAAATCTCAGGGCAGCACACCTGTTTTCGGTCAATCACGTTAGATGTGTAGTGGTGCTTAAGGGTTTAGAATGTAGTAAGAGTTTGTTAGAGAACTATGTCACGTTGTATCCATCATGTCTAGAACTTGTTCTGATGTTAGCTCGGGCAGAGTATGATTTTGCTGATGAAAGTTTTGAAGGTTTTGAAGATGCTTTAGTTAACTGGTTTGATGAAGTTCCTGGAGTGCAATGTATTTGGAACCAGTATGTCCAATGCGCACTCCAAGACAGGAAAAGAGATTTTGTTGAGGGATTAATGGCTCGATGGTTCCAGTTTTCATGGAAACACAGATATTCTCAAAATAGTTGTCTCGACGCAGTAGATAGTGACAACTCCCAGTCTTTACCAGAGTCTGCTTCAGTGTCTGATATTGCTGCTCTCTTTTCCAATTCTAACCCGAATGATTATGTATTTGGGATGCTGAACTGTTCCATCTATAAGCTATTACAAAATGACTACACTGAAGCTCAGTTAGCCATTGATAGGGCATTGGAGGCTGCTTCTATTGAGAATTACACTCACTGTGTGAGAGAACGTCTTTTGTTTCCCCGTGCAGAGAATTTGGACAATGATAGGAAAGTATTGAGACTTCTGTCTGGTTATTTGGCTGATAAGCGTGCTTCCATCATGTCTGAGCCACTGTCAAGACAATTCATCCAAAGAATTAAGAAGCTTAGAGTCCGGCAGCTAGTTGGCAAATTGTTATGTCCGGTGTCATTGGAGCCTTCCATGGTCAACACAGTTCTGGAAGCATGGTATGGTCCATCTCTCTTACCTGAAAAGAAAGACAAACTCACCAACTTTGTCGACATGGTTGAGAGCTTAATGGGGATACTTCCTTCCAACTATCATCTGGCAATTTGTGTATGCAAACAGTTAACCAGAAACTCAAGTCCAGCTAACGCTTCTGGTGGCGTCTCCTTCTGGGGAAGTGCTCTCTTGATAAGTGCTTTATTTCAAGCTGTTCCTGTTGCGCCAGAATATGTATGGGTAGAGGCTGCAGATATTTTGCATGATCTTACAGGTTCCCCGTCCCTTTCTGTCAGTTTCCTGAAGAGAGCTCTGTCTATATATCCATTCTCTATAATGCTGTGGAAACCTTATCTCAGTTTGTCAGAGGCTGAAGGAAATTCAGAATCTGTTAAAGAAGCAGCAATGGCAAAAGGTATTAAACTCCAGTGACTAATACACCCCCGAGGTGAATCTCGGGGCAGTTTTTTTGATAGTGTAATGAGTTGTGTATTTTGTAGAGAACTAGAGGAAGTGTACATGTACAGGAAAATCATATAGTTTTATGTTGCCAAAGGTATTTCTTTGAGAGACATTTTTATTCAGTAGCTTATGAATGTTTAGAGTAAAATTTACCTTATTGATGGAATGGTACAACAAAAGTTTACTTTCATTTCTTGAACTAACTATTTTTTTGCTTGGTACTGTTCTTTTTTCAATCATCAAATTATATTTTGTCTTTCGGAAGTACCCTATCTACCTTACACAAGGTAGGGGTAAGGTTTGTGTACCGCCCCTTCTCCAGACCCCTTTATGAAATTACGCTAGGTATGTTGTTGAATCATTGAATTCTAAAGTTTTGTGCAACTTCATGTACACACACGAATCGCGATTGCCATATTGTGGTTACCTTTTAATAACACCCTTTTTTAGCATTAACAACCACTTCATCGAGGGAAATTGGCATATCAAGGTATCCTTTGGATAATAAGGAAATTGATTACATGAACTTTAGTAATTTTTGAACGTGATTAATCAACGTTAAAGTACGTGTTTGTTTCTCTCTTTGGATTGTCACCTCTGTCGGGGATCTATCGGAAATCACCTCTCTATCTCTGAGGTAGACTGTTTTTCTTGAGCCGGGCTCTATCGAAAATCACCTCTCTATATCTGAGATAGAGATAAAATCTGCCTACATTTGACCCTCGTATGCCCCATGATGAAAACCGGAAAAAAAATGATGTAAGTATAAGGGCCCAACCGGGTTCGAACCGGTGACCTCTTGATCTGCAGTCAAATGCTCTACCACTGAGCTATGGACCCCTTGATGAACAAGTAAGTAAAAGGTATTTTATTAACCATTGTAAAGTATTTAGAAGCTATCTTTCATGTCGTTTTTAATTGTTGTTATTGGAAGAAACTAAGGTAGAAGCATCTAAGCCCCAAAATGAGAATGATACATGAAGAGAGTAACCTCACTTAATGGAGCTTAGTATGGAACTTTGGCTTCAAACTCTCGTTATCTTAGTCAATCCTATAGTAGAAATTCAAGTTAAGGCATTGTAAATGAGCAAAGAAATACTTTCTGTAATCAAAACAAAATTATGAATCAACAAATGCATATTTCGGACCACAACGTTGTACGTAGGGTGTCAGTTGTCGCCTTCATATTTGAGTAAGGAATTAAATATTGAACCCTACTAATGTTCAATCAACGCTTGAGCCTAGTGGTGTTTGTAGTTTTTCTTATTTTGGCTTGAATTGAAAATATTGAACAAAAAAACGAAAGAAAAAATAAACTATCCAATCTTTATCAACCCTTTTCCAAGTAAAGAGGGATGCATTATTGAACGGCTTTTTAACTCCTATTAGACAAAAACAAATTCAAAAATTAAATTTGTAAATTTCGAATTCCAGGACACTAGTGGGGTGGAGCTGCCCTTGGTATGTGTGCACATTCACTATCTTCCGTTCAAACAATATACTTAAAATTTGTAATGCTTAATTGTGTTACATCCATTTGGGGACAGAAAATTCAATGTTAGCAAAATTAAAAAGTTAACTATACACAAGAAAAACATAAATTAGATGGCACAATTTCTTTAGATACTAGAGTGTCATGCTACATAACTTGTGGATATTATAATACGAAAATACAAACTCATATCCCGCAAAAAAGGTTATTTATTATGAGGGACATAAATTAAAGACCAACACAAAACAGGAACGAAAGTGCAAATGACCCAATTCCTCTTGGTTTGTATCATGATTCCATGAGCAAAACCCGTTTTGATTGACGAGTCGAGCTTAAATTGAGAAACATGGTTCGTGAGGATTCATATAACAATTCAACTTTTTTGTGATTGAACCATAAATATAATTTGTACACCCGTTAATCAATACTAGTGTGGCTGAAGACATATTGCACTAAAGCACTCTGCCAAAGCATGGAGATTTATACCATTTCAATTCCCAATAACAAGTAGCTATCTCTGCTAATAGCAGCCTCAAAATAAAGAAACTTTAGAATGCTCCTTGTTCATGTCACCTCAATCTCAAGCCAGAAGAGTCCACTATATGAATCCTCACTGTCCATGTCACTCAATTTCCTTTCTGCCTATTCACGTCCCCTTTCTTCGCCTCTACCAAAGTACAACCAACTGTCATTCATCTGAATTAATCCAATTGCTACTCCCAAAAACTCTTTGTATGGGAGACAAGATTTTCACCCTCTTAGGAATAGACTTTTGAAAACCTCCATGGTCTGAAATTCTGTCATGCGGCTATTGACACATGTATAAACACATAGTAACAACAAATATGCCTCAGTCCGAAACAAGTTGGAGTCGGATATATATCCTTCCTCACATAAGCTCAATCATGTCATCATGATACCAAATAAAATAGAAGTGAAATATGTTAAATATATATAAATAATAGTAATAATAACAATATTAGAAGTCCTATAACAAGGTTAAAACATATTTCAAACTAGTAAACGTCCTATATGGATCTTTTTCCTCAGTTTTGCCTTATCTAGAGCAAAATCTGCATATATGTAGAAAGACTTCAATAAAGATAAAAAAAGAAAGATACCTTTTGACCATCTTTCTTCTACTTCATGTTACTAACAACTTATCTCTCACCACACAAACTCATGGGCATATGAAGTAACATTAGGTTCAGCAAGTTCGCTCGTGCAACTTAAAACTCAGAGCATTTCTTCCTTAAGTAAATTCAAGCCTACTTGTTACTGATTCTCCAACCAAGCACACAAGATGGGCATGCCCAATGCTATTTCCTAGAGCAAAGTAGTTTCTGTTAACAGGTTTCTCCCATTAGCACTACAATCCAGTTTAGTACTTAAGACACGACTGAAAAGACATCTCGTGCAAAAAAGCAACATAACCAAGGGAATGACGAGAAGTAGCTAAACATACTGTGTTTGTGCGAGTATATTTTGTACCTCAATCCAGGCAGTTTTTATTTTCTTATGGGGGGGAAGGGTGGTAAAAAATAAAGATGCTCAAATTGACAAGATGTTCCTGGACTTCATGAGTAACAATAAGAATGTATTAAAGACTATTGAAGTTCTCAGAATAGATGAGACTTAAAAGAGTAAGATCAATGAAAAGAAAACAATGATGCTCAATGTAACAAGATAGCTCCTTGATTTCATGAGTAACAATATAACATGGATTAAAAAGTATTGAAGTTCTCTGAGAAGAAGAGACTTTAAAGAGTAAGGTGATCGGGAATGACAAGCCGGTAGTATAACTAACCAAGTTCTACTTCCCCACAAACTATAATCACTTAACATAAACAAGACACTCACACACTCAACATTCAATTCCGCCAGCTCGGCTTCTGAAAACATCAAGCCCCATCTCTGTAGGATCAGTTGCTTGCAGCTCTACCTGGAATCCATCAAGCTCTCTCTTGAACCTGTCTTTGGAGCTTGCATAAATCATCTTGCTTCTCACCCTTGCTGTGTCAGGTGACCTTCAACAAAATACAAAACAAAAGGTCATGATAACCAAGAGTACAAACCGACAAGATGGAAGTTTATATCACTAAATTTAAGTAAAACATACCAAGCAATGAAGAATATTCTGCTCTTCTGGCAGTTTTCTTCTGTCATGAAATCAAAGTCATAGACAGCATATCGACACTCATCAGCAGGGAGGCCTGCAGCAAAATTGTCATAGCTTTCAGTTGGTTCACCAAGCTTTTCCACAACAACCTGCTTTTGCTTCTCTTCAATCTTATAGATGATGAAACGGTAGGTTCTTTTTGCCTTCAACTCTAAAAACTTCAGCTTGCAATCATCATGCACAGCCATCCCAGATGCTGCGTTAGCCTAAAATTTTTTACAATATACAATATTACCCCAAACATACTATAAGGCAACACATTGAACAGAAATACAAGAGAATAATAATGGGATAACTACTCTATCTAGATCAACAAGTTTGTCTTACACCTATAAATCATTAGGTGTTAAAATTATCCAATCAGCCTAATCACATTCCAGATACTCCGCCTCCCCTAAAAAACAAAGAATCAACAAATAGAAGAACAAAGAAAGGAAATAAAGCCTGCAGCATTTCAGATCTTCAAGTCCTATTCATTACTTCTAGAATTTACATTTCCCACTTAAAAGTCCTCCACCAAATGACTGTGAAGAAAACAAATTACAAGATAAAGATAACAATTGCATTTCCAACTTAACCAAAATTAGGTTGGTCAGTCCTCAATTCTTCTGCGTCAGAAGAGAAGAATACATTATTTTTCAGATGTTACTGGAAAGACCAGAATCAAAAAGATTGTTTCCTTTTCTATTTTTTTTCAGTTTCTTTTCTTGATGACATAAAAATCAAGATGCTGGGACAAGCTCCTCCACAAGTAGAACACAAGAAATTTTGAATAATCAAGGCTAGCCTCATTCAATAAATTTCAAGTCAACTTAAAACTAATTTTTGGTGTTAGAACCTCAACAAAATTCTAGAATAGAATAAGGCACAGGTAGAACTTAGTAGGCATTTGGCATACATAGTTTGCAAAATAATGTATGTTTTACAATTTTGTCCATTTTTGTCCAATCCAAGAACAATATCTAGATGACCGGAATATAAAAGGGTTATAGTCAAACACACAGAAGACTCTGCATGCAGGACAGGACAGTAGAGAAGAACTCACAATTCAAACCATAATGATACCAAAAAAATCAACAACAACAACAAACCCAGTGTAATCCTTTCAACAGACCAAAAGAATCAAATATTAGAAAAAAACAGTTGGAGCCGTTTGTCCATACAATTTTCTTTCAACACAATGTTTGATTATACATTGAATTGATTTTTTGAAATATTTTGAAGATAAAGAGTTCTTCAAAAACATTCATTTAATTGAAATAAAAAATTCCTTCCACTCACAAAAATTCCAAAATTTTCCAAACTAAATGCATGTTCAAACGCAACTTCAATTCTCAAACACACTTTTCCAACTTAAACTTCAAACACTACTTCAACATTTAATCAAATACATCACAGTTTTAATGTCCAAACGCTACTAAGCCACCACTGAAACAAAGATCTAAATACAGATTTTAGAAAAAAGGAGCTCTTCATAGATCAATACCAATAGATCCCACAAAACAAAATTTTAAAAAATAGTCATACTCATCAATCTAACCAATAAACTGAAATCAGATCCATAAAACACTAAAGAAATCAGCAACTCAACTGATAAATTTCATCAAAATTACAGAAAATCATGTCTATTATGCATATACTTTACAGATCGAAAAAATGCTAAATTAAAATGTTTAATAAATAAACTTTTCGTATATAATAAAGTTTATATATACGAAAAAAAACAAGGAAAATCGACTAACCATGATTGAAGGAGAGAGTCAGCAGATTGGAAGAAGATGAGAAAGATGGAGAAAATTTAGGGCTCCGATAAAATTGGTATTTGGTGGAAAATGAGACCAGATACCAAGAAGAGGGGTCCTTGTTTTTTCTCTCTCTTTTTTTTTTTTTTCGAAGATCGGCTATCATTTAGATTTTATCTCTATTTTAGGAAATTTTATAAAAATAGTCTTGGCGTTACACACCCGAAAGGTTGAAAGTATAGAAGAGTTATGTTATTTTTCATAATTTTTTATCGAGCGAAAAAATATTTGATATTTTTTTAATCTTATTTATTCAATTGTTATAAATTTTATTGAATGAAGAAATTTTTAGTACGTTCAATTTTATTTATTTTATCAAATTATTCATATTTTATTATATTTAAAGATTTTTATAATACTAGATGATCTTGAAGAATCGTTTATCCTAGTTATTATTAGCTAGAAAGTATCAAAGTATTTCACTTTTTTCTTTTGTGTTTTTCAAGTTTGTAATACATAACCTCTTAAACTTGTGATGTTATGCTTAATTTGATTCTTGTTATTATATTTTTCTCATCTCTATCCCATCTTTCAAATGTAAAAAGAGTGGTGGGATAATAGACTTTTCTATTTTTAATAAAGTTTTGATTATAATTTTACATATTAAATATTTTTAACAGAAAATAATTAATTTATTGAATAACTTTTTTTTATATAAATTAATATTAGTCCTATTTCAAAGTGTTATGATTTACTATAAGATAACAGATTTGAATTTTACGTTAGTATTATAATGTGTATATGTAGAGTGTATATAGTGTTAGATTTTCTTATTTCAATAGCTAATTTTTACGGTGTAATTCTCCCTAAATTGTATCAATAATATAAGAGCCATCCAATACCCTATATGAATAGTAACATTGATATTATAATGTTTTTTTGTTAACAGTAGATTTTCATTCATAATTAAAATTGTACGATTATAATCAAAACTATATTGGACTACCTGTTCACTCTTCAATCTACCAATCTACTAATCTATAAACAAATAATACAAATAACTTGTGGATGGCTGGGATTTCACAGAATTATTCAAGATTGGGGGAATGACCTATGATGAATATCAGAGAAAGAATTACGTGCTTGTAGCAAAGTAAAAGCTACCAAATGTAGAATTGTCGAGGAGGCAATGCAAAACACGACAATTTATTATGCTTTATTGGAGACTTGAGTTTCACGTCGATACTCCAATGTACGCTATGTGCATTAATGTAAGGTGAAATATTTTTGGACCCTCGTGTCTCAATAGCTGATTTTTAGAACGCCACTCTCTTTGTATTGCATCAAAGTGGATATCAAATACCGCGATGAAAAATAAAAAAAATTATTAAATTATTATTATTATTATTTTTTTAAAAACAGATTTGAGGAATAAATGGTCCACTTCCCCAAATAATACAAATACCATTGCAAAGCAAAAGTCCACCAATACACGCTTGGGCTTTGGTAGATTTTTTCGACCATTTCATATTTTTTTCTTCCCCTTCAGCCCAATGTCGCCGGCGACTTTCTGACCTGCTCGATAACTTCCGTCTCTCTCTCCGTTCGGTGCGGTTTTGTTCAATTTACGAATTTCATTCTTTTTTGTATACAATCAAAGGCTGATTCATATGCATTTTGTGTGTTTTCAGAAACGAATTTCTAGGGTTTTGGAATTGTTGATTCAAATATTTATTATCGGAATAAGAAGATGGCAGCTCCACCAGCTAGGGCTCGAGCAGATTATGATTATCTCATCAAGCTTCTCCTCATTGGAGATAGCGGTTAGTTTGTTTTTTTTGTTTTTGATTTGTTCCTTTTCTGAGCACAAGTTAATCGAATCCATTTTCAGACAATTAAGATTTTAGAAAAGAAGAAAAACACAATGGAGCTTATGAATTGGGGAAAAAATTGGATCTTTACGTGAAATTGGTCAGATTTGGTTAAGATGTTAGGATGGGCTTCGGGTAATATGTGGTACATCACATTTCTTCCCTTATACCTAAGCCGTGGTGGGCAGAGTTGCCTGGTACTTGTGCCGGTGGAAGGTAGCAAGGACCCGTGATGATTTAAGATGTATTTGACATGTCACAATGGAAAAGAATATGTTAAATTGACTTATATATCTATACTAATGAAAATGGAAGAGAATATTAAAGTAATTGTTGAAAGGTTGATTTGATGGACAAAACATTATATACTTTTAGTAGTTTAATCTAATTTGAAATTTTGAGAGTTGTGAAAGTTGTATGGAAATGGAATGGAGTTGCGTCACATATTTCAAAATGTTACGGAGTATGAAAAGTGTCACATAAATTGGACCAGAGAGAGTAAGTTTTATCATTTGTTGTGAGGTCTTCTCTCATGGTATGAGCTCCTAAAGAGCACAATGTGTCATAGTGTTGCTCCAATTTGACATTTTTTCTGATCACTAGTCCAATTTGACATTCCTTATGGTTATCCTATGCTCCGTTGCTTTTGTCAGTTGGGCTCATGCTAAATAGTTCTAGTCTTTGCTTTTGGTTGAGGGATGGTGTACTGACAAATGCATTTTCTGCAATCGTAGTTCATATGTCTCCATTTTCCTTGTGAAGCCCCTTAGCCTCAAGTGTCCAGAGATGTGTACTGATTAGTTCATCATTCGTTGCTTACTTTTTCTTCTTTCTATGGCATCTTTGATTAATTTTGTTGTGTTCTCTTAGAAAATTGAAATATGGATTGGGATGGTGTTCTGTGAAAGTCCAAAAAGTTTTTTGGTATTTTCTAACTTTTGAAATTAAAATCTCAAAACTGTGTCTCAAGGATGCCGAGACTTATTATTTCTGAAAATTTATTGGAGGAGGAGGAACATGGGAGATATTTCAAATGTAGCAGTCTTAGTGAAACAACAAGATTGTTGCATATAATTCTGATTTGACCACCAGCCTCACCTTTCTCCTTTTCCTTTTTCGTTTTCTGGGAAAAATTGACGGGGATATGGCAATCACTCAAATTTATAGTGATATTACATCTATAAATTTATACTGCCCACCGCAGTATCTTTGGACGTTTGTTCTTTCACCATACTTTGTGGATCACTTTGATAATATGATAAATGAATGTCTTACATTAATGCTTGGTAAGCCTGACCAGCTTCTACCAAAATGCTTGATTTGTTCATTTATTCAATGTCAAGTGCATGCTAAATCGAACACCCTTTTCACTCCAGCCCTCATGTATGGACTATGGACAACCTAAGAGATAAAAAGTTACTTATAGGATTCTTCCTAGGCAAAACTTGGTCAAATGAACAATCACCCACACCCACAAAACACACCCATTTCTTCTCTCTGCGTTTCATTTTCTCCTTTCCTTTTTTTTTTTTTAAGAAAACACTGTAACCACCAACCCCATACCACAACCTCTCCCTCTTTATTCCTCATCTTTAACTGAATTTATAACGTACAAATTTAAGGTTGAACTTATAGAGAGTTGCTGAAGCATAAATGTTCCTACTTAAAATAGTTGTGAAATTAATTGAAAATACAATTTCAGTATGTTGTTACTATATTCAGAAAGTGACTAGAGTACTATTAGTTACAGGTTGAACTTTAGGTACTTATCATTGTTAGGCAAGAGCTTCCATGAACAGACTTCTAGAAAGGATTTCTAGTTAAGATGCAAAATTTGAATATTAAGGTTAAGGCCACAACCTTCTTTTAAAAAACTTATTTTAGTAGTATTACAGTTGAAAACCTGAAGTATATTAATGAGAGAAGCGAGGATGGTTATTTTGTCCATGTTTATAGAGGGAAATTGGGTATAAATATGGTCAAACTCTCATTCTAAGCACATGAGACTCATCGTTGAATTGGAAGGAAAATGTAACAGTTTCGCTTCATTTCGTGACTCTAAGTAGGTAATTTATTTATTTATTACCAAAGTATAGACGATATTTTCCATGTATAACATCTATTATCAGTTCCTTACACTTTATGATGGTTATATTTATAGGTGTGGGAAAGAGTTGTTTGCTTCTGAGATTCTCAGACGGTTCCTTCACAACAAGTTTCATCACAACTATTGGGTTTGTATCCTTGACTGTCTCTCCTTCCTCTGGAGGTTCTGCTTAGATTGTGTTTCAGACTACAAAGTACATCTTTGGAATTACTGCAATAATATTTCAGCAGTTAGTTCTTTTTTCTTCGGCAATACTATCGTTTTAGTCAAATGATGCAGAAATTTTAGGTGTAACTCTGATAATTGAAGAAGTTTTCAAGAAACTGTGAAAAAGTTATACGTCAATGATCTTTGAATTGTAGTAGGAAAAGATTGTGCTGGAAAAGAAAAGTAGAAAAATTATGCTCTCTTGTGCAGGATGCTAGATGAACTGTTTAGTTTGGGATCGTCATTCTTGAAAAATCTAGTAAATTTATACCTCATTGCACGTTTACTGCCTCCTCTCAACCTTTTTCTTGGCCTTTATCTTCCTTCTTCTCCTTCAAATTTACCGGATTGCTCTGCTTTTACAGAATTGATTTTAAGATAAGAACAATTGAACTTGATGGCAAGCGGATTAAGTTACAAATTTGGGATACAGCTGGTCAGGAACGTTTCCGCACTATCACAACAGGTATATCCAAACCTAGTTAGTCAAGCGTTGTTGGATTGGAAAATTTCCCTGTCCTAGCTTTTTGCAAGGGTGAAAAGAAACAAAGATAACTAGTTCTGGATCTGCAGATGTCCTAGGATGTTGGCTCCTTGCACAGGTGAAATGAAACAAAAATATTTTTGTTGTGTAACTTTTGTCCTAAAAAAATAGAGTTTGGAGCAGCTACATGTAGTGGCCAATGGCCATATTGATTTGAAGCTTGTCAATGGTTAATAGTTCCTTTTATCAGGGGGATTGAATCGCTTGTATATGCACATGCTTTTATTTTTCAAATGTACTTTACCGTATAATTGGGAAGTTTTTCGACAGTGGGGATTTAATTGACGCTCTTGGGCTACATAGGCCTGCCCCTGTGCAAGCTACTCTTAGCCTTTGAAGTCTTTGGAATAAAATTGCTAGGAGATTGAATTAAAAGGTCTCTTCAAATGTGAAATTTTCTTTCATTTTCAATTTGTGTCTCTCATTCAAGTTTGAATTTGGTGTTTCACAGCGTATTATCGAGGAGCAATGGGCATTCTGCTGGTGTATGATGTCACGGACGAGTCTTCTTTCAATAGTAAATGCTCTCACTAGCTTGCTTCAATGTCCTTTTTTTTTGTAACTTTGATTTTGTTCTCATTCATTTTTTTGTTACCCGCTTATATTTGTAGATGTTCTATCCTTCAGTGTGATTTTTGGGTTTTCTTTTGCTGAGATATGTGATAATTTTGTTTCCCATTTCGAGCTTTAGCTGGTTTTATGGTCTTAAATTCTTAATTTGCAGTTGCATGACCACCTTTTAAAAATTGCTGTTTGATGACCAGATTCAGCATTGTGAGAGCAGATTTAACTTGTTGTTTAATGTTTAACTGAACCATTCAGACATCAGGAACTGGATTCGCAACATAGAGCAGCATGCTTCTGATAATGTCAACAAGATTTTGGTCGGGAACAAGGCTGATATGGACGAAAGCAAAAGGGTAGGTTATGATGTTTATGAAATTGTTACCATTGGAATTTCTTGTCCTCACTTCTTTGATCAGTTACTTCTTTTCTGACTCACTGAGTTTCCATTAGATGCTATTTATATTATTATTCCTTTTCCCTTTCTAGGCTGTGCCAACTTCCAAAGGTCAAGCTCTTGCTGATGAATATGGCATTAAGTTCTTCGAAACAGTAAGTCCAAGTCTTTCTGATGTAGAAATTGAAAGTTTTATTGGAAGGAGTAAAGTTTGGGTCACTGATAAATGATAATATCTACTTGCAGAGTGCAAAGACAAACCTGAATGTGGAAGAAGTTTTCTTTTCAATTGGTAAGGATATCAAGCAAAGGCTTTCAGAATCTGATTCCAAGACTGAGGTACACAGATATTTCCTCCGCCTTTCATTATTAGGACGTGTCTAATTTTGATCTCTTCATCTCATGTATGAATATGTTCTCTCTGTTCGTTCAGCCTCAGACAATCAAGATCAACCAATCCGATCAGGCAGGAGCTGCCGGTCAAGGTGCCCAAAAGTCATCTTGCTGTGGTTCGTGAGGCGAGTTGGTTACTGTTTTCTTGATTGCACTTGGATGTACAAATTGGTGGGGATGAAAAACTGATCCTTGTGAACTTCATTACAATTTATCTGCCATTGGATGACAAGTTTGGTGTGTCAAAGGCTTTTTCTACTTTATATTTGGAATCTATTGTCATATGCATCTTTATAGCCTTTGTTTGGTCATTGTTCTTTGTTATCTATCTCCTCTTAGGATTTCATCTCCTTTTCTTGTTTTAATCATGAAGTTGTTAGCTTTTGCTTTGATGTAGAAGGTGAAAGAAAATATAATGCAACAGACTGTCGATTATAACTTAGACTAATAATAGCTACACTTCAGTCCTGAACAAGTTGGTTTTGCCTATGTGAATTGTTTACATTTTATTTAAGCTCAACTCATATAATCATTTGACCTAGTGCGTGATGATGGCAGCTAGCATTAGCTTGTGACCTTGCTCACATTGCTAGTCTCGAACCTAGATAAAAGAGGAGAGTTCACAGTTAGCGTAAAATTTGTCGATTCGTAATGAATTTGAGGCAAATATGTTGCGGTCTAAAACTTTCCTATACAGGAATTTACATCTATTATCTGTTGTCATATCACAATCACTTTGATAATATAGGTAGATTTCACCATTTAGTATAAACTATATATAAAGTATTTTCTTGGAATAAAATGTTTTTTTTTTGTTGACAATTTTACTCAATTTAACAGTGGGCAAATGATGAAACAAGATGAACATATTTAAGCAAACAATTATATGTCATATTAAAAGGGCCAAGTGATGAAAATTTGGGGGTAACTTTTAATCGAAGGTTACAAATAAATGACAAAGAAATAAAACAAAGGTTGTGGTAGGATGATCGAGTCTTTTCATTCTTAATTAGAGGTTTCAATTTTTGGTCTTGGTAACAAAAAGATTCTATTAGAGAATTTTTTTTTACTTTAATAGACCTTATACGATGTAATTCGAATTAATTGGATCTCCAAAGTGGCACAAAACACCGGACAGAAAAATAAAAGAATAAAAAAATTCCAAATTCCAAGCAAAGAAAGGTCTACGGCAAGGTGACCCCATGTCCCCGTATTTATTTGTTTTAGCAATGGAGTACCTTAACAGATCCTTGAAACAACTCCAGCTGAATCCGAACTTCAATTTCCATCCTAAATGCAGCAAGATGAACTTGGTGCATGTTTGTTTTGCCGATGATCTTCTAATGTTTGGTAGGGCTGATAAAACCTCGATCCAACTACTATTACAAGCCTTCAACCACTTTTCGGAGGTTTCTGGGTTGCATGCCAATCTGGAAAAAAGTTCTTTATACATTACTGGGGTATCCCAAGAATTGAAAGATCAAATCCTAGACGAAATGAACTTTAGCCTTGGAGAAATGCCCTTCAAATACCTCGGAGTCCCATTGTCCTCAAGAAAACTGACTGTACAGCAATGCATGCCCTTAATGGAAAGGATGACTTCAAGGATTAAATGTTGGACAACAAAATTTCTCTCATACAGTGGTCGAGTCCAACTGATCAAAAGTGTGCTATTTGAGATGCAGACGTACTGGGCTCAAGTGTTCCTCCTACCAAAAAAAGTGATACAGTTATTCACTAGTATAGTAGTATTTGTCGAACCTTCTTATGGACGGGGAACACTGAGACGTCTAGAAGAGCTTTGGTGGCTTGGAAAACCTTGTGTAAGCCCAAATCTGCTAGAGGACTGGGCTTGATAGACTATCACTTGTGGAACAAAGCAGCCATATGTAAACTCTTGTGAGCTGTTGCTCTTAAGAAAGACAATTTATGGGTTCGCTGGATTCACAACTTCTACATAAAAAACAGACCTTTGGATGAAATAGCAATCCCTAAGCAAGCATATGTTGGCTTGTTAGGAAGATCATTGAGGCTCGAAAGTGGCTTATGAATGTGAACATGGTTAAAGAGTTGCAGAAGTGTACATATCAAGGAGTGTTCAGTATCAAGAGAATGTAACAAGTCATTTCTACCACAATTCCCTAAAGTTCCCTGGAAGTTTCTCACACTGGGGAAAGGCATGTTGCCAAGGCACCAGTTCATCTTGTGGCTAGCCGTTCACCAAAGACTTGCCACAGTTGATAGACTAAGCAAATGGGGTATAATTGTTCCTGATGAATGCATACTATGTAATACAGGCTCGACGGAACTATTCTGTCACCTTTTTTTCGAGTGTGAATACTCTACCAACATATGGGGTTCACTCTTGACATGGATAAAAGGGCCTAGACAGATAGGAAGTTGGAAGGATGAACTACAATGGGTGTCAAATAGAGGCCATAAAAGTGGACCGCTCGTAGAAATACTGAGCTGGTTGTACTCAACAAGTGTCTACCATATATGGAATGAAAGGAATTCAAGACGATTCTCACAACAGTGCACACCTACTGTCAATCGATTAAAGGAAATTTGTCTCCAACTGCACCAGAGGACAGTTGAATTTGAAGTGGAAGCCAATTCTTGATCATTTGAATGCTTACCCTGTCTAGATAAAAATTTTCTGTAAATATAACATATAGATAGTTAGCTGATCTTTTGAGGACTAGTTCTAGAGTGAACTAGCAGTGTACATATGCTATTTGGTTGAATGAAAAAGTTTTTACAGTTTGGCCAAAAAAAAAAGAATAAAAAAATAAAAATCAAAAGTAATATCATATAACTCTATAAATAAAATAGGAAAAAAACAAATTGAAAGAGATCTAATTTTTTATTATAATAAAAATAAATAAAGAAATAAAATGCTGTGCCTTTGACAAGTATTGGTTTCCAGATCACTCTGTGGCTTAACACGCACAGGAAAAGACGATTTACATGGGGCAGTTTATTTTGGAAAAAGATGGATATTGTATAAAAAGAAAAATTAAATTGTTTTTGACTAAGCAAAATAAGTTTATAATATATATATAAATAATAGTCAAACCATAATAAATAAACACCAACACATTACATAAGTCTTCGGTCCCTACCTTTTAACTTAGTGCAACTTTGAAAGTAAAAAAACTATTTGTATCGACTCTTTATATAAATAAAATCAATAAATATATAATATATATTAATCAAATAATAAATACATGTCTTGATTTGGAATACAAAATCAAACTACCTAATGTTTGTTGTGAATTCAGACGTAATATATATATACCACAAAATAATAAATTATAGTTGAAAATAAAATGAACAAAAAACTGAATAAATAAATCTGTAGGCTGAGGCGCAAATATCTCGCTCTCTTTAAGGAGATTCAAGCCCACTGCGTCATAATCTACACCGATCCAGCAGTATCATTCTTGACTTGTCCCCTCCAGGATACAACAGCCCAATAACGTCGTACAACCCAAGCAACTACGAAGTAGTTGAAGAGTTCAAAGCTCCACAAAAAGAACACCTTCATTCAACATATAATTAATCTCTTTATGCGTAGTGAATATAGTTGAGAACTTAGAATATTATTCTTCGTCTCAACTCTCTCTTTCACCACACTAACTCATTATATATACAATACCACACTTCTCATATTTGGCTAACACTCTATCTCATATATCTTCTTGAGATACACCATAAAGGAAGAAATACCACTATTTATTGGTGAAGAAGTCTTCCATATAATCAATGGGTAGAATGAGGAGTAGTAATGTGAGTAGATGAATGTGATAGATGTTACATAAGTTACAAAACACTAATGGTCATATGAGTTACAACTTACAAGAAACTAATGACCATGAGAGTTACAAGAACTAATGGCATGGTCATATGAGTTACAAAATCAATAGTCATCTTCTACCACAATTTTATATCCACTAACATATACATTTAATATTTTATTTTTAATAATAAAATGTATATACACCAACATATATATATTTTAAAAATTTACATTTTTAAAAACTATAAAATAAGTCTATACATTTAAAAAAAAAATCTAATATTTCTTTTCTTAAGCTGTTTTATCTTTTGAGCTAGATTCTATCGAAAACAACTATTTTGAAGTAAATGTTACGCTCTATCCTTTATTGAACTATACAAAATATATTATCAATTTATCATCATGTGTTAGTGTATAAAAAAGAATACATAATTCACAATAATTAATATTTTAAAAAATTATAATATTTTTTTCTTTTTAACTGTCCAAATGGTAACTAACTGTCCAAAAATTATATTTAATTAGGTGAAATATAATATAAATTTTTTAACCCTTTTTGCAGGGAATAATGGTGACTGGTGAGGTTCGAGAAGAGATGGAAAAAATATTGTTAAAATATAAGTGCTGATTCCTACACTTTGAACGTGGCTTCGTCCACTCTCTAGAAAGTCATCATATTCGCTCCGCTTAACCCATAAACTTCTTAACTCTTCAAGGTATTTTTCGAATCCTCTTCTATATTTCTCATGTAATTTTCGCTTTCCATTCATCATCTTCAATGCTGCTCATAATTTTCTACAATTCAGTGTAAGCTGTATTCGATTTGAATTGTTTGATTGTGAATTTTTTTACTGTAAAATCTGTTTTTTTCAGCTAATTTTTTTGCATTTTTTTTTTGGAGATTAGAGTTTTAGATCATTTTCAATGCTGCTCCTTTTTTTTTTAAAATAATTATGATTCAGTGTAAGCTCTGTTCGATTTGAATTATTTGATTTCGGAATTTTTCTGTAGAATCTGCTTTTTTTCCAGTTAGTTTTTTTGTATTTTTTTTTTGGAGATTAGAGTTTTAGATCATTTTCAATGCTGCTGGGTAAGTTTTTTTTTTTTTTTTTAAAATAATTATGATTCAGTGTAAGCTCTGTTCGATTTGAATTATTTGATTGTGTCATTTTACTGGAAAATCTGCTTTTTCCAGTTAGTTTTTTGTATTTTTTTTGGGAGATTAGAGTTTTAGATCATTTTCAATGTTGCTCGTAAGATTTTTTTTTTTTTTTTTAAAAATAATTATGATTCAGTGTAAGCTCTGTTCGATTTAAATTTTGAGATTTCGAAATTATACTGTAGAATCTGCTTTTTCCAGTTAGTTTTGGTCTTCTTTTGGAGATTAGAGTTTTAGAACCCGTATCGTTTGCGTAGCTGTTGCAGGAGGACTGCTGGATCGTGATTTTTTCTGCTTTTATCGGACTGGTGCGTAAAACTTCATCTTACTGCATTCTTATGCTAAATAGATTTTCTATGTTCTCATGTATTTTCATTTTCCGGTGATTATTTTCAATGCTGCTCGTAATTTTTTACAATTCAGTGTAAGCTTTGAATTATGAGATTCCAAAATTTTGCTGAAAATCTGCTTTTCCCAGTTAGTTTTTGTCTTTACTGTAAAATCTGTTTTTTTCCCAGTTAGGTTTGGTTGTTTGTAGGGATTAGGATTTTGGATCCTTCAGCATTTAAATTGCCTTTGCAGGAAGACTGCTGGATCGTAAAATTTTGCTTTTATAGAAGTAGTGCTAAAACTTCAACGTACCGCATCTAACATTGCATAGATTTACTATATTCTCATGTATTTTTGTTTTCAGTTGATTGTTTTCAATGCTGCTCTTAGTTTCTTACAATTCCGTGTAAGCTCCATTCGATTTGAATTATAATATTTTGAAATTTTACTGTAAATCTGCTTTTCCGAGTTAGATTTGGTCCTGTTTGGAGATTAGGATTTTCGATCCTTCAGCGTTTGAATTGCTTGTGCAGGAAGATTGCTGGATCGTAAAATTTGTTTTTATAGCTGTGGTGCTTAAAACTTTAAATGGTGAAGGGATTTGTTTTCTACTAAAGCTAAACTATCAATCAATCGACTGTCTGAATCCTCTACAAAATTTTCTTTTTTGATAGCCGCGGTTCTTGCATACACCTTGACTACTTCCAAGGTACCTGCTACCTCCCACTAGTACCTGCTCTATCCATAAAGGCTTAGACAAATGCGAAGAAATCACTTAGTTTTTTTGCCTCTTCTAAGATTTATGTTGGTGTTTATACAATTTGAACCTGAGATATTATGGTTATCAATCCAGCTCTAAGCCGAACCCTTGGTGCTGAATCCTCTATAATTATTGTGCTTCATTTGGGCATATTTCAAGCTGATACTTAAAGCTAAACTATTCAAATAATTCAACCAAGGATACCTCGATCCCGAACTAGTTGGATTGAATGTATGAATCCTCGGTTATCATTTTGCTCTATTCTGGCTTATTTCATTCGCTAAATGCCCAAACCTAAACTATTTTATCAATCAACCACACCTCAATACCAAATTAGTTGGGGTTGACTGTATGAATCCTCAATAACAATTTTGGGCTATGTGGGCCCATTTATCCTAATACTGCAAACTAGACTGTGGAGGTTACTTACATTCTAGAAATTGATTTTGAATGTTGATTAGTGTCTGTCTGTTTGCTGCTGTTCTATTTGAATTATTGATTATTTTATTTCCTGTTGTTCTTACTAGATTATTTCTCAAGGTATAATGATTGTGTTTTGAAGTTTTGTTCGTTGAGGGTTTATTGATACTTTTGAAGACTTTTAAATTCGATTTGAGGGCTTGATTTACAGCAATGGCATGGTTTAGAGCTGGGTCTAGTGTGTCAAAGCTTGCCATTAGAAGGGCTGTGTCTCAGGGTGGTTCTTATGTGCCAAGAGCTCGCATTATTCCATCACAAAGTAGATATTTTCATACCACAGTTGTCAGGCCAAAAGCACAAGCTGCACCAGTCCCGAGGCCTGTACCACTTTCTAAGTTGACTGATAGCTTCTTAGATGGTACTAGCAGTGTCTACCTTGAAGAGCTTCAGCGTGCTTGGGAGCAAGATCCAAACAGTGTAGATGAATCTTGGGACAACTTTTTCAGGAATTTTACTGGCCTAGCTGCCACATCACCTGGGATTTCTGGCCAAACAATTCAAGAAAGCATGAATCTTCTGTTGCTTGTGAGAGCTTATCAGGTTAATGGTCATTTGAAAGCCAAATTGGACCCATTGGATTTGGAGGAGAGGGAAATCCCAGATGTTTTGGATCCAGTATCATATGGGTTCACTGAAGCTGATCTGGATCGAGAGTTCTTCCTTGGTGTTTGGAGGATGGCTGGTTTCTTGTCTGAGAATCGCCCCGTGCAAACATTGAGGGGGATTTTGACAAGGCTTGAGCAGGCTTATTGTGGCAGCATTGGTTTTGAGTACATGCACATTTCTGATCGTGATAAATGTAATTGGTTGAGAGAACGAATTGAAACTCCTACACCGAGGGAGTACAACCGTGAACGACGTGAAGTTATTCTTGACCGGTTGATGTGGAGTACTCAGTTTGAAAACTTCTTGGCCACCAAGTGGGTGGCAGCCAAGAGATTTGGGCTTGAAGGGTGTGAGACTTTGATTCCTGGCATGAAGGAGATGTTCGACAGATCAGCAGATCTGGGAGTTCAGAGCATAGTAATTGGGATGCCACATAGAGGTAGATTAAATGTTTTAGGTAATGTTGTTCGAAAGCCACTAAGGCAAATTTTCAGTGAGTTCACCGGTGGTACAAAACCTGCGGATGGAGCTGGTTATGTGGGAACTGGTGATGTCAAGTATCACTTGGGAACTTCTTATGATCGCCCTACTAGGGGTGGTAAGAGAATTCATCTATCATTGGTTGCAAATCCAAGTCACTTGGAAGCTGTGGACCCAGTCGTTGTTGGAAAAACTAGAGCAAAGCAATATTATTCTAATGATGTGGATAGAACAAAGAATATGGGTGTTTTGCTCCATGGCGATGGTAGCTTTGCTGGACAAGGTGTTGTTTATGAGACATTGCATTTAAGTGCTCTTCCAAATTACACAACTGGGGGAACCATTCACATTGTAGTGAATAATCAAGTGGCCTTTACGACTGATCCAAAGGCTGGAAGATCTTCTCAATACTGCACTGATGTTGCTAAGGCTTTGAGTGCTCCAATTTTCCATGTCAATGGCGATGATGTCGAGGGCGTTGTTCATGCCTGTGAACTTGCTGCAGAATGGCGCCAGACATTCCACTCAGATGTTGTGGTTGATATTGTCTGTTATCGTCGATTTGGTCACAATGAGATTGATGAACCATCCTTCACCCAGCCCAAGATGTATCAGGTTAGTTGCTCTTGAAGTTCCTTGTGCTTTATGCAGAGTTATATTCTCTTCCGATTTTTGGGCTGAAGTTACTCATTTACCTTCCAGTTTTCAGTTATAACTGATGCAATTGAACAGTATAAATATGTTTACCTTCTCGGGGATCCAACTGGTCTTCTTCTGTTCCTTTTGACTGCAGTAATAACATAATATTTTGTTCTCAATGGTTGTTATAGGTCATCAGAAGTCATCCTTCTTCATTGGAGATCTATCAAAACAAACTCCTACAACATGGTCAGGTGACAAAAGATGATGTGGAAAAAATACATAACAAGATCAATACGATCCTTAATGAGGAGTTTGTTGCTAGTAAAGACTATGTCCCTCAAAAAAGAGATTGGCTTTCAGCTTTTTGGTCTGGATTTAAGTCACCTGCACAGCTTTCACGTGTTCGAAACACTGGGTATGGCTTTTACTTTTCATCTTTCTGTAACTAGATTAATTTGAACCTTGAATTATGAGACTCAAATTGGAAACACCTGGTTTGCAGTGTCAAACCTGAGATCTTGAAGGATGTTGGGAAAGCAATCACATCCCTTCCAGAGGATTTTAAGCCTCACAGATCAGTAAAAAGGATTTTTGATGACCGTAAAAAAATGATTGAGACAGGGGAGGGCGTTGACTGGGCAGTGGGAGAAGCTCTTGCTTTTGCAACATTGCTTGTGGAAGGAAATCATGTTAGGTTGAGTGGTCAGGATGTTGAGAGAGGTACTTTCAGTCACAGACATTCTGTTATTCATGATCAGGAGACAGGGGCAAAGTACTGTCCTCTTGATCATGTTATGATGAACCAAAATGAAGAGATGTTCACCGTGAGTAACAGGTATATTCTGATGGTTGTTTGATTCATATCAGTGCTTGCAGTGTTTTATCATCATATATGTCAATTTCTATCTGGATTTGTCTATGAATTTAAATTTTTTGTTTCTATTTGATCCTGCTGATTGTATCTAGTTGTGGAGGGTGGATTGCCTCACTTTCTCTGTTGCATAAACAGAAGTGCTTTTGGATGCTTATGAGACTATACTGCAACTGATCTTTGATGTCATTGCAAATTTATTCTCTGCTTAAGAACTTGATAACCATGCTGAACAGTTGTAAGTGTTCAGAATGTTTCAACTCGTGCATTTGTAGCAAAGAACTTACCTTTTGGAAATGACCTAACGATATATGTCTTTACCTTCTGAGCTACAGTGCTTTGAGGGTGAAAAGTGCAAAAATGCACCAAGACCTGCCGCGCCTTAAAGCGATCTAAGATTTAGTGTGAATAGAAGCGGAGATAGAAGAAATCTCCCATAAACATGCAAATACAGACAAATATACATGTGGATATATGTTATTCTTGAAACATATAAAAATTATCCTGAAATATGAATAATTTATTTTTTCGTATCAGAAAAATGTAGAAAATTCATCCATAGAAAAGTAAAGCAATGTCATAGCAGTCTTCTGGATTCCTTCAACTGGTTTTATTACTTAACTTTCTCACTCAATGTTTGCATGCTTTATTTCCACCTTTAATTGTTTTCCCATAATAAAGTCACTTAGTAGCTTCTGTAGAATCCTTTAACTGATTATATTTCCAGCTAGGGTCTTTTTTCTTGAGGTTGCCTTGGGACAACTCCGCTACCATTCGTATTTATAAAGACTACATAAAATCAGAGAGAAGGGATCAAACCCCAGCTTTTGCTCCCTCTTTTTTCATAGAAAAATGGCCCCCTTCCCATTGTTGTAGTGACTTATAGGACTTCCATCAATTCAGTCTATTTGATTCTTGAGATGGTCGTCACTCCTCCTAGGACTGAAATAATAATCCTTGGCTGATTGTTTCACATTCATCCTGATTATCATCCGGTACTGTTAATCAATAGTCGTTCATTTAATGGCATACTCTCAATAGTCAATTCGTTTATTTTCTTTATATTGCACGCATGAACTATTTGTTATATAAGATTTGAGTAACTACTAACTAATGCGAAGTGCCTATGAATTGATTCCATTATTGCAGCAGGTAGTGTCAATAATAGAGGGTGTTAAGGATGTATTTAAGATTGATCTTCCTTAATATAGCTGCACTCATTACCTTCTCAAAAAAAGATAGCTGCACTCATTTAAGCACAAGATCTTAATAGGATAGAACCTATAGAGCACTGAATCTGCAGGGTCTAGCATGTAAGTAGTTCAACTATACCTTTCTCGGCCTTTTGGCAAAATCAAGAGTTGAATCTATGTGTACATAATATTACATTAGTATCAAAAAAGGGCCAGCACATAAATTATAAAGTAATTCCAATCGATATTTTGAAAATAAAGCATGAAAGCATATAACATTCAAAAGTAGAACAAGGGAATGCAGAGGATCTAAGAACATAGTCAATAGACTAACAGAACTAAAGATAGAATTGACCGAAAAACTAAACAGATCCTACAAAGCTTCTCATTAGCAAAATTCTGTTTGTACTGGGAATTCAACAAGCTTTTTTTTTGTACAACAACCAAAAATAAATAAGTAATAACATGTTAGGATAACTTGACTCAACTTTAAAAAATAATTAGATTATTCTCAAATTATTCAATTATACATTTTGAATGCCGACCCCAATTTGCTGAGGACTGAGGGATAGTTGTTGTTGTTCATACATTTTATGGTTGTCTCAAATTGCCTAATATAAGTGCTTAATATATGACTCTTATGTATTGACCTTGTACTTTTGTGCAGTTCTCTTTCAGAGTTTGGTGTTCTGGGATTTGAACTGGGTTATTCCATGGAAAATCCAAATTCTTTGGTTCTTTGGGAAGCCCAATTTGGTGATTTTGCCAACGGGGCTCAAGTAATATTTGACCAGTTCTTGAGCAGTGGAGAGGCCAAGTGGTTGCGCCAGAGTGGGTTGGTTGTGCTTCTACCGCATGGTTATGATGGCCAGGGCCCTGAGCATTCCAGTGCACGTTTGGAACGTTTCCTCCAGGTACTATAGCTAATTTCCATTTCCATAAGGGGAATCACTTCTTATTTAAAGACTTTCTCCTTTCTCTTTGGTTAAGGAGCATTAGCCCAGTCATATGAAATGACTATGATTTGACATGCTAACATTCTCTGAGAAAGAAAAAAGATCAAGATGCAACAGGTCAAGGGTACATGAATCTAATGATAGCAATCATTCTGTGATGCATGTAAATAGTAATAAGGTCCAAGTACATATACTACACCAAATTTGATGCATTTGTATCCTTTAATCCAAAACAGTTTTGAAGAGCATCATGTTTCGGTCCAACCTTCTTTATGGAGTTGTTGCATCTTGCACTATTTGGTCACGAGATCTTTATCTGTCTTTTGCTAGTGATTAGCTACATGTTACTATGTTATTTAACCATGTGATACAATTGCAATTAGCCACATGGTGGAAAATGATGTTCGGGTTCTATATATCTTCTCCTCCAGAAGCGGGAAAGATCATCATTAATGAACATGTGTTGCTTTGATAGTTCTAAAAGATACTGTTACTTCTGTCCATTGCTTAATGTTATGCAATGATTTTTCATTGCAGATGAGTGATGATAACCCCTATGTAATTCCGGACATGGAACCTACATTAAGGAAACAGATCCAGGAATGTAACTGGCAGGTGGTGAATGTGACAACTCCTGCAAATTATTTCCATGTTCTCAGGCGTCAGGTATGTCTGATTGCAAGCTGTTTAAGTTTTTTGAGCTCGTACACGTTTGTTTTTCTCATGTATTATCGCCATCTCCTCAGATTCACAGAGATTTCCGTAAACCTCTCATTGTAATGTCCCCAAAGAACTTGCTTCGTCACAAGGACTGCAAGTCAAACCTATCTGAGTTTGATGATGTCCAAGGCCACCCTGGTTTTGACAAACAAGGTACCAGGTTTAAGCGCTTAATAAAAGATCAGAACGACCACTCAGATCTTGAAGAGGGTATCAGACGCCTGGTCCTTTGCTCCGGAAAGGTGGGTTACTTTGTTGTATAATTGTATGTCCTCTTGAGTTTGTCGATGTTCATGTTGGACACAAATAGTTGATTCATTTTGCATGTATAGATGCAGACTGGATGACAGAAGTTCGATGGACAAAGGTTTAAAAATTTAGTGTTTGACTTGTTTCACTCATTTTTTTAAAAATTAAATGACTCTTTTAATGGATGTCCCTGAAGGGACTGATGTGCTTTTGGTTGTTCACTGTTCATTTGTGCTCACAAGTTACTAGTATTGAAGTATGCTTTCATGGCTTCTCCCAGGTCTACTATGAGCTTGACGAGGAGAGAAAGAAAGTTGAGGGGAAAGATGTTGCAATCTGTCGGGTGGAACAACTTTGTCCTTTCCCATATGACCTCATTCAACGTGAATTGAAGCGATATCCAAGTATGTTCTCTGAAATAGTCTTAAAACATTCAGATTGCTAGTGTAATGTAACCTGTAATACTTAGTGAAGCTTATTTGACATGGTTTAATTGTCATGTTATCAGACGCGGAGATTGTTTGGTGCCAAGAAGAGCCAATGAACATGGGTGCATACCAGTACATTGCACCACGTCTTTCTACTGCGATGAAAGCACTGGACAGAGGTAACATAGATGACATAAAATATGTCGGCCGTGCTCCTTCTGCTGCCACAGCTACTGGTTTCTACCAAGTTCACGTGAAAGAACAGACCGAACTTGTCCAGAAAGCCTTGCAACAGGAGCCAATTAATTCACCAGTCTGAAGCTGAGGCTCTGTTGTATTCTTTGCACAAAGTACCAAGATTGATGCTGAAATAAATCTTTCAACTCCACAGAGTATTTTGAGGGTTGAAGTTTTGATTATTTGGGAAACAGGGAAATATTATTTGTCCTCCTTTTTACTTAGAATTGTACAAATAAAATGTCAGAAACAAGTCTCTGTTCCTCCCTTTTTTTTATTCTTCCGAGAGAATGAAGTTAATGATTGGTTTCAGAAAGTTTGCATACAGCCTACCCTCACTAGACCTAACTTGTGGAACTACACGGGATATGATGTTGTCGTCGTTGTTGTGTTTTATTTCAGACTTGACTTATGAAATCACACGGGATATGTTATTGTGTTTTACTCCAGTTTATCATTGACCAATTTTAAAGAAAAAAAGAATGAATGCTATCCTTGTTCTTCTATAATTTGTATTAACTTTTTTCAATTGCTTGTTAGTTTCTCCAATATTTGGAAAATCTTGTATAATCTAATGTTTGTCACTACTCACTTAGCATAAAAGATGATATTTTCTCTTTTTCCTTTTTGTCAGTTGAAGCATATGATGCGCAACAGTAGTAGTGTAAAAGGGTTCTTCGGAAAAGAAACATAGAGATGTTAGTCACCTTTATCCAATTACAACATGGTGGGAAAAAAAGTGAATAATTAGGTGTGTTCGATGTGGGGGGAATATTTTTAAAAAAATTTCCATTGTTGGTCGGTTAAATATTTTAGAAAATATTTTTTCTAGAAAAATAAATTTCTTAAAAACGAGGAAAATAAGTTTCACAAATAGGGCGTTGGTGAGTTCTAATGTTAAAAAGTTGACTTCTCTTACGCCTATTAACACAAAAAACAACTACAAGATGTTGGTAGTTCCACGAAGTGGGTTCAAAATAAGTAGTTGACTTCTCTTACGCCTATTAACACAAAAAAACAACTACAAGATGTTGGTAGTAGTGGCGGACCCAGGATTTTCACGAAGTGGGTTCAAAATAAGTAAACAAAAACGAATTGATGCAGAAATATGGTAGAAGCGACATTCAAACTCGGGTTGGCAGGATAAAATGAATCCTCTTCACCGCTAGGCTAGGCATCACACTTATGCTAGTGGGGTCAAAATTTAATATAGGGAAAAGGGTCAAAAATACCCCTCAATTTTGTTTTATTGGTTGACTAAGCCATTGCCGTTAAAATGAAGTTATTCTTACCCCTGCCGTTACTAATTTCATCATTTGTGCCCCTCAATTGGATGGAAATTCCCAAATTGACTTAAATAACCCAATTTCAATTAAAATAATCCGATTTTCTATTTTAACCCTAATACAAACCCGACCCACAATACTAAATAACAACAAACCCTATCTTCTCTACATCTGATAAAAAGCTTAGAGCAGCAACAATGGCTTCTTCTTGCTCCATCAAAATGTTCATATGATTCCCAAAATCATCTGCCTCAAACAAATCGTCAAGCGATGGAAAGACAACCCCCTTCGTCCTCGTTCCATTCTTTCTTACTCTTCCTCCAATTCCGACGAATCTGCGCAAATCGATTTGAACCCTGCTGCAAGGTTTGAAGCGACTCTTTTGAAATTGGTACTCATGTTTTGCATGGTTTGATTCATTGCAATGGTTATGGTCATTTGCTGTCCATTAATGGCATTAATGAGGATTCAAATTTGCATGGTTTGTATCAAAGAAAGAGATGAGTTTGGGGTTTTAATTTGATAGGCTGTTGTTTGGTTGGCTGTTGGTGATGGAGATATGGTGGTTTTGGAGAAGAAAGGGTGGTTGATTGTTTGGTTTTGGGTGTGTGATTTCGGTTGGTGTTTGAGTCGTTTTTGGTGTTCTGGGTTGGGGTTGTTTCTGATGGTGTTTGGCAGCAAGGGGAGGAGGTGGAAATTTGGTGGTGTAGGGTCTGTTTGGAGGTCGAACTTGGATAATTCATTTGGTTTAGTGAGTCGGGTTCGGATTAAAAGAGAAAATCGGATTATTTTAATTGAAGTTGGGTTATTTAAGTCAATTTGGGGATTTCCATCCAATTGAGGGGCACAAATGATGAAATTAGTAACGGCAGGGGTAAGAATAACTTCATTTTAACGGCAAGGGCTTAGTTAACCAATAAAACAAAGTTGAGGGTTGTTTTTGACCCTTTTACCTATAAAATTTTAAAAACTGATTGAATATACAGTGTTATTTTTCAACGGAGTGGGTGCATATGAACCAACTTGACCCACTGTAGGTCCGCCCCTGGTTGGTAATAGTTCTTTCTCCACAAATAGATTTGCTAACCTACAAGATGAGGACACCTTTGAAGAAAGTGAAGAATAGGATATGTTGAATTATTGTTTTGCAAATGCAGCTAGGGATGCAAATATTTCTCCTAGGCAACAACGCAATAACAAAAAGAAGCATGGAAGTAAACATAGTTGGGATGGTAAGATGACTGAGGAGTTTGTTCCAAGGCACCTACCGATGCGACTGGCAAAGCAGAATCATATGACAGTATCAACAACTTTAACAAGATCCAATAAATCTAAGAAGAATTGATGAACTATCAAGTATTGTTAGACAAATTTGAAGTGGAAGACAAGAGGAAAATACTCCAGGTTACTTTAGAAGGGCAATCTATCTTTTTTAGTTCATACTTTTGTTAAATGAAGTTTGAGTTTAATTACTCAAATTTCATCATGGGTTTTATACTTTTCCACTACTTAAGCATCCTCATTTGTATTATCATCGTAGAATGTATTATAAACTCTGTGATGATTATAGAATACTTAGTTCTCTCTAGCTCTTATTTTCTTCATGCAGGTTAATTAGTAGAGGTTTTATACCTCATTAGAATTGGTAAGGTAAGGTTTAGCCCCCCTTGCTTGTACTTGTCTTTGTTGAGATTTTCTTTTAATTATATTATTAATAAAAACCGCTAGACACTGTTTAGTGGTAAAAAAATATATATTCACAAATGATATCTCACATTAATTAAAACTTCCTCACCTTCCAACACATTTTGTCTTTACTCCATTCCGTTAGCCCCCATCCCTACCACTCTATACCCCATACCCCCTACTCCACCTTCACCTAGTATAACAATCATTTAAATTATACACAAATATTTTTAGGATGATATTTTATACACCTTTAGTTTTCGGGTAATTTCCCTTTTATTGATTATCGAAATATTAATATCAATACAATAAAAGATTAGACTTATAATTTATGATATTCATAATTTGAGAAATTTGATAAAAATTCCTATATGATATCTTCCACTATAGTGTACAATATAATGATATATTTACATTGTCCGATCAAATAATAGGTAATTATGCGCTTGAAAAACACGGATATTATACAAGTGTTCAACAAAGCTTAAGACTTAGAGGAATATGAAACTTATCCGAAAGATATTATCTTATTTGTTTGTCTTTTTTGAAAGAACCACTAATTCATTAAGTTTAAGTTAGGTGAATTGAAACTCAATCGTAGACATTTGGCTTATACCAACTATAAATAAATATTATCCTCTCGAGATTACTAAGGTAACAATCTTTTCCTAAAACTTATAGTGAAATTCGCAGTCGCTATTCTCTGAGTGCACGCTAAGTAAACCTGTTGTTTTTATGCGATAACTCACAAACCACGTAGAAAATGTAAATCATACTAAATAAGTATGATGCGATAAGCTGAACTAAGAAGACATTGATAGAAGAAATCAATTCCTAACCTTTCTAATACAATATATATCACATGCTGCATCAACTCAATCACTTTTACGAATTTTATTATTTTTTTAATAAGCATTAATCACATCAATAATGTTAATTTTTTTTTTTATCATTGTTGTATATAACCTCTACTAACTTTTTTTAAAAAAACATTAATTTACGTCAATAATGTGATTTTTTAATACTATTATTGCATATAACTTTAGTCACATCACACATGTATAACCTATGGGGGGAATAAATAGAATTGCATCTCTGCTCGCGGCGTCACTTATTAGGGATATAAATATATATAAAATATAATGTCATGAAAGGATGAGGTGTATGCCATTTAAACTAAAAAAAATAATAATATGGAATTCACCTTTAATTTCTAGCCCTTTGTTTTTTTATTATGTTGCTGGATTCAATATTAGCAAAAGTGTTTTGTTTCTGTACCTATTGGGATCTGAATAATTCAAATTCATATCGAAAAGTTTTATTTTGGAGGGTAAAAGTATCTCTACTAAATGCGATTTCATATACATAATTTAAACTCGAAATTCTATAATTAACGATGGAATAATTACCATTTTTCAATAATTGATGTATGTCTTTACACATATTACTTTGTTTGAACGATATATAAAAGCTAACTTAGAATTTAGTAAATTGAGAGTTATTATGATCTATTATATTTGTGTATCATTTTTAAATAAAAGGAATTATTCTAAATAGTTGTTCACTAAATTGCTTAAATTAAACAAAGTTAGTGAGTCTATAATATATGTATAATTTATATATAATATATGTATAATTAATATATAATCTATGTATACTAATTACGAAAAGAAAATAGTGAATCTAATCGAATATTTATTTGTGTATGCATTGCATATGATCAATGATCCATTACAAGTGTCCGGTTAGATCTGCCAATAATTATACAATGTATTATGTATCCAATCACAAAGATTAGTAGTGAGGGGATTAATTACTAATTTCTGACCGATCAACTTTAAATCTTGAATTTATTTGAATATATGATAAAGTTTTGATAAACAATTTATCAATCTATTGTCATATTTTTATTTTAACTTGTAAATAAACTTGAACTTTGAATATTCTAAGATTGTGATGGTTTTAACTTTAAGATATTGTTTTTAAGACGGTATTAGTTTATTATATTTTTTTATTTATTATTTGATATTTATATTGGAGTCTGGTTAAATTTGAATCATTTTGAGGGCAGTGCTTTCAACATAACTTTTTCCCTTTTCATGATTCAAATTTCAAACTTCTGATTAAGAATATGGAGAAATTTCAATTATTCCATAACTCATGTTAATATTGCCTATTATACATAGGCATATTATTTTTGAGAAAGTACTATTTACACACATACATTTCTTTTTCGCCAAGCAGCATCGCATGATCGATAGCCACATTAAAAGGGTAAAAATTTCTTCGCACCGATTAGATATTTATATCAAATTATATTACATGATCAAGTTAT
This sequence comes from Solanum appendiculatum, assembly GCA_018342035.1. Lineage (NCBI taxonomy): Eukaryota > Viridiplantae > Streptophyta > Magnoliopsida > Solanales > Solanaceae > Solanum > Solanum appendiculatum. Next base: position 655,334 of record JAGDQO010001331.1, read on the forward strand.
TTAACGAATTGATATATATCAAGTAATTGTGATTATAAGAAAAAATCTATGTATAAATACACGTTACGCATTTATTGATTTGGTATAATATAAAATTCTGTATGATTGTACTTTTTCCTTTAAAAAGTGTTCCGTCATGATGAAGCCAGAGGGTGGAAGGGGTTCAGTTTCACTAAAAAAATTACATTACATATATAAGGTCAATTTTTTCAATGTATACTTTTGTTATATTTTAAAATTCCCGATAAAAATTCTGCCTTCGCCACTGATCTCTGCTGGATGCTAGTGGTGCTTTTACAGTGGAATATAGGCATCTGGTTTCAAGAATCCCAGAAAATGTCAAATTGCAGTGAGTGCCTAAGTGAAAGGGATCTGACTAGGAACTCCAGATGATAATGATGACTCAAAATTATTTATATTGTTTGCCCACAGCTATTATATGCTCAAAATGTTACATTAATTTGTGTGCTTGTTGGATGATGTCTCTTTATTGATGAATATAAAAAAGTAGTTTGTTTTTTTAGTTTCGTGTATTTGATATTCGATATTCATTTTAAGATTCTGATTAATTTGGACTTGCGTTATATAAGATTCATTAATTTTGATTATCAAGAGTTTTTTCATTTCAAGGACTCGAACACGAGACCTCGTTACAACCACTTATTACATTTGGAGTCCGTTTCGAATGCTTCTACAATCTGGAAGTTCTCATGTTTGTTGGTTTCTCACCTAGTCAGAGGTGGATCGAACATTTAAGTTATATGAGTTCAATACTTAAGGTTTTTAGCATTGATCTATTTGTATTTTTAAAGTTATAGGTTTGTACGTATTATTTATTGCAATTTTAGTGCATAAATTTATGCTATGCATGAAAGTATTGAGTTCAGATGAATTTATTGTCACTATTCGTATTGAGATCTGACTAATTTAAACTAATTCACGTAAGACTCATTAAAAAAAAGAAACACTCAATTTTTTTTATCATATACATGATTCAAACCCGAAACTTCTTATTAAAAATATAAAAAATTATTCATCCTATCACAACATTAGTAGATCTAATTTTCCTCTTTTATCTCATCATGACAAGATAACATCAAAAATTATACATCCTACGTAAAAGCACTTGCCTAATCATCTCCAAATCGTGGTTCCTAACGAACTAATATAAGACAATCCATTATTCTCCCCCTTTTCTTTCAAATCATGGTTTACATTGTCAGCTTTTTTTTAATATATAAATTACAAAAAAAAGAAGAAAAAAAACGAATTCAAAATTTGAAATTTATAAATTCAAATTTAAAATTCTACCATAGCCATTTGATTTATCAAGTTTGAAATTGATTATTTGTACTCGCTTAATAAATTCCTTAACGAGAGTTAATTTTACGTACGATGACATAACTTTGTTTGCTATAATAGTAAGTTTATAAACTTATTTTTGTCATTTCAAAATGACAGGATTCTTTATTCACTATAATAGTAAAGTTGCAAAAATAATTCACCTACGACAACTGTAAAGTCACTAAATTATTTTTATCAAATTAAAGCAACTTAATTTTACTCAAATTATATATATATATATATGAGATAAATTCTAATTTTAGTTTTATACAATTCGACTCAGCATATTTAACTTGTAATTACTTAAAATGTGCACTTATAATCCATTTGCTTATGAATATTCACATTTTTTCATAATTATTAATCGTTTCAAAGTTTAATTATGCACGTATTACGTTAAACTTGTATTACCATATTACATATTTGAGAATTACTTATCATGTTCCAATTTATGTGACATCGTTCAGCTTTCGACAATCAACCTTTTTATTTTGATTGTAAATTCGGACATGAAATCCTTAAATTTCTTGAAATAAAATTTATAAATTATGTAAAAACTGCTATAAAGTTATAACAATTGACAACTAAAAATTTATAAGATGTAAGAAAAGATCGCAATAAAAAAACTCATTTAACTCTTGAGGTTCAAAGGTTTCCAAATTCCACATAAATTATAATGGAGGAGTAATGTACTTCTAAAATCAGTTTAAATATAATAGATTTTTTAATTAAAGGAATACAAATACCCAATTTAATTTTAATTAATTAATAGAAGGTTAAATATGTTAAGTTATACATTAAAAGGATCAAAATCATAATTTAGAGTGACCAAAAGTGGTATCCATCTTTTTATTGATGATGCATATGATAAACCCCATAAAGCATTATTCTAATTTGCTATTTCTAATATTCTAAAGAATTTAATCCCATCTGAGTGTCCACTTAAATCAACATGTTTGCTTATAAGTGCAATGTAATTAATAAAAGTATTTCTATGTTTTATTATATATATATTTTATGTTGAAACTACCACCTGTTTTTTTGTTTTTTTTTTTCCTATTGTTTTTCAGTAACAAAAAAAAAGTTGTTGTTGTTTATTTTTTTTAAACTTTAGTGTCACATTTGCATGCACAAATGATAAGTGCCAATTGATTTGGTAAAAGCAAGAATCTAAACATTCTAAATCGTAATAGGTATTATTCTGACGTATGAATTTATGTGACACATTTTTAAAAAAATCAATTTAAAAAGTATCAATTTTAAATTTTTTTTTTTTTAAAAACTATTTAATGATCTTGGTTATTTTATTTTTATTCGTAATGACATGACTTGCTACGACCTACTTTAAATAAAAGTTCATGTTACTAAAAAAAACAGAAAATTCCAATGAACGTTTCAATCGGAAATATAAGATTTTAGATGAAAAATATTAAAGAAATGGTTTTTAAGTTTAACTCAGTCTCAAAAGTTAGTTCAAAATATGAGGATTGTCCAAGCCATATTTAAGAGCTAGACCACCCATTATATAAACAATCGGTGTGCGACTCTTCTCAAAAATTCCGTCAAAAACATTTTTGACAAGCAAATTTTCGATGAATCTTTCAAAATTGAATAGAAAATTCATGTTCTTTTTCAGTAGTACTTTCATATTTTTATAAGGAAAGAAAAAATAAAGGACATGCAAAAACATAATGTCGATACTTTACATATACTTAACCGACATGTTAAAAGGTTCTTTTAATTTCTTAAATTCCATATTTCAATTGAACACCTTCACTATTAATTAAAATAAAACGCAACAAATACTTGTTCTTGAATTCACATGCAGGATATAAAAAATTGTCTTTCAACAAGTTGAAACTCTTAGAGAAATATATAGAAATTTGTTAGTTAACCTTTTCATAAAAACACCTTTTAATTATAGTGAGAAGATTGTTTAGAGAAGTGTTTAAATGAACACTCCATTATACGTAATATAATAAGATAGTGGAATCCATATGTAATTAAAGGTTGTGTTTAGTATGAAAAAAAACATTTCCAATTTTTTTTTTCATATTCTCTATTGGTAAAATTTTTTAGAAAATATTTTGTCTAGAAAAATAAATTTCTCAAAAATAAAAAAAATAACCTTTTGATCCGTGGCAGATTCAAAATTTTCACTAAGGATGTTTGAAAAATAAAAATACAATGCGTAAAATTTGAACTTGAAATGTCAAAGGTAAATTTTGAACCCCCTAAACTACTGAACCACCTTCTACTCGTATGTTTAGAACATTTAAACTCTATACATATACATAAACAATTAAAAAAAATTCTTTTATATACAATATAACTTTTTTTATGAACATCGTCATGCCCTCCTAAATCCGTGCCTGATTATATATTGATAATATTTTTTCGCTTACGTATCAAACACAAGAAAATAAATGAACCCCGCACTTACTTTTCTAGAAAATATTTTTCTACCTACCAAGCACACCTAAGCTGGATGACATTTAGACGAGTTTAAATCACTTTAATATTTCTTGTACCCTATAAATATACTACTCAAGTGAGAAGTTTATTATAAATTACACAAAGCAATTAAAACAATATAAGCATTTGTTCATCAATCAATCATATAGTTTTTCTAATTATTAATTAGAAAAATTATGTCATCAAATACAAAAGAATGTTTAATGAAGTTTATGAAGAGATCAAAGCCATATTTGGCTGTAATTTTCTTGCAATTTGGGTTTGGAGGGTCAGCCATAATAGCTAAAACTGCATTAAATAATGGGATGAGCCATTATACTTTTTCTGTCTATAGAAATCTCTTTGCTGCTGTTGTATTTGCTCCTTTTGCTGCTCTTCTTGAAAGGTAATGATCTTTAATTCAGTGACGGATTCAGAATTTAGATATTATGTTGTTTTGGGTAGGGGAGGAGGCGCGAAGCTACATTAGTTGGAAAATTATATATATAGGTATATTAGAAGTTATGTGATTGGTTGAATAACATTGTTTGTTGAAAAATTATAATTTGTGTATATAGGTTAAATATTACTTTTTTTTTTCATATATATTAAATTTTGGAAACCTTTTATCAGTTTTCTTGGCTTCGCCAATAGTCTTAAGTTGAAAGATTGCGTTTTAAAATGTATATTTAATTATATTTGATTTTTTTTATATATATACACACGTGCTAATTACAAAAATAAATCAGTGATGGATTTAGAATTTAGATATGCATGTGTGTTTTGAGCCAGGGGCTACATATTCGTAACGAAGGGTTTGTTGGAAAATAATACTGTGAATATATAAGTCGAATATTACTTTTTCTATGTACATAATAAATCTCGAATAACTCTTAACGTTTTTTCTGACTTCACCACTAATATATTACTAGTTTATTTAGATGGAGTATTTGGTTAGAAACTAATTAATCTCATCTCTTGTTGTTTTTAACATATATACAGGAAAATAAGGCCAAAAATGACTCTATCCATTTTCTGGAAGATTATGTTGCTGGGCTTGTTGGAGTAAATATTCCTGATATACACTATTAATATATATAATATTTTTTCTTCATTTAATTTAATATTTTGATCTAATATTTTTGTAAAATTAAATTATTTTTTTGCAGGCCTGTTATAGACCAGAATTTATATTATGCAGGGATGAAATATACCACTGCAACTTTTGCAACAGCTATGTGTAATGTTCTTCCAGCTATTACCTTTTTATTAGCCTGGATACTAAGGTAATTAATTAAATAGGTTATTTATGCAAATTAATTAGTTTGTCACGTGATAGATAAAAAAAAAAAAAAATTAAAAAGAAAGTACTTTGTCCCTATCAAATGAAAAAGTATATATGTTGGGTAGTGGATCAGGTCATTTCCAATGTTATGGGGTAATTTTTTATTTATTTTTACACAACTAAACCTCAATAGTATTAAACTGCATAGCCAATAAATAAATAAAAATTCATTACTTAGAACAAGTTCAAAAAAATAAAATTTCTTTCCTAAATTTTATGTTCAGTCAAATACGATAAAATAAACTACAGAACAATGAAAATACACGAACTCATCATGTACTACCTATCTTAGTCTTAAATATTACTCCATCTGTCCAACAATAATTGTCCACTATTGACTTGACACACCCCTTAAGAAATAATAAATAATAAATAATAGGGGTAATATTACTATATTATCCTTTGACTTTATTAACTTTAATGCTTTGAGAAATGTGATAGATGATAAATAGTATTTAATAACAAGGGTAAGATAGACATAAAAAGTAAATTATTTCTTGATTTTTTAAATTGAACAAGTATTGTTGAACAATTATTTTTAGTATAGTAGACAACTATTGTTGGATGGAGGGAGTACTATATAATATTATACTGTCAGTAAATATGAGTTAGTTCTGAAAGTACACAAACTCATCATGTACTACCTATCTTAGTCTTAAATATTATTAATTATATAATATTATACTGTGAATGAATATAAGTTAATTTTCGCGGAATAATGGCTAAACTTATGTGTAGGCTTGAAAATGTGAATGTATGGAAACTAGCTAGCCAAGCAAAAATAATTGGGACAATAATAACACTTGGAGGTGCAACAATTATGAGCCTTGTTGGAGGCCCAACAATTGGATTGCCATGGACCAAACATCATGATAATGTCCCAACTACTACTAATCTTGTTTCTCCCAATGAACTCAATCCTGCTAAAGGGGCCCTCTTCATTGCTGCTGGCTGTTTCTGCTGGGCCTGCTTCTACAATCTTCAGGTAATACTATAATAGAGATAGCATTTTCTCGTAAAGTTACTGTCATGTGATCAAGAGGTTATAAGTCCGATATGTGAAAACAGTCTCTTGGAGAAATGCATAAGACAACATACATACAATACAATAGACCCTTGTGGTTTGATCCTTTCCCGATCCTGTGCATAATGGATAATTCGATTTTTATATTTCTATCACCTCTCCATTTATGGAGGGTATGTTCGTAAGCAAACAACTTATTCTTAGAAATTATGCAATGTGTGTTATTTTTAATACAACAAACCAAACAGTCACTAAGAAATAATACCAGAATAACTAATCACATCATAACTTGTCTTCAAACCAAACAACTCCTAATAGAGACAATGTTTACACTTATAGTTATTGACATGTGACTAGGAGGTTACAAGTTCGAACTGTGAAGACAGTCTCTTGCAGAAATACAAGACATATAAGACTACATATACAATATAGACCCTTGCGGTTTGACCCTTCTCCAGATCTCGTGCATAGCAGATAATTCAATTTTTATTTTTGATTTTTTTCAATATAATAATATTTTTATTTTAACAGGCAATCACATTGAAGAAATATCAAGCAGGAATGTCCCTAACAACTTTAATATGTATGGCTGGGTCTCTACAAGGCACTGCACTAACACTTTTGGTTCAAAGGGGCAATTTTGGAATTTGGTCTATTCATTGGGGCTCCAGTTTATTCTATGCATCACTTTACTGTGTAAGCCTAATTAAAAAAAAAAAAATTAATTCATTATTACTAATATTTTACTGAGTTTTAAGTTATATATATATGGTTAGTGTAAGAAATATTAATTTCATAGAGTAATATTACCCGATTTACCTGATATACCAGACAACATATCTTGCATGGATAGTGTATATAATAATAATATAATGTAATATATTATCATAATAACGTAAAAGATTTTTACTCCATCAATCATTTTTGTTTTCTTATTATAGAAGGTAATTAACTAGTCCCATATTTAATTTCAAAGAAACTTACATATAGACATTCTTTGACTTACCGTAATTAGAAAAAAATCTTTACATTGACGATTTATATAAATAAAACTCCTACTATATTATTATTGTTATAAGATGCATATCATTAATTACACTATCAGATCACCTTCTTCTTAAGAGTATACTAGTTTTATTTTTTAAGAAGATTTATATATATGTAGATTTTTTTTGAATGACTTGATAATGTATTTTTTTTATACTGACAACATATATGACTTAAACTCTTACTATATTATTGATGCAGGGAATTGTTAATTCTGGGTTTGGTTATTATGTTTCTGGATTAATAATGAATGAGAAAGGACCAGTTTTTGTGACAGCTTTTAATCCTCTAAATATGGTTATTGTTGCAATTTTGGGTTCATTTATTTTATCTGAGCAGCTCAACATGGGAAGGTAATTTAAATACTTATTTCCCTTTTTATTTTTTATTTTAATGAATTTAAATTATATATATATATATATATATTTTTACATTATCAATGACGTTTAATGTTACTACATATTATTTCTATCATGTTACGTATTACAATACATTTAAGTAATGGTCACTAATAGTGCATTTTACACTATTATTATTTTTATATAAACGTTCTGATAGTGTAAATAATAACTTAAATTCATTTATAGATAAAACTGATTCATTTGTGAGGTTTTAATCAAAGTCAGAGGCGGCCAACATTAAGAGTTTGGGGGTTCTAAATTTCATTTCAAAAAGAAAGAGATGGGGGGTTCAAACCCACAACTCTAGCGTGAATCATTTGCATGGTCCCTTCCTTACCACTGAACCTTCAATCAATTTTGTTAGGGGTTCACAAGTTAATATACATATATATTTATTTAATATTTTAGTACAAATATAGGGTCTACGGAAAAGCTACTGGGTTCGTCCGAATGCACGAACCCCCACCTAGCTCTGCCTCTGATCAAAGTACGCTGAGTCTCTACAAAAATATATATGAATCAGCTACAAAATCATTCGATAAAATGTCATTGAATAGCTCATACTAATAGTTTTTTTTCATAATTCATCATTAAATAAGATTAACAATATTTTTTTTCCTATTTAGCCATAAAAATTGATTATTTATTGTTAATTCTTATTTCTTAATTAGTGAATTTTAGTTATTAGTACAAAGTGAAGTTATTCTAATTTAATATTTTCTTTTGCTGATTTTAATTAATGTAGGATTGTGGGAGCTGCTGTTATTGTTGTTGGATTATACCTAGTAATATGGGGTACCTGCAAAGACAAAAATTCAACAAAAATAGTGAGCACCAATGGAAATGTTGAATCAAATACTGATAAAGAATTGTCAGAGATTAAATCTTCAAATCAATCAGTAATTGGAGATGAATCTGTTTAACTAAGAGGAAATTAAAAAAAGAAGAAGTTATGGACTTATGGTTATGCCTTAATTGATACAAGCTTGAGGGTTTAATGCTTATTGAGATTAATGCGTGTAATCGAAGGATGTGACGTATTTTAAGTGTTAATTTAGCTATGTAGTTGACGCTTGAAAATATGCGCAACAACTTTTTGTAAGATTTGAAGTATGTATTAAGAGCATTTTATCATTTATTCAGGTACTTAATCGAGATTATAATTTGAATATCTAAATATAATTAATTGCAAAGTCATATCCTGTTATAGTGTCCTTGTCCCTTAATCATCAGGCTACCCTCGAATTCTTAGCGGAAATCGAGATATTTTCTACCTACTATTGTATTTCCCTTTTTCATTTAGATCCTATCAACAATTCGACATAATTAAATCTTTATTACTATGTTTTCTTAATATAAAGTTAAAAATAAAGAAATTGAATTGACTATTCAATAGCATATCTTTCTCCACGCTTTAACTATTTCACCAAATACTTTCACTTTTCACCAACACATATATCGACTAGCTTTTCTCACCAATATTTCATTAGATCTAATGATATTTTAAGCCATAAGACATCCATACATGTATAGCTTATAGAGCTATAAGCATACTATCAACAACTATCTGCCCTAGTCACTCATTTGTAGCCAAAACACTTAATATCACAAAAATCAGGAACATAAAAAAGAATAATGTTCAAAAGCCAAAATACGAAGTTAATTTTATAAAAAAGAAAAAAGAGCTTAAAATAACATGTTTAGAGGTCACATACATAAAAATCCAATAAAAACATAATCTATATAACAAAAACGGGTTGTAGTTTGAAAATAAGAGCACAAAGTTTAAGGCCTCAAATTAAAATTTGACTTTAGATCACTGATTTTGTTGAGCAACCTCTTGACCAGGAGCAAAAGATCAGCAGATCAAAATGGTTTTGCTGTTTCATTTTTTTGTGCGATGATATTCTCTAGCATCTTGTAAGTATTCTGGATACAAAACTAAGAAATGAGATTGTTAGAATACAATAGTAATAAGGGCATTCATGGAGAAACAAAGTATTTTTACCGTTGAAGGTATGGAAATTTTCTGATTTGATTGGAGAACCAATGATATTTTGAATTACTTCAAAGATCATTCCCGGAGGAGTCTTCTTCAACTCTTGGACAACAACATGAATTGTCTTCCAGCTATCAAAGTAAATATGATTGTTAGCATGACCGCTCTTGCAACCAGCATGCCTTTTGAATTCCAAAGCACTTAGATATTTCTTCTTCTGCATAAGAGACATAATGCCGCTTTAGACATGGATAATTCACAAGAATATCTAACAAAAGAGTAAAAGAAAATCTTGCCTCGGACAACTTGCAGTTATCGCAGCTACATAGGTAACCATTCCCTTCAATAACTCCTTCAAGAGTTATCTACATAAAAAACATATTTAGAACCAAAAACCTCGAAACCTCGAAGAAGAACTCAAGATCAATACTCACCTCCCATGACGTTGAGATATACCTCATAGGCACTCCATCAAGTAAACCACTTGACAATAAACTTTTTACATGGGTAGGGAAAGTGTTCTGATAACTCTGAGGTGTGTTCTTCACTTTCTTCTTGGAGCCAACACCAATATCCTTATCACGATTTACAGAGATTTTTCCCTTCCCAGAGTTGTCCCTCATCGAAATGACTTTTTCTTTTCCATTTCCTTTCCTTTTCTAAGTCCGAGAGATGTAGCATTTATGCTATTGGTGTTGGATATGTTTGCGCTTGCAGGTGTTGAAATTGATATATCACTGATACATTGCACGACTTTTTTCTTATTAGAAAATAACTCTCTTTCTATAGCACGCTTCTTTTCGATCTTCACAGATGTCCCTCTACCCTTCTCTCCATCAGCTAGAGCATCAACATCATTTAGCACCTCAGGGCCCTTATTCTAGAAAGACTGAAAAGATCATAAAACAATTGTTAGATAGTAGAAAAAAAATTATTAAGGCTATTCAAGTTTCACCAAAATCTTTTTTTGGAGAAGGCATATTTAAAAACACACCTAAAATATCCTATTTTTTCTGAGTTTCATATATGAACTATCAGGGTGTGTGAGTTTTCTACCTGAAATATTACCAACTATTTATCAAAACGCACAACAAATATTAATTATTCATTTTTCGTACTTGAAATATCACCATATCATTCAGCCAATAAAAGTGAATAATTAATAGTTGAGGTGTGTTTTGATAATAGTTGGTGATAGCTTAGGCTGAAAAATCGCACAACTGGTAATTCAAATATGAAACTAAAAAAAATGGAATACTTTAAATGTGTTTTTGGCCCTTCACTCAAAATTTCATGTTATTTTGGAAAAATATTTTCTACTGCTATGGAGATACAAATGTTTGCTATGGAGATAAAATTCTTCACCAAACACAGTCGAGAGAGAATGCCTGCTATATATTTCCTCCACATACAAACTTCCTCCACATAAAGTACTGACGGTAGAGCAATCAAGATGCGTGTAAGCTAAACTTTATGAGAACCTTATTTTTCTCTCACATATGGGTCTGATTTTTAAAAACGCTAATATCAACGTAAAAATCTATGAATATCAGGAGAACTATAAAAGTAAAAATCAAATTTCTCCATCGATCACTACATTAACATATGTCATCCCCCACCCCCTCAATCCTCATGGCGCTTTTAACTATGTCGTATTTATGAACTATTTTGAGAAATAATACTTCATACACAAGTAAGTAGCATTTAACATAAAGGCTTTATACCTAGCTACTTAGAAAGATATAAATGACTATTCGAACTTTCTCAAATGAGATTAAGATCCTTCACATATGTGCAAACGACTGAGTTAAACTAAAATAATCAAAAAATAAATAAAAAAGATTATTCCAACGGGATATTTCATTCACTTTTTTCTGATGAATCTGCCAATGTGGAAACTTTTATCTTCCTTTATTAATTTTCCCTTATCATTTTCATTAGTTACGGATTTGACCAACTCTTCAAGTTAGGTTCATCATCAATAATTTTCTTTCTCTTTCTTCTTAGTGTCTAAAGAAAGGGAATCATCACGTGAAATTCAGAACGCGAGGAGATGTCATTGCATAAAAATGATACCTTTAATTTGTGTCTGTTGGGGAAAGGTGATAGAGTTGTCAAAGGCATTTTCTATGCAGCAACGATATCTCCTTGTATATCAAATTATATATGATGATTCACTTTCTTTAGTCATTAGAAAGAAAGGGAGAGAAAAGTTAATCTTATACCACAAAGAAAAAGATCAAAAAGCACATTCGAGATTGAAAAAATAACATAAATCAAAGCAAGAGTATTCTTACAAAATTTTAAAATATTGCTGCTGCAACAAAATTTTCATAATTGTTGAAATAATTCAAGTCGAAAACTTTACCATTTTCAAGTATTTCAGATGCAGTCCTCCAACAACGAATAATAGCTATCGAGCTCTATTAATGCCATAATCTCCCACTTCAAAAATCAAAGCAAAAAATATACATAAAATAATTAGAACATATTATGAGAATCTGAAAAAAAAAAATTAAAAAGAGAAAATCTCACCCTCCACCTGAATAGTCAATTATGGGAAATACCATCAAACAAAGCACCAAAAATATTGAAAGTCAAAAATAAATAAATAACTAAATAAATCTCATTCATGTAGATTTACTAATTTCTAAATCATCACTAACATTAACAACAACAAAAAAAGAAAATAAATTCAAAATCATTAATAAAATCATTTGTTTAAAATGAGTTCCTTTGTCTCATTTTTAAACTTTTAAATGAGAAAGTTCATATGATTTAACAATAAAAATCAGGTTACAGCTTAATAAAATGGAAGATGATCGCAAGTGAATTCTACGTGATGAATTCCAATGAAATCAATGAACAAATCAAAACGATATAGTTTTTTTTTCAAGCAGTTCACCTCTTATCAATTACAGCTCGCGGGTGAATTCTCCGGAATGATTTCTTGTAAAATCAGTTGGAGAGTGTTTCTAGTTTAGTATTTTTTGCCAGAGAGTCTAGAGATATATATACTAGTGTGATGAGTGGTCCTATATAATATGGTCTACGAAAATAATATGTTATGTCGAGTTGAATTGTACTATATTATGTCGGGTAAGTCTTGTTAAAGAATCTGAGATTTCATAATTTAGTAGTATTTACTGGGATCCATAAAATGGAAAAAAAGGTGAAAATATTTATATTTTAAACTTTCTAGTCAAAGACTAGTCAATAGAACATTATCCATATTTATGCTTGTTTTATCCTAAACGACTTGATCATACTTATTTTGAAAATTTAAATTTTTCTTAATTAATAGTTTTAAGATTTAATAAATAATTTCTTTTTCATATATGCCAACATTATCCTAAATTGCTCGATCCTACTAGTTTGAGAATTTAAATTTTATTTATTAACATTGTGAAAAGTATTAACATGGTCAAATATAGTTTGAGATTTCAACAATGGAGACACCTAAAATTGATTTTGAAATGATATTATTAATAGATTATTAATTATTAGAGAATCTCATAAATTTACAAAATGAAATTTAAACATAAAAGGCTTAAATTTCAGAACTTACACTTTGATTATTAAATATTATAGTTAAAGATTGGTAAAAATAAAGTTATTCGTATATATATTTATTCTGTCCTTATTACTGATCACACTTATTTTGAGAATTTAAATTTAAATTCAATTTTTCTTCATTAACGTTATAAAGATTTAATATATTTTTTCATATATGCTTATTGTATCCTAATTTGCTTGATCACGCTTGGTTTCATAATTTAAATTTTCTTCACTAACAATTTTTAATTTTAGTAAATAATTTTTTCTTCATATATGCTCATTTATCCTAAACTAGTGTTTGGCTCTCCTACAACCATGGGCTGGGGAGAGGATGTCACTGCCATGGATTTTCATTTATTAGCTTAAACATATATATTTTTTCTCTTCAATATGTGTATTCTACATAGACCTCTGTTCTCAAGAAATGACTGTAGAGTGGAATTCGCAAACACATCACTAGTGGATATAGTGGAAGTTACTCCACTATAACACACCTTTAATATGTGTTCTTTTCTAGTTAAAAAGAGTTTGTTGATATTAAATACAAACTTATTTTTTTTTCTTTTAAAAACTAATAATAATTTAGTCAAACCCTCTCTATGACAGTCTTGTTTGTTATGAGATGTTTTGTCGTTTATTTGATTGACTGTTATACATGTACGGTAACAAACTTGAATTCTCCACTATATTAATAAGAGAGTTGGAACACAATTAAAACTTAGAATCATAATTGCAATACTCAAACTGCTGAATTACAATGGAAATACTAAAATAAATTAAAAAGTAACTAAGGATAGAGATAAGAATGGAGATGAGAAGCTTAGACTTTAGAAGAACAAGAGGGGACAAACATTTTCTTCAATATGCATAATCCCTGAAACACTGACCGCTATCCCTTTTTATACAACCGTTCTCACACCCACCACTCGATTGACCCGAATCCCAAATTAACCTAGCCCTATTACTTGTTCTTGGCATAATAGCTCTTTTCAACCCAATAACTACGTAATTGTGTGACCTTTGCATCGTTATTGGGTTGGACTTGTTTCATAACACGTACGATAACATTTGATATTTGAATCTTATTTTCACTTCTGCAGCTAAAGTATATATGCCCAAAGAATCAAGTATTCTTTTATAACTGCACCTAATTGGTGCATTGGCATGAAAAGATCAAGTTTGAACTTCTCACTAAGCAGAGACATGATAGTTACTTAGATGTGTATTTTTCTGCTAAACAAGTAAAATGATGAAGTTAATGAACCAAAATCCCAATCACTAAATGTAAAACAAGTTCAAAACCACTCAAATCTGAAATCACAAAATGAGGAAATGCAACACTTTAAAGTACAAACTACTTTATTAAAAAAACATCACCATGATTCCATAACTATAAACATCACCACTAGTGGACACTATTCCCTCCGAGTGATATTCTTAGAAAAGGATTGATGAAAAGTTACTCAATTGAAAAACAATACTATTTCTGCATAAATAAAGACTTGTTTTTTTTGTACTTTTAGAATTTGGAGAGGCTTAATTATGATAAGAGAAAATCAAAGAGAATGAATGAAACAACCACAACTTTGTAAGCTCTTGCGATACAAGACCAAGAAATGAGTTTGTTAGAATACAATAGTAATGGGGGCGGCAAAATGAGTTACTGCAATAACTCACAATTTTACAATACAAACACAAATATATATTAGTAATATGTTTTACTGAATACAATAGGACACAACAAAGGTAATTGCAGGGAATAACAATACATGAAAATAAACTTGAAATCTGAATTAGAAGTCTAAAAAGAGACGAGAATATTCAAAATCATATTTAACTTCCTACCCACATTCTCACACTTCTATACCAATTCTATTACTAACTCTGGCCTTGGTCGCGTGACTTTCTTCCTTCCCAAAAGTAATCGTCCAACCTTTTAGGTGGAATTACACTTCTAGTACCCCGACGCGGCTTGCCAATGCAGAAATCACCCATGGCATCAGGGTTTGGGATCCTTAGAGGCAATACCAATATCCTTATCACCATTCACATTGTTGATTGTGTTTTCTGTAAGATTGATGAGATTTTTTTCTTTTGCAGAGCTGTCCTCCATAGAAATGAAGTTTCCAATTCCATGTCTTAGAGATGTAGCATTTGTGGTATCTTCTCTAGTATCTGAAGATTTCGGTACAAGAGCATCAACATCATTAAGTGCCTCAGGGAACTTTTTCTGGAAAGACTGAAAAGATCATATAAAAACTTGTCAGAGAATAAAAAAGAAATTATTAAGGCTATTCAAGTTTCATCGAGAATCTTTTTTCGGAGAAGGCATATAAAGGCATAAATATTTCATGTTATTTTGAAAAAAAATTTCTACGACAATTGTAAATGAAAAACCCTAGCTTCGAAAAGTTGGCTCGATCTTTATTAATGAAGATAAGACAAGGGGAAATCAATAAACACAAATGACTAGATACAAAAGATGAAACTATCTTGTTTAATAATTGAACCAATTAATTTTTAGCACACTAAATTTAACATTTAATAACTATTTTTTTTAAAGTAGTGCACGTTCTAGAAATTCTAGATTCGTCTTTGATAAGGTACCCTCTACAAGTCAAGGAGAAGCCAAAGTATATCTATGTCAAGAATCGGTATGCAAAATGGAATACCAATAAAATAACTTTTGGTTCGAAGATCTGACTCAATTAATTGTATATGACTTGAACCATAACAATTCCTCAACATAAAAAACATTAATCTTATACCACTAGGAAAACGAAAAAAGAACACAGATCAAAGCATACATGAGAGATTGAAAAAAAGAAAGAAAGAAGCATACATTTGTGATTGAAAAAAGGAACACAAATCAAAGCAAGAAAGATTTATTGTCAATTCTATCATACCCTTACAACATTTTAAAAAGTAGCCGCTGCAACAGAATAAATTTTGAAACAATTCAAATTGAAAATTTTATCATTTTCAAGTAGTTCAGGTGCAACGCTCCAAAATTGAATAGCAAATGTCAAGCTCTATCAATGCTAAAATCCGTCACTTTAAAAATCGAAGCAAAAAATGAAAATAAAATAATTAGAATAGATTATGGGAATCTGATAAAAAATAATTTAAGAATAAAAGAGAATCTCACTCTTAACCTGAAAACTAAATCATGAAAAATATCGCCAGACATAGCAACAAAAATATTGAAGATTAAAAATAAATATATAAATAAATAATTCTCACAGGTAGATATGCTAAGTTCATAATCATCACTAAAATTACTTATCTAAAATGAGTAAATAAACAAAAAATTGCTCCCTTTTTGATATTATAAAACTTTTAAACAAGGAAGTTCATATGATGCATTTGTTAGAAAGAAGAGATTATCAAACGTGAATTCTATGTGATAAATTCCGACGTTATTAATTAACTAACCAAAGTGATAGAGTTTTTGGCCGAGCAGTTCACCCATGGGCGGAGCTACACTCTTGTCAGGGTGTCCAATTGGACACCGTTCGTCAGAAAATTATACCGTATACATATGTAAAGTGACAAACGAAGTGGTTAAATAACATTTCTTGACACCCTTGACACAACAACGTGTTGTAGCCCATTAATTTTAGGCGCCTTGAAAGAGACAAAACACGTGAAGTTCGCGTGTTCGAATCTCACTAGCAATAGCTCTAAAGAGCAGGCTCCCTTTAACAGCTTATTAACCCTAAAAATTTTTTATCAAACGAAAATATTACGTAGTTTAATTAAAAAAATTTAGTAAACTCATTTGTTCAAAAAAATGTACTTGTGCAATTTCTTGACATCCTTCGTAAAATTTTTGGCTCCGCCACTGAGTTCACCTCAATCGTAGCTCACCGGTGAATTTTCCGGTTGAAATCCGGCCATATTAATTAGAGAGGGTTTTTAGTTCAGTGTGTTGCTAGATTCTCAAACACTGAATTTTAACAAGTGAGAGGAAGAGAAAGCTCAGGATTTTATATATTAGTGTGATGAGTGATCCTATATACAATGCGGTTTACGACAAATAATATGTTATTTCTAGTTGTACTGACTGTGTTATGTCACGAGAGTCTTGTTAAAGAATCTAAAATGAGATGTCACAATTAGTAGTTGTTCACTGGGGCCGTTAGAATGGAATAAACTATAAAAAATATTGATTAATTAAATTTTATGGTCAAGGATGGAGAAAAGGATAAAAATTGTCCTTTATCTTTGAGTTAAGAGTCAAAGTACGTAATCCTTGTTTTTTTATATGGAGCACTAATAGTCCTCCATGTTTTAACAATCGGTGCAATTTTGTTATTTTCTCAAATATTCGTTTAATTTTTAATGGTGTTTTTTGTGCACCTAAACAACATGGAAATTTCACCAAATTAGCTGCGCACTAGATTCACACTAAAACGACACTAGAATTGCACCAAAATAGTAGCAGAGAAGTACCTTAACTATATGAAAAAACACTAAAATTACACCTGAAAAGCCTCAAAATAGTACCAGAATTGCACCAAAACAGCAGCACCAGATTCGTTGCACTGAAACTACACCAAAATAGTAGTAGAAAAACAAGGAAACAACACCAAAATTGTACCAGAACAACACCAAAACAATCTCCGAAGTTGTACAAAACAATTGCACCAGATTCGCACCAAAACAACTCTAGAATGCACTTAGAAACAAAATTAGATTTCCACAAAAAATAAATGAATAATAATAGCAAAATATAGTTTAAACTGTAAGGCTTGATGACGATGAAAACTGTTTGCATTCATAGAAACAATGAGTTTTACTTTTGTCGAAAACTTCCATTGAAGGGAGATGAACAAAAAACAAAAAGGAAAAGAAGAGATTCCTCAAAAGCAACAAGATGCAACTGAATGAGTCTTACTTATTCAATTACTAATCTCTTTATTTTTATTTTGGGAGTCGAAGTTATGAGATTAGGGATGGGGAAGATCTGGTTAGCAACGGTGGAAATAGTGTTATGGCATATAACATATGAGGCTTTCTCACGTGGGCACAAATGTCACGGTTAAAAATTAGACGGACTATTAGTTCTCCACGTGAAAAGACAAAGATTACTTTGACTCTTAATTCAGATATAAAGGAATTTTGATCCTTTTCTCGTCAAAGAATGTAAATAAAAAATTATTCTTATATATACTTGTTTTGTCTTAAATTACTTGATCACATTTATTTTGAGTAGTTCACCTCATCAATTGTAGCTCACCGATGAATTCTCCAAGATGAATTCTGGCCAAATCCGTTAGAGAGTGTTTCTAGTTTAGTGTTTTTTGTTGCTTGAGAGAAAGAGGTATATATACTAGTGTGATGAGTGATCCTATGAAACATGGTCTACGAAAAATAATATGTTATGTCGAGTTAGATTGCCTATGTTATGTCATGTAAGTCTTATTAAAGAATCTAAAATGAGATCTCATAATTTAGTAGTAGTTTATTGAGATCCGCTAAAATGGAAAAAAAGGGTAAAAATATTTATGTTTTAAACTTTCTAGTCAAAGATTAGTTAATAGAGTATTATCCATATATGCTTGTTTTGTCCTAAATTACTTGATCTCACTTATTTTAAGAATTTAAAATTTTCTCCATTAATAGTTTTAAGATTTAATAAATAATTTATTTGTCATATATGCCAACATTATCCTAAATTGCTTGATTCCACTAGTTTGAGAATTTGAATTTTATTTATTAACAGTGTGAAAAGTATTAACATGGTCAAATATAATTTGAGATTTCAACAACGGAGACACCTAAAATTGATTTTGAAATGATATTATAAATAGATTATTAATTATTAGAGAATCTCATAAATAAACAAATGAAATTTAAACATAAAAGGCTTAAGGTTCTAATGATGTAACAATATTTTTATAAAATAAATTATGTGTGTTCGATACTCACACCAACTCATCAAATACATGACACATATCAGAACTTGCACTTTGATTATTAAATATTATAGTCAAAGATTAGTAAAATAAAACTATACATATATATATACTTGTTTTATCTTAAATTACTTGATCACACTTATTCTTAGAATTTACATTCAAATTCAATTTTTCTTCATTACGTTTTAAAAGATTTAGTTTTTTTTTCTTCATATATGCTTATTTTATCCTAAATTGCTTGATCACACTTGGTTTCATAATTTAAATTTTCTTCATTAATTTTTTTTAGATTTAGTAAATAATCTTTTCTTCATATGTGCTCATTTGTCCTAAACTAGTGTTTGGCTCTCCTAAAATCATAGGCTAGGAAGAGGATGCCGCTTCCATGAATTTTCATTTATTAGTTTAAACATATTTCTTTTCTCTTCAACATGTGCATTCGGCATATACCTCTGTTCTCGAGAAATAATGACTGTAGAGTGGACTTTGCAAACACACCACCAGTGGATATAGTGGAAGTTACTCCACTATAACGCACCTTGAATATGTGTGCTTTTCTAGTAAAAAGAGTTTGTTGATACTAAATGCAAATTATTTTTTTTTCAATAATAATAATAATTTAGTCAAATCCTCTCTATGACAGTCTTGTTTGTTATGAGATCTTTTGTCTCTTATGTGACTAACTGTTATACACATATGATAACAATATATTTAAATCTTATTTTCACTTCTATAACTAAAGTAAATATGGTCCAAAGAATCAAGTATTCTTTTATAATTGCTCCTAATTGGTGCATTGGCTTGAAAAGACCAAGTTTGAACCTCTCACTAAGTAAAAAGATGAAACTAATGAACCATAAACCCAATTACTAAAGTAAAACAGGTTCAAAATCACTCAATCTGAAATCACAAAATGAGGGAAATACAACAATTTGAAGTACACGCAACTTTATTAAAAAAAACAAACAACACCATGATTCCATAACTATAAACATCACCATTAGTGGACACTATTCCCTCTGAGTGATATTCTTAGAAAAGGATTGATGAAAAGTTACTCAATTGAAAAACAACACTAATTCTGCATAAATAAAGACTTGCTTTTTTTTTTTTTACTTTTAGAATTTGGAGAGGCTTAATTATGATAAGAGAAAATCAAAGAGAATGAATGATAACAACCGCAACTTTGTAAGGTCTCGCGATACAAGACCAAGAAATGAGTTTGTTAGAATACAATAGTAATGGGGGCGGCAAAATGGGTTACTGCAACAACTCACAAATTCACTATACAAACACGGATATATACTAGTTATATGTTTTAATGAATACAATAGGACACAACAAAGACAATTGCAGGGAATAACAAAATAGAAAATATACTTGAAAACTGAACTAGAAGTCTAAAAGGAGATGAGAATATTCAAAATCATAATTAATTAACTTCCTTATTCCTTCCTACCCACGTTTTCAAACTTCTATACCAATTCTATTACTAACTCTGGCCTTGCTCGCGTGACTTTCTTCCTTTCCAAAAGTAATCATCCAACCTTTTAGGTGGAATTACACTTCTAGTACTCCTACGCGGCTTGCCAATGCAGAAATCACTCATCACCTCCCTTATCAAGATTTGGGATCCTAGGGGCAACACCAATATCTTTATCACCATTCACATTGTTGATTGTGTTGTCTATAGGATTGATGTGGTTTTTTTCCCTTTGCAGAGTTGTCTACCATTGAAATGATGTTTCCAATTCCATGTCCTGGAGATGTAGCATTTATGCTCTCTTCTCCGGTATTTGAAGATTTTCACACAAGAAAAGGATAATCACTTGTACATCCACTTGCAAAATCTTCCCAAACACGAGCCAGAAGATAATTATTTTGAAGAAGGAGGTGGCTTTTGTCACTATTTCTAGCATTCAGATCACTAGGTTCTTCCCAGCACGAGATAAAAAATTATTTTGAGGAGGATTAAAGAAATCGCTTGTTTCACTTGTCACATTTTCACTGCCTAAAGATTGATGAGCACGCTTCTGTTCGATACTCAAGGAAGTTCCGCTACTCATCTCTCCATCAGTTAGAGCATCAACATCATTAAGCACTTCAGGGAACTTATTCTGGAAAGACCGGAAAGATCATATAAAAAGTTGTCAGAGAATGAAATTTTTTTTATTAAGGCTATTCAAGTTTCATCGAAAATCTTTTCTCAGAGAAAGCATATAAAGGCACAAATATTTCATATTATTTTGAAAAAGATTTTCTACTGCAATTGTAAATAAAAAATCCTAGCTTGGAAGATTTTGGCTCGATCTCTATTGATGAAGAAGACAAGGGGAAATCAATAAACACAAATGACTAGATACAAAGGATGAAGCTATCTTGTTTAATAATTGAACCAATTAATTTTTAGCATACTAAATTTAATATTTAACAACTATTTTTTTCTTTTTTAAGTAGTGCACGTTCTAGAATTTCTAGATTTGCCTTTGATAAGGTACCCTCTACAAGTTAAGGAGGAGCCAAAGTATATCCATGTCAAGAATCAATATGCAAAACGGAATACCAATAAAACAACTTTTGGTTCTAACAATTGACTCTCAATTAATTGTATATGGCTTGAACCATACCAATTTTTCAACATAAAAAACATTAATATTATACCACAAGGTAGATGAAAAAAGAACACAGATCAAAGCACACATTAGAGATTGAAAAAAAAGAAAAAGAAGCACACAGATCAAATTAAAGCATACATTAGAGATTGAAAAAAGAAACGTAAATCAAAGCAAGAAAGATTTATTGTCAATTTTACCATAACAATATTTTAAAAAATTGCTGATTCAATAGAATAAATGTTGAAGCAATTCAAAACGAAAACTTTACCATTTTCAAGTTTTTCATATGCAGTGCTCCAACACCGGATAACAAGTATTGAGTTCTATGAATGCTAAAATTTGTCACTTGAAAAATCAAAGCAAAAAATGAAAATAAAATAATTAGAACAAATTATGGAAATCTGATAAAAATAATTTTTTAGAAAAAGAGAATTTCACGCTCAACCTGAAAACTCAATTATAGAAAATAACGCCAAACATAGCACCAAAAATATTGAAGATTAAAAATAAATAAATAATTCTCACAGGTAGATATGCTAAGTTCATAAGCATCGCTAAAATTACTTATCTAAAATGAGTAAATAAACAAAAAAAACTGCTTCCTTTTTTGATATTTTAAAACTTTTAAACGAGAAAGTTCATATGATGTATTTGTTAGAAAGAAGAGATTATCAAAGGTGAATTCTATGTGATAAATCCCGACGTAATTAATGAACTAAGCAAAGTGATGGAGTTTTTTGCCGAGTAGTTTACCTTAATCGTAGCTCACCGATGAATTCTCTGGGATGAATTCCGACCAAATCAATTAGAGAGAGTTTTTAGTTCAGTGTTTTGCTAGATTTTCAAACGCTGAAATTTTACAAGTGAGAGGAAGAGAAAGCTTAGGGGTTTATATATTAGTGTGATGAGTGATCTTATACAATGAGGTTTACAGAAAATAATACGTTATGTCTAGTTGAATTGAGTGTGTTATGTCACGAGAGTCTTTTAAAGAATCTTAAATAAGATGTCATAATTAGTAATTGTTAATTGGACCCGCTAGACAAAATAAACGATAAAAAATATTGATTAGTTAAATTTTATGGTCAAAGATTAGTAAATAGAAAATTATTCATATATATATACTTGTTTTGTCATAAATTACTTGATCACATTTATTTTGAGAATTTAAATTTTCTTCAATAATTGTTTTAAGATTTAGTATATATATATATTCATATATGTCCATTTTATACAAAATTGCTTGCTTACACTTGTTTTGAGAATTCTATTTTATTTATTAGTAGTGTGAAAAGTATTTACATGGTCAAATATAATTTGATATTTCAACAACGGAGACACTTAAAATTGATTTTGAAATGATATTATTAATTATTAGAGAATCTCATAAATCAATAAATGAAATTTAAACATAAAAAGCTTAAGGTTCTAATGATGTAACAATAGTTTTATAAAATAAAGTATGTGTGACTGGTACTCACACCAACTCAAAAAATACATGATACATATTAGAACTTACACTTTGATTATTAAATATTATAGTCAAAGATTAGTAAAAATAAAATTATTCATATATATACTTATTCTGTCCTAAATTACCCGATCATATTTATTTTGAGAATTTAAATTTAAATTCAATTTTTGTTCATTAACTTTTTAAAGATTTAGTATTTTTTTTTCCATATATGCTCATTTTATTCTAAATTGCTTGATCACGCTTGGTTTCATAATTTAAATTTTCTTCACCAACAATTTTTAGATTTAGTAAATAATATTTTTCTTCATATATGCTCATTTATCTTAAACTTGTGTTTGGCTCTCCTACAACCATAGGCTGGGGAGAGGATGCCACTCCCATGGATTTTCATTTATTAGTTTAAACATATATTTTTTCTCTTCAATATGTGCATTCTACATAGACCTTTGTTCTCAAGAAATAAGTGCAAAGTGAAATTTTCAAACACACTACCCATGGATATTGTGAAAGTTACTCCACTATAACACGCCTTGAATATGTGTGCTTTTCTAGTAAAACGAGTGTATTGATATTAAATGCAAATTTATTTATTTTTTCTTTTTCAAAAAGAAATGTAATTTATTCAAACCCTCTCTATGACAGTCTTGTTTGTTATGAGATCTTTTGTCTTTTATGTGACTGACTGTTATACACGTATGATAACATTATATTTAAATCTTATTTTCACTTCAGTAGCTAAAGTATATATGCTTCAAAGAATCTCTCATTGAGCAGAGACATGATAGTTACTTAGATGTGCATTTTTCTGCTAAACAAGTAAAAGGATGAAACTAATGAACCAAAAACCCAATTACTAAAGTAAAACAAGGTTAAAAACCACTCAAATCTAAAATTACAAAATGAGGGAAATGCAACACTTTGAAGTACAAACAACTTTATTTAAAAAAAACAAACATCACCATGATTCCGTAACTGTAAACATCATCACTAGTGGACACTATTCCCTCTGAGTGATATTCTTAGAAAAGAATTGATGAAATGTTACTCAACCGAAACAACACTAATTCTGCATAAATAAAGACTTATTTTTTCTACTTCTAGAATTTCGAGAGGCTTAATTATGATAAGAGAAAATCAAAGAGAATGAATGATAACAATCGCAGCTTTGTAAGGTCTCGCGATACAAGACCAAGAAATGAGTTTGCTAGAATACAATAGTAATGGGGGCGACAAAATGGATTACTGCAACAACTTACAATTTCACAATACAAACACGGATATTTATTAGTAATATGTTTTACTGAATACGATAGGACACAACAAAGGTAATTGCAAGGAACAACAATACCTGAAAATACATTTGAAAATTGAACTAGAAGTCTAAAAGGAGACGAGAATATTCAAAATCATAATTAACTTCCTTATCCCTTCCTACTCACGTTCTCAAACTTCTATACCAATTCCATTACTAATTCTGGCCTTGCTCGCGTGACTTTATTCCTTCCCAAAAGTAATCGTCCAACCTTTTAGGTGGAATTACACTTGTAGTACCCCGACGCGGCTTGCCAATGCAAAAATCACCCATGGCATCAGGAGTTGGGATCTTTGAGGCAATACCAATATCCTTATCACCACTCACATTGTTGATTGTGTTCTCTGTAGTATTGATGGAATTTTTTCCCTTTGCAGAGTTGTCTCCCACAAAAATGACGTTTCCAATTCCATGTCCTAGAGATGTAGCATTTATGCTATCTTCTCCAAATTTCTGCTCAACATCATTAAGCGCCTCAGGAAATGTTTTCTGGAAAGACTGGAAAGATCATATAGAAAGTTGTTAGAGAGTGGAAAAGAAATTATTAAGGCTATTCGAGTTTCATTGAAAATCTTCTTTTGGAGAAAGCATATAAAGGCAAAATATTTCATGCTCTTGTGAAAAAGATTTTCTCCTGTAGTTATAAATGAAAAACCCTAGCTTGGAAGAGTTGGCTCGATCTCTATTGATGAAGAAGACAAGGGGAAATCAATAAACACAAATGCCTAGATACAAAGAAGGAAGCTATCTTATTTAATAATTGAACCAATTAATTTTTAGCACACTAAATTTAACATTTAATAACTATTTTTTCTTTTTTAAGTAGTGCATGTTCTAGAAATTCTAGATTCACCTTTGATAAGGTACCCTATACAAGTCAAGGAGGAGCCAAAATATATCCATGTCAAGAATCAGTTTGCAGAACAGAATACCAGTAAAACAACTTTTGGTTCGAACAACTGATTCTCATTTAATTGTTTATGACTTGAGCCATAACAATTACTCAACATAATACCATAAGGAAAATGAAAAGAGAACACAGATCAAAGCAAGAAAGTTTATTGTTTATTTTACCATAGCCTTAATTACAACATTATAAAAAATTACAGGTGCAACAAAATAAATGTTGAAACAATTCAAATCGAAAACTTTACCATTTTCAAGTATTTCAGATGCAGTACTCCAACACTGAATACTAAATATCGGGCTCTATCAACCTGAAAACTCAATTATAGAAAATACCGCCAAACATAGCACCAAAAATATTAAAGATTAAAAATCAATAAATAAATATGTCTCACATGTAGATATGCTAAGTTCATAATCATCACTAAAATTACTTGTCTAAAATGAGTAAATAAACAAAAAAATTGCTTCCTTTTTGATATTTTTAAACTTTTAAACAAGAAAGTTTATATGAGGCATTTGTTAGAAAAAAGATTATCACATGTGAATTTTATGTGATAATTATTGCCTAATTAATTAACTAAGCAAAGTGACAAAGATTTTGGCCGAGCAGTTCACCTCAATAGTTGCTCACCAGTGAATTCTCCGGAATGAATTCCGGCCAAATCAATTAGAGAGGATTTTTAGTTCAGTGTTTTACTAGATTCACAAACACTGAAAATGTACAAGTGAGAGGAAGAGAAAGCCCAAGGGCTTATATATTAGTGTGATGAGTGATCCTATACAATGTGATTCACGAAAAATAATATGTTATGTCTAGTTGAATTGAATGTGTTATGTCACGAGAGTTTTGTTTTGTCCTAGATCACATTTATTTTGTGAATTTAAATTTTCTTCACTAATTATTTTAAGATTTAATAAATACTCTTTTTGTTCATATATGCCCATTTTATCAAAAATTTCTTGATCACACTTGTTTTGAGAATTCAATTTTATTTATTAATAGTGTGACAAGTATTTACATGGTCAAATATAATTTTAGATTTCAATAACTTACATTATTAATAAGCGGAGAAACCTAAAATTAATTTTGAATGACACCATTAATAGACTATTAGTAATAATTATAGAATCTCAGATGTAAACAAAAACAATTTAAAAATAAAAGGGTTGAGGTTCTGTTGACACAACAATATTTAGATAATGAGTTAGGGAAGTATTATGGAGAGTCGGGCCATTTTTAAGGCATATTTTAGCATTTACGAGCCAACGCTTAGGAATTACGTGACTTTCTTAGTTTTTCGTTTGTATTAATTAGCCTATTGATCTAACGCGTTGAAGCACCCAGAAAGTTATTTTGAAAAGTCTTTATGAGGACCTCCGTAATGAGTTGGGGAAGCACTACGGAGGGTCGGGCCATTTTAAGGTATATTTTAGCATTTACGAGCCAACTCTAATGAATTACGTGACTTTCTTGGTTTTCGTTTGTATTAGCCCATTGTGCTAGTGCGTTGGAGCACTCGAAATTCTTTTTTGAAAAAACTATAAGAGGACTTCCGTAATGTGTTGGGGAAATATTATGGAGAGTCGGGCCATTTTAAAGGCATATTTTAGCATTTACGAGCCAACTCTTAGAATTTACATGACTTTCTTGCTTTTACATGCTTATTAGCCCATGGATCTGGCACGTTGGAGCACCTGAATATTTTTTTAAAAAAAGCTTTATGAGGACCTCCGTAATGAGTTGGGGAAACATTATAGAGGGTCAGCCATTTTTATGGCATATTTTGGCATTTACGAGCGAACTTTTAGGAATTAAGCGACTTTTTTGGTTTTTCGTGTGTATTAGCCCATGGATTTGACGCTTTGGAACACCCAAATTTTTTTTTTGAAAAACCTTTATGAGGACCTCCGTAATGAGTTGGAAAAGCATTACGGATGGTCGGGCCATTTTATAAGGAGTATTTTTGCACTTACGAGTCAACTCTTAGGAATTACGCGACTTTCTTAGTTTTTCATTTGTATTAGCCCACAGATCTGGCGCATTGGAGCACCCGGAAATGTTTTTTGAAAACCTTTATGAGGACCTCTGTAATGAGTTGAGGAAGCATTATGTAGGGTCAGACAATTTTCTAAGGCGCATTTTAGCATTTATGAGCCAACTCTTAGAAATTACACGACTTTCTTGGTTTTTCGTGTGTATTAGTCCATGGATCTGGCGCGTTGGAGCACCCGAAAAGTTGTTTTGAAAAAACTTTATGAGGACCTCTATAATGAGTTGGGAAAGAATTGTGAAGGGTCAGGCCATTTTTAAAGCATCTTTTAGCATTTATGAGCCAACTCTAAGGAATTACGCGACTTTCTTGGTTTTTCGTGTGTATTAGCTCATGGATCTGGCGCGTTGGAGCACCAGGAAATGTTTATTGAAAAAACTTTATGAGGTCCTTCGTAATGAGTTGGGGAAGTATTATGGACGGTCGAGTCATTTTAAGGCAAATTTTAGCATTTACGAGCCAACTCTCAGGAATTACACGACTTTCTTTATTTTTCGTGTGTATTAGCCCATGGATCAGGCGCGTTGGAGCTCCCAAAAATGTTTTTTGAAAAAACTTGATGAGGACCTCCGTAATGAGTTGAGGAAGCATTATGGAGGGTCGGACCATTTTTTAAAGGCATATTTTAGCATTTACGAGCCAACTCTTAGGGATTACAAGACTTTCTTGGTTTTTCGTGTGTATTAGTCCATACATCTGGCGCGTTGGAGCACCCAAAATATTTTTAAAAAAACACTATAAGGAACTCCGTAGTGAGTGTTGGAATCACTTTGGAGGGTCGGACCATTTTTAATGCATATTTTTGCAATTAAAAGCCAACTCTTAAAAATTACGCGACTTTGTTGATTTTTAGTGTGTATTAGTCCATTGATCTGACGCATTGGAGCACCCATAATTTTTTTAAAAAAACTTTGTGAGGACCTCCGTAATGAGTTGGGGAAGCATTGTGGAGGGTCGGGCTATTTTAAGGCATATTTTACCATTTACGAGCCAACTCTTAGGAATTACGTGACTTTCTTTATTTTTTGTGTGTCTTAGCACATGGATCTGGCGCGTTGGAGCACCCGAAAATGCTTTTGAAAAAACTTTATGAGGACATCCATAATGAATTGGAAAAGCATTATGGAGGGTCGGACCATTTTTTTAAAGAATATTTTAGCATTTATGAGCCAACTCTTAGGAATTAGGCGACTTTCTTGGTGTTTTGTGCGTACTAGCACATGGATCTGGTGCATTGGAGCACCTGAAGATTTTTTTTAAAAAAGTTTATGTGGACCTTTGTAATGATTCAGGGAAGCATTATAGCGGGTCATACAATTTTAAGGCATATTTTAGCATTTACGAGTCAACTCTTAGTAATTATGTGACTTTCTTAGTTTTTCGTGTGTATTCGCTCATGTATCTGGCGTGTTGGAGCACCCGGAAATATATTTCTAAAGAACTTTTATGAGGACCTCTGTAATGAGTTGGGGAAACATTATGAGGGTCAGACTATTTTTAAGGCATATTTTAGCATTTACGAGCCAACTCTTAGAAATTACGCGACTTTCTTGATTTTTCGTGTGCAAATGCCTATGGATCTGAAGCATTGGAGCAACCAGAAATGTTTTTTTTTTAAAATTTATGAGGACCTCCGTAATGAGTTGGGGAAGCATTATGAAGGGTCGAGCCATTTTTAGGGCATATTTTAGTATTTATGAGCCAATTCTTAAGAATTACGCGACTTTCTTGATTTTTCGTCTATATTAGCCTATAGATCTAGCGCGTTGGAGCACTCGAATTTTTTTTTTGAAAAAACATTATGAGGACCTGTATATTGAGTTGGGGAAGTATTTGGGGGTTGGTCCATTTTAAGGCATATTTTAGAATTTACGAGCCAATTCTTAGGAATTACGCGACTTTCTTGGTTTTTTGTGTGTATTAGCCCATTGATCTGGCGCGTTGGAGCACCTGCAATGTTTTTTGAAAAAACTTTATAGGGACCTCCGTAATGAGTTGGGGGAGAATTATGGAGGGCCAGTGTCACACCCCGGAGCCTACACCCTGGACGTGGCCGGCACTCGAGAACCACTGCTGGTCCCCAAGCGAACCCTTGGCCTGGCTGAATACTTAGCGAAAGACTTACTCAAGCGAAAAAAAGCTTAAAACAGAATGTTTGAACATTTAAACTCAAAGTAAAAACTCAACTCTGTAAAATAATCAATAACATAAGTATTATAGTTTTTTTTAAAAAACATCTCAAGAAAAGTAAATACTAAAGGACTCCTCAACTCTAGCTATATATGAAGCCTCTAACATTAAGATAGGTGTCCGGACAAGACTCACGACACCTCAACCAACTAATAACAGAAAGAAAGCGGGGTCCTCCGAAATGCAAAGAAGCTCACCAAAGCTAACTAGGAGTGCTAAGTGATCTCAACGAAACGCCTGTTGATGATCTTGAACACCTGTATTTGCATCATAAAAAGATGCAGGTTGAATGACATCAGTACATTGAATGTACGAGTATGTTATATAGCTGAATGGATAAATAACTGAATTGATAGGGCTGGAAGAATACATACCTCAACTCAACTCAATACAAAGCAATAACAAGAGATGAAAACATTTAAAACTTTATAAATAAAAGATGTTAACTCAAGGATGTATATAAAAATACAGTAAAATACCTTTTACTCTTATTTGGGAGATTCTCTAACCGACAACCATCACTATGAGCTATATAATGATACAACATCTCGCCCACGCTACCAGAACTGTCCTATACCATGCCGGGGTATAGAACCTCTCAACTAAGTGGATCCACTAAACTATAAGGATTCATCTAAAAAGTATGATCCTGAACCCATGTTGGCAAGACATGGTTTATGGGGGCTGTGAGTTGTCTGAACTCTCCCCCATATCAGTGCTCAATACTACTCCCAAAATTATTGCTCATGCTCAATGTTTAAAAACATTCTCTTTTCTCAATTTGAGGTAATTACTCAAAAGATCCTCTTACAAGAGGTAACTGCTCTAAAATATCTCTGTACTCATAAACTCAATTAGAAAGCAAAGTTTCTCTTTTCTCAAATTAAAACTATCATCTTAGGGAATTACTTAGTTCCCTATACTTTTCTCAAAATTCATCTTTTACTCTTTCTCATAATCAATTTTAAAGACAAAACGCTTTTTCTAAAAAGATTCTCAAACTCATCCTTACTTTCTCAAAAACTCAGTTTAAAATAAAAATATTTGCTTTAAAAGATTCTCAAAATTTATAACACAAAATACGTTCATGTTGAAATATTGACATGAACAACTCAACTCAAGGATCTCAATAACAATATAGAAAACCTCAATACTCAGAACTCAAGAAATCAACGATACTACTCATCTAAAAAATACTCAACTAATTGGGTTCATGCTGAAATATAGACATGAACGAATCAACTCAAGAATCTCAATGCATAACATATAGCAATTCAATAATTAGGAATAGAATTTCAAAAAGAATTAGGAACTCAAGAACTCAGAATCAACTCATCTCAAGAATACTCGAATCTAAGGATAGAACATAGATTACTCTTTTACTGATTTGAAAGTAGATGTAGGGTGTGAGGACGAACTAGTCCAACACTATGATAGCCTTACATACCTGGAAGAACAAAGTTCTTGAAGAATCTTGAAGAAGAACTTGATTGGAAGACTTGAAACCCTAGCTTGAAGAAGAACGATCAAGAAAACCTTTCTTGAGATTCTTGAATTGATTTCTTGAAAACTCTATGTCCAAGAATTATGATTTTCATTAATGATTCATAATTGTATGAAAGAATTTGAGTTGGAAAGAATGGAATTCTTGAAGAAGGATTTACCTTGGAAAGGAATCTTGAAAAAGATTGAATGAATCTTGAATGGAAGTCCTATGCGATTTTCTTTGTTTTTCCTGTGTATTAGCCCATAGATCTGGCGCGGTAGAGGACCTGGAATTTTTTTAAAAAAATTCTTTATGCGGACCTCCGTAATTAGTTGGAGACGCATTTTAAGTCATATTTTCACATTTACGGGCCAACTTTTATTAATTACGTGACTTTCTTTATATTTTGTGTCTATTATCCAATTAATTTGGCATGAGGATCTCCGTAATGAGTTAAGGAAGCATTATGTAGGGTAGAGCCATATTTTAATGCATATTTTCACATATACGAGCCAAATCTTTGGAATTACGCGACTTTTTTGGTTTTGCGTGTATATTAGCCAATGGATTTGCCGCGTAGGAGCACCCGAAATGTTTTTTCGAAAAAACTTTATGAGAACCTCCGTAATGAGTTGGGGAAGAATTATGGTGGGTCCAACCATTTGTTTAAGGCATATTTTAGCATTTACGAGCCAACTCTCAGGAATTACGTGACTATTGGTTTTTTGTGTGTATTAGCCCATGGATCTAGAGCGTTGGAGCGCCAATTTTTTTTTTGTTGAAAAAACCTTAAGAGGACATCCATAATGAGTTGGAGAAACATTATGTAGGGTCGGACCATTTTTTAAGGCATAATTTTGTATTTACGAGCCAACTCATAGGAATTACGCGACTTTCTTGATTTTTCGTGTGTATTAGCCCATAATTCTGGCGCGTTGGAACACCCTAAATTTTATTTTTAAAAATCTTGATGTGGACCTCTGTAATAAATTGGGGAAGCTTTATGGAGGTTCATGCCGTTTTGAGGCATAGTTTTATATTTACGAGCCAACTCTTAGGAATTACACGACTTTCTATGTTTTTCGTGTGTATTATTCTATTGATTTGGTGCATTGGAGCACCCGAAAATTTTATTTGAAAAAACTTTATGAGAATCTCCATAATGAGTTGGGGAAGCATTAGGGAGGGTCCTGCCACTTTTTAAGGAATATTTTAGCATTTACGAGCCAAGTCTTAGAAATTACGCGACTTTCTTCGTTTTATGTGTGTATTAGCCCATGGATCTAGCGCGTTGGAGCACCCAATTTTTTTTTTTTTGAAAAAACTATTTGAGGACCTCCATAATGAGTTGGGGAAACATTATGGAGGAACAAGCCATTTCTTTAAGGTATATTTAAGCATTTATGAGCCAACTCTTAGGAATTACGCGGCTTTCTTGGTTTTTCGTGTGTATTAACACATGGATATGGTGCATTGGAGCACCCGGAAAGTTTTTTTTGAAAAACCATTCTGAAGTCCTCCGTAATGAGTTGGGAAGCATTATGGAGGTTTGGGCAATTTTAAGGCAAATTTTAGCCTTTACGACCCAACTCTTAGAATTTACGTGACTTTCTTAGTTTTTCGTGTGTATTAGCACATGATATCTGGCGCGTTGGAGCACATGGAATTGTTTTTTAAAAACCTTTATGAGGTACTCCATAATGAGTTGGGGAAGCATTATGGAGAGTCGGCCATTTTTAAGGCATATTTTCGCATTTATGTGCGAACTCTTAGGAATTACATGACTTTCTAAGTTTTTCTTATGTATAAGACCATGGACATTGCGCACATTGAAGCACCCAATTTTTTTTTAAAATAAAACATTATGAGGACTTCTTCAATGAGTTAAGGAAACATTATGGAGCGTCGGGCCATTTTTTAAGACATATTTTAGCATTTACGAGGCAACTCTTAGAATTACCTGACTTTCTTAGTTTTTCGTGTGTGTTAGCCCATGGATCTGGTGCATTATAGCACCCATAATTTTTTTAAAAAAAACTTTATGAGGACCTCTGTAATGAGTTGGAGAAGCATTATGGAGGGTCGGGCCATTTTTTTAAGGCGTCTTTTATCCTTTACGAGCCAACTCTTAGGCATTACATGACTTTCTTAGTTTTTCATGTGTATTAGGCCATGGATCTGGGGCGTTGGAGCAACTGAAATTCTTTTTTGAAAAATCTTTTTGAGGACCTCCGTAATGAGTTGGGGAAGCATTATGGAGGGTCGACCCATTTTTAAGGCATATTTTCGCATTTACGAGCAAACTCTTAGGATTACGCGACTTTCTTGGTTATTCATGTGTATTAGCCCATGGATCTGGGGCATTAGAGCATCTGGAAATATTCTTAAAAAAACTTTATAAGGACCTCTGTTATGAGTTGGGGAACTATTATGGAGGGTCAGACCATTTTTAAGGCATATTTTAGCATTTACGAGTTAACTCGTAGGATTTACTCGACTTTCTTGGTTTTTCGGAAGTATTAGCCCATGGATCTAGCGCGTTGGATCATCCGAAAATATTTTTTGAAAACACTTTATGAGGACCTCCATAATGAATTGGAGAAGCATTATAGAGGGTTGGGACATTTTTTAAGGCATATTTTAGCATTTATGAGCTAACTCTTAGGAATTACGTGACTTTTTTAGTTTTTTATGTGTATTAGCCCATGAATTTGGCGAGTTGGAGCACCTGGATTATTTTGAAAAAACTATATATGGACCTCTATAATGAGTTGGGGAAGCATTATAGAGGATCGGTCCATTTTTTAGACATATTTTTATATTTACGAGCAAACTCTTTTGAATTACGCGACATTCTTATTTTTCGTGTGTAGTAGCCCATTGATCTGGCGCGTTGGATCACCCAAAATTATTTTTTGAAAAACCTTTATGAGAACCTCCCTAATTAGTTGGGGAAGCATTATGAAATGTTGGGCCATTTTTTAAGTCATATTTTCACATTTACGAGCTAACTCTTAGAATTACATAACTTTCTTAGTTTTTGTGTGTATTTGCCCATGGATCTAGGGCGTTGGAGCAACCAGAAATATATTTTGAAAATTTTTTATGAGGACCTCTATAATGAGTTGGGGAAGCATTAGGGACGGTCCGGCCATTTTTTAAAGTATAATTTAGCATTTACGAGCCAACTTTTAGAAATTACGCGATTTTCTTGGTTTTTTGTGTCAATTAACCCCTGGATTTGGCGCGTTGGAATATGTGGAAATTTTTTTGAAAAAGTTTTATGAGGACCTCCGTAGTAAGTTGGGGAAACATTATGGAAGGTCGGGCATTTTTTAAGGCATATTTTAGCTTTTACGAGCCAACTATTAAAAATTATCAAACTTTTTTTGTTTTTCGTGTGTATTAGCTTATGGATCTGGCGCGTTGGAGCACCCATAATTTTATTTTGAAAAATAATTATGAGGACCTCCATTATGAGTTGAAGAAGCATCCGGAAATATTTTTGAAAATTTTATGAGGATCCCTGTAATGAGTTGGGGAAACATTATGGATGGTCGGATCATTTTTAAGGCATATTTTAGCATTTATGAGCCTACTCTTAGAAATTACATGATATTCTTTGTTTTTCGTGTGTATTAGTCCATGGATCTGGCGTTTTGGAGCACCAGGAAATTTCTTTTGAAAAAACTTTATGAGGACCTTCTTAATGAGTTGTGGAAACACTAGGGAAAGTCCGGCCATTTTAAAGGCATATTTAAGCATTTTTGAGCCAACACTTAAGAATAACGCAACTTCCTTGGTTTTATATATTTATTAGCCCATGGATTTGGCGCGTTGGATCACCCGAATTTTTTTTTGTTTGAAAAAAACTATTTGAGGATCTCTTTAATGAGTTAGGGAAGCATTATGGAGGAACGAGCCATTTCTCTAAGACATATTTTAGCATTTACGAGCCAACTCTTAGGAATTACATGACTTTTTGGGTTTTTCATGTGTATTAGCCCATGGATTTGGCGCGTTGGAGCACCTAGAAATATTTTTAAATTTTTTTTAATGAGAACCTCTTTAATGAGTTGGGTAAGCATTATGGTGAGCCGGGCTATTTTTATGGCATATTTTAACATTTACGTGCCCACTCTTAGGAATTACATGACTTTCTTGGTTTTTCATGTATATTAGCCCATGGATCTGGCGCGTTGAAGCACTATGAAATTCTTTTTGAAAATTTTTACGAGGACCTCCGTAATAAGTTGGGGAAGTATAATAGAGGGTTGGATGATTTTTAAGGCATATTTTTGCATTTACGAGCCAACTCTTAGGAATTAGGCAACTTTTTTGGTTTTCATGTGTTAATTAGACCATGGATCTGTCGCGTTAGAGCACCCGAAAATACTTTTTGAAAAAACTTTATGAGGACCTCTGTAATGAGTCGGGGAAACCTTATAGAGGGTCGGGCCATTTTTAAAGCATATTTTTGCATTTACTAGCCAACTCTTAAAAATTACGCAACTATCTTGATTTTTTCATGTGTATTAGCTTATGGATCTGGCGCGTTAGAGCACGCAGAAAAAATTTTTTGTAAAAAATTTATGAGGACCTCCGTAATGTGTTGGGAAAACATTAAAAAGGGTCGGGCTATTTTTTTAAGGTATATTTTAGCATTTACGAGCCAACTCTTAGAATTACGCGACTTTCTTGGTTTATCGTGTGTATTGGCCCATGGTTCCTACGCATTGCAGCACCAAAAAATTACTTTTGAAAAAACTTTATGATAACTTTCGTAATGAGTTGGGGAATTATTATGGAGCATCGGACCATTTATTTATGACATATTTTAGCATTTTCGAGTCAACTCTTAGGAATTTCGCGATTTTCTTAATTTTTCGTGTATATTAGCACATATATCTGACTCATCGAAGCACCCAAAATTAAAAAAAAAAATTTATGAGAATCTCCGTAATGTGTTGGGGAAGCATTTTGGAGGGTCGAGCCATTTTTAAGGCATATTTTAGGTTTTACGAGCCAACTCTAAATAATTATGCGACTTTCTTGGTTTTTGGTGTGTATTAGTACATGAATCTGGCGCGTTGGAACACCCAAAATGTTTTTTGAAAAAAACTTTATGAGAACCTCCGTAGTGAGTTGGAGAAGCATTACGGAGGGTCGGACCATTTTATAAGACATATTTTCACATTTACAAGCCAATTTTTAGGAATAACACAACTTTCTTGGAATTTCGTGTGTATTAGCCCATGGATCTGGTGCGTTAGAGCACTCAAATTTTTTTTTAAAAAAAAACTTTATAAAAACCACATGTAATGAGCTGAAGAAGCATTATGGAGGGTCGAACCATTTTTAACGCATAATTTAGTATTTATGAGCAACCTCTTTATAATTACGCGACTTTCTTGGTTTTTCGTGTGTAGTAGCCGTTGATCTGGCGCATTGGAGCACCTAGAAACTGTTTTTGAAAAAACTTTATGAGGACCTCCGTAATGAGTTAGGAAAGCATTATGGAGGATCTGACCATTTTAAGGCATATTTTCGCATTTACGAGCCAACTCTAAGGAATTACGCGACATTCTTGATTTTTCGTGAATATTAGCCCATTGATCTGGCGTGCTGGAGCACTCGGAAATCTTTTTTGAAAACACTTTATGAGGACCTTTGTAATAAGTTCGGAAAACATTATGGAGGGTCGGGCCATTTTTAAGGCATATTTTAGCATTTTTGAGCCAAATTTTTGTAATTACGCGACTTTCTTGGTTTTTCATATGTATTAGCACCCGGAATTATTTTTGGAATAAACTTTATGAGGACCTTCATAATGTGTTGGGGAAGCATTTGGGAAGGTCCGGCCATTTTTAAGGTATATTTAAGCATTTTTGAGCCAATTCTTAAAAAATAAGCGACTTCCTTGGTTTTATATGTCTATTAGCCCATGGATCTGGCACGTTAGAGCACCCAGAATAAGTTTGGAAAGCATTATGGAGGGTCGGGCTATTTTTTAAGACATATTTTAGTATTTACGAGCCAACTCTTAGGAATTACGCGACTTTCTTGGTTTATCGTGTGTATTAGCCCATGGTTCCGGCATGTTGGAGCACCCAAAAATTACTTTTGAAAAAACTTTATGAGAACCTTCGTAATGAGTTGGTGATGCATTATGGAGGATCGGGCCATTTATTTAAGGCATATTATAGCATTTACGAGCCAACTCTTGGAAATTACGCGATTTTCGTGGTTTTTTGTGTGTATTAGCACATAGATCTGGCGCGTTGGAGCAAGCAAAACCTTTTTTTAAAAAAACTTATGAGAATCTCCGTAATGTGTTGGGGAAGTATTATGGAGGATCGACCCATTTTTACAGAATATTTTAGCTTTTATGAGCCAACTCTTAATAATTACGCGACTTTCTTGGTTTTTCGTGTGTATATACCATGAATCTGGAGTGTTAGAGCACCCGAAATTTTTTTTTGAAAAAAGCTTTATGAGGACCTCCATAATAAGGTGGAGAAGCATTATGGAGGGTCGGGCCATTTTGAAGGCATATTTTCACATTTACAAGCCAACTCTTAGGAATTACGCGACATTTTTTTTATCTTTCGATTGTATTAGCCCATGGATCTGGCGCGTTAGAGCACTCAGAATTTTTTTTTGAAAAAACTTTATGAGAACAACCTGTAATGAGTTAGGAAAGCATTATGGAGGGTCGAGCCATTTTTAAGGCATATTTTTGCATTTATGAGTAACATCTTAATAATTACGCGACTTTCTTGATTTTTCAAGTGTATTAGCCCATTCATCTGGCGAATTGGAGCACCCAGAAATTGATTTTGAAACAACTTTATGAGGACCTCCGTAATGTGTTGGGGAATCATTATGGAGGTTCTGACCATTTTAAGGCATATTTTCGCATTTACGAGCCAACTCTTAAGAATTACGCGATTTTCTTATTTTTTCGTGTGTATTAGCCCATGGATCTTTTGCGCTAGAGCAGTCGGAAGTCTTTTTTGAAAATACTTTATGAGAACCTTTGTAATAAGTTTGGAAAGCATTATTGAGGGTAAGATTATTTTTAAGGCATATTTTAGTATTTATGAGCCAATTCTTAGTAATTACGCGATTTTCTTGGTTTCTCGTGTGTATTAGCCCATGGATCTAGCGCGTTGGAGCACACAAAATTATTTTTGAAAAAACTTTATGAGGACTTCCGTAATGAGTTGCGGAAACATTATGGAGGGTCGGGACATTTTTATAGGTATATTTTAGCATTTATGAGCCAATTCTTAAGAATTACGTGACTTTCTTTGTTTTTTCGTATATATTAGCCCACGGATCTAGCGCGTTGGAGCACCAAGAATTTTTTATTGAAAAAACTTTATGAGGACCTCTGTAATGGGTTAAGGAAGCATTTTAGAGGGTCAGTCCATTTTTTAGACATATTTTCGTATTTTGCGAGCCAACTCTTAGTAATCAAGCCACTTTCTTAGTTTTTCGTATGTATTAGCAATGGATCAGGCGTATTAGAGAACCCAGAAATACTTTTTGAAAAACTTTATGAGGGCCTCTGTAATGAGTTGGGGAACCATTATGGACGGTCGGGTCATTTTTTAAGGCATATTTTTGCATTTACGAGCCAACTCTTAGAAATTATGTGACTTTCTTGGTTTTTCATATGTATTACCCCTTGGATCTGGCATGTTGGAGCACCCAAAAAAAAAATTTGAAAATTTTTAGGAGACCTGCGTATTGAATTGGGGAAGCATTATGGAGGGTCAGGCCATTTTTTAAGGCATATTTTAGCATTTACGAGCCAACTCTTAGGAATTATGCGACATTCTTGGTTTTTCGTGTGTATTTGCACACGGATCTGGCGCGTTGGAGCACTTGATTTTTCGTGTATATTAGCCTATCGATCCGGCGCGTTGGAGCACCTAAAATTGTTTTTTGAAAAAACTTAATGAGGACCTCCGTAATGACTTGGGGAAGCATTATGGAGGATCGGGACATTTTTTAAGACATATTTTAGCATTTACGAGCCAACTCTTAGGAATTTCATGACTTTCTTGTTTTTTGTGTGTATTAGCCCATGTAGCCGCCTTAGGCGAAAAATATTATTGTTTATACATGGTTAAATTATTTTAATGTATATATAGTAGATGTCGAACCCCTTCGGTTAGTTCGTATGTTTACTTCTTCAGATTTTGAACTCCCTTGTTAAAATTCCTAGCTCCGCCATTGAGCCCATGGATCATACGCATTGGTGCACCAAGAATTTTTTTTTGAAAAAACTTTAAAAGGACCTCTGTAATGAGTTGGGAAATCATTATAGAGGATCAGTCTATTTTATAGAAATATTTTCGCATTTACGAGTCAACTCTTAGAAATTATGTGACTTTTTTGGTTTTTCGTGTGTATTAGCCCATTGATCTGGCGTGTTGGAGCACCCGAAAATATTTTTTGGAAAAACCTTATGAGGACCTTCGTAAAGAGTTAGAGAAGCATAATAGATAGTCGAGCCATTTATTTAAGACATTTTAGCATTTATGAGCAAACTCTTAGAATTACACGATTTTCATGATTTTTCGTGTGTACTAGTCTAAGGATTTAGAGCGTTGGAGCACCTAGAAATATTTTTTGAAAAAAACGTTATGAGGACCTCCGTAATGAGTTGGGGAAACATTATGGAGGGTTGGGCCTTTTTTTAAGGCATATTTACGCATTTACAAGCCAACTCTTAGTAATTCGCGACTTTCTTGATTTTCATGTGTATTAGTCTATGGATGTGCCGCGTTTGAGTACCCAAAATTATTTTTTGAAAAACTTTATAAGGACCTCCGTAATGAGTTGTGGAAGCATTATGGAGGGTCGGACCATTCTTTTTAGGCATATATTCGCATTTACGAGCCAATTCTTAGGATATACACGACTTTCTTGGTTTTCCTTGTGTATTATCAATGGATCTGGCGCGTTGGAGCACTCGAAAATATTTTTGAAAAAACTTTATGAAGACATATGTAATGAGATGGGGAAGCATTATGGAGGGTCAAGTCATTTGTTTAAGGCATATATTCACATTGGCGAGCAAACTTTTAAGAATTACAAGACTTTCTTGATTTTTCGTGTATATTTTCTCATGTATTTGGTGCGTTGCAGCATCCAGAAATCCTTTAGGAAAAAACTTTATGAGGACTTCCGTAATGAGTTGGGAAAACTTTATGGAGGGTCAGGCCATTTCTTAAGGCATATTTTCGCATTTACAAACCAACTCTTAGAAATTACGCGACTTTCTTGGTTTTTTCGTGTGTATTAGCCCATGGATCTGGCGCGTTGGAGCACCCAGAAATGTTTTTTGAATAAACTTTATAAGGATCTCTGTAATAAGTTGGGGAAGTATTATGGAGGGTTAGGCCATTTTTTATGGCATATTTTAGAATTTATGAGCTAACTATTAGGAATTATGCGACTTTCTTGTTTTTTCGTGTGTATTAGCCGAAGGATCTGGCGCGTTGTAGCGGGCAAATTGTTTTTTTTTAAAACTTTTTGAGGACCTCCGTAATGAGTTGGAGAATCATTATGGGGGGTAGGGCCATTTATTTATGTCATATTTTCGCATTTACAAGCCAACTCTTATAAATTATGTGACTTTCTTGGGTTTTCGTGTGGATTAGCCCATTAATCAGCCACGTAAGAGCACCCGAAAATGTTTTTTGAAATAACTTTATGAGGACCTCCGTAATGAGTTGGAGAAGCATTATGGAGGGTCGGGCCATTTTTAAGGCATATTTTAGCAATTACGAGCCTACTCTTAGAAATTACGCGACTTTCTTGATTTTCGTGAGTATTAGCTCATAGATCTGGCATGTTGGAACACCCGAAAATTTTTAAAAAAAAAATTCAGAGGACCACCGTTATGAGTTAGGAAAGCATTATGGAGGGTCGGGGCATTTTTTATGGCATGTTTTCACATTTACGAACCAACTATTAGAAATTACGCGACTTTCTTGGATTTTTTGTATTAGCCCATGGATCTGACGCATTGGAGCACACAAATTTTTTTAAAAAAAAACTTTATGAGGACCTCTGTAGTGAGTTGGGGAAGCATTATGGAAGGTCGGGTCATTTTTTTATGGAATATTTTCGCATTTACGAGCCAACTCTTAGGAATTATGTGACTCTCTTTGTTTTTCGTGTGTATTAGCCCATGAAATTGGCGCATTGGAGCATCCAAAAATTCTTTTTGTAAAAACTTGAAGAGGACCTCCATAGTGAGTTGGGAAAGCATTATGGAGGGTCGGGCCATTTTTTTAAGACATATTTTCACATTTACGAACCTACTCTTAGGAATTACGCGACTTTCTTGGTTTTTCTTGTGTATTAGACCATAAATCTGGCGCCTTGGAGCACCTGTAAATGTTTTTTTTTAAACCTTAATGAGGACCTCCGTAATTGATTGGGGAAGAATTATGGAGGGTCGGACCATTTTTAAGGCATATTTTAGCATTTATAAGCCAACTCTTAGGAACTATGCGACTTTCCCATGGATCTGGCGTGTTGGGCACTTGGAAGTCTTTTTTGTAAAATCTTTATGAGGACATCCGTAGTGAGTTGGAGAAGTATTATGGAAGTTCGGGCCATTTCTTTTAAGGCATATTTTAAATTCACGAGCCAACTCTTCGGTATTACGCGACTTTCTTAGTTATACATGTGTATTAGCCCATGCATCTAGCGCGTTGGAGCACTTAGAATATTTTTTTGAAAAAATTTATGAGGACCTCCGAAATAAGTTGAGGAAGCATTATGGAGGGTTGAGCCATTTTTTAAGGCATATTTTAGCATTTATGAGCCAACTCTTAGAAATTACGCGATTTTCTTGGTTTATCGTGTGTATTAGCCCATGGATCTGAAGCATTGAAGCTCTCGGAAATTATTTTTTGAAAAACGTTATGAGTACCTCCGTAATTAGTTGTGGAAGCATTATGGAGGGTTGGACCATTTATTTATGGTATATATTCGCATTTACTAGACAATTCTTACAAATTAC
Organism: Solanum appendiculatum; assembly: GCA_018342035.1. Lineage (NCBI taxonomy): Eukaryota > Viridiplantae > Streptophyta > Magnoliopsida > Solanales > Solanaceae > Solanum > Solanum appendiculatum. The sequence continues at coordinate 697,520 of JAGDQO010001331.1, forward strand.
GCGACTTTCTTGGCTTATCGTGTGTATCAGCCCATGGATCTGGCGCGTTGGAGCACCTAGAAATCTTTTTTGAAGTTTTTTTTTAGGACCTCCGTAATGAGTTGGAGAAGCTTAATGGAGGATCGAGCCATTCTAAGGCATATTTTAGCATTTACGAGCCAACTCTTAGAAATTACACGACTCTCTTATTTTTGTCATGTGTACCATGGATTTGGCTCGTTGGAACACCTGGAATTTTTTTTGAAAAAACATTATGAGGAACTCTGTGATGAGTTGGGGAAGCATTATAGAGGGTCGGGCCATTCTTTTAATGCATATTTTCATTTTTACGGGCCAACTATTAGGAATTAAGCGATTTTCTTTGTTATTTGTGTGTTAATATAGATCTGGCGAGTTGGATCACTCGAAAATATTTTTTGAAAATATTTTATGAGGACCTCCGAAATGAGTTGGAAAAGCATTATGGAGGGTCGGGCCATTTATTTAAGGCATATATTCACATTTACGAGCTAATTCTTAGAATATGCGCAACTTTATTAGTTTTTCGTGAGTATTAGCCCATGGATCAGGCGCGTTGGAGCACCCGACTTTATGAGGACCTCCGTAATGAGTTGGGGAAGCATTATAGAGGTTCAGACCATTTTTAAGGCATATTTTCTCATTTACGAACCAACTCTAGAAATTACGCGACTTTCTTGGTTTTTTGTGTGTATAAACCCATGGATCTAGCGCGTTGGAGCACCCAAAAAATTTTTTGAAAAAACTTTATGAGGACCTCCGTAATGAGTTGGAGAAGCATTATAGAGGGTTGGACTATTTTTAAGGCATATTTTCGCATTTATGAGCCAACACTTATAAATTATGCGACTTTCATGATTTTTTGTGTGTATTAGCCCATGGATCTGGCGTGTTGGAGCACCCAAAAAAAAATTTGAAAACACTTTATGAGGACCTCCGTAATGGGTTGTGAAAGCATTTTGGAGGGTCGGACTATTTTTTAAAGGCATATTTTAGCATTTACGAGCTAACTCTTAGGAATTACACGACTTTCTTTGTTTATTCATGTGTATTAGCCCTTAGATCTGGCGTGTTGGAGCACACATAAATATTTTTTGAAAAAACTTTATTAGGACCTACGTAATGATTTGGGGAAGCATTTCGCATTTATGAGCCAACTCTTAGGAATTACGTCACTTTCTTGATTTTTTGTGTGTCTTAGGCTATGGATCTAGCGTGTTGGAGCACCGGGAAAGGTTTTTTGAAAAACCTTTACGGGGACCTGCGTACTAAGTTGAGGAAGCATTATGGAAGGTCAGGCCTATTTTTAAAGCATATTTTCGCATTTACGAGCCAACTCTTAGAAATTAAAGAACTTTCTTGGTTTTGGTGTGTATAAGTCCATGGATCTGGCGCTTTAGAGCACGCGAAAATCTTTTTTGAAAAAACTTTATGGTTACCTCCGTAATGAATTGGGGAAGTATTTTGCAGGGTCGGGCTACTCTTTAAGACATATTTTCGTATTTACGAGCCTACTCTTAGAAATTACGTGACTCTTTTTTTTTGTGTATTAGCCCATGGATCTGGCGCGTCGAAGTACCCAGAAATATTTTCTGAAAAAAATTTATGAAAACCACCGTAATAAGTTCGAAAAGCATTATGGAGATCGGGCCATTTGTTTAAGACATATTTTAGCATTAACATGTTAACTCATAGGAATTACGCGACTTCTTAGTTTTTCGTGTGTATTAGCCCATGGATCTGGTGCGTTGGAGCATTCGGAAATTTTTTGAAAAAAACTTTATGAGGACCTGCATGCGTAATGAGTTGGGGAAGCATTATGGAAGGGGTCGGGCAATTTTTTAAATGCATATTTTCACATTTACATGCCAATTCTTAAGAATTACGCGACTTTCTTTATTTTCGTATATATTAGACCATGGATCTGGCACGTTGGATCACTCGAAAATGTTTTTTGAAAAAACTTTATGAGAACCTCCGTAATGATTTGGGTAAGTATTATGGAGGGTCGGGTCATTTTTTTAAAGCATATTTTCGCATTTACGAGCCAACTCTTAAAAATTACCCGACTTTCTATGTTATTCGTGTGTATTAGCCCATAGATCTGGCGTGTTGGAGCATCCGAAAATTTTTTTTGAAAAACTTTATGATGACCTCCGTAATGAGTCGGGGATGCATTATGAAGGGCCGTGCCAGTTTTAATGCATAATTTAGCATTTACGAGCCTACTCTTAGAAATTACACGACTTTCTTGATTTTTCATTGTATTAGCCCATGGATCTGGTGCGCTGGAGCACTCGAAGATGTTTTTTGAAAAAACTTTATGAAGACATCTGTAATGAGTTGGGGATGCACTTTGGAAAGTCGGGCCATTTTTAAGGCATATTTTCGCATTTACGAGCCACCTATTATTAATTACACGACTTTCTTGGTTTTCATGTGTATTAGCCCATGGATCTAGCGCGTTAGAGCACCCGAAGATATTTTTTGAAAATACTTTATGAGGACCTCCGTAGTGAGTTGGGGAAGCATTTTGGATGGTTGGGCCATCTTTTTAAGGCATATTTTAGAATTTACGAGCCAACTCTTACGAATTACATGACTTTCTTGGTTTTTCGTGTGTATTAGCCCATGGATCTAGCCCGTTTGAGCACCCGAAAATATTTTTTGAAAAAACTTTATGAGAACCTTCGCAATGAGTTGGGGAAGCATTATGGAGGGTTGGGTCATTTTTTAATGCTTCTTTTTTGCATTTACGAGCCAACTCTTGAATTTATGCGTTTTTCTTGGTTTTTCGCACGTATTAACCCATGGATCTGGCGCATTGGAGCAGCCGAAAATGTTTTTTGAAAAAACTTTATGAGAACCTCCATAATGAGTTGGGGAAGCATTATTGAGGGTCGGACCATTTTTAAGGTTTATTTTCGCATTTATGAGCCAACACTTAGGACTTACGCGACTTTCATGGTTTTTTGTGTGTATTAGCCCATGGATCTGGCGCGTTGGAGCACTCGAAATGTTTTTTAAAAAAAACTTTTTTAGGACCTCCGTAATGAGTTGGGGAAGCATTACGGAGGGTCGGGCCATTTTAAGGCATATTTTCATATTTACGAGCCAACTCTTAGGAATTACGCGACTTTCTTGATTTTTCATGTGTATTAGCCTATGCAACTGACGCGTTGGAGCAATCGAAAATATTTTTTGAAAAAACTTTATGAGGACCTCCGTATTGAGTTGGGGAAGCATTATGGAGGGTCAGACCATTTTATTAAGGTATTTTTTCGCATTTACGAGCCAATTTTAGGAATTATGCTACTTTCTTTGTTTTTCATGTGTATTAGCCCATGGATCTGGCACGTTAGAGCATTTGGAATTTTTTTTGAAAAAACTTTATGAGGACCTCTGTAATGAGTTGGAGATGCATTATGGAGGGTCGGAGCATTTTTAAGGCATATTTTCATATTTACGAGCCAACTCTTTTGAATTACGCGACTTTCTTGGTTTTTCGTGTGTATTAGCCCATTGATCTGGCTCGTTGGAGCACCCGAAATTTTTTTTAAAAAAAACATTATGAGGACCTCTGTAATGAGTTGGAGAAGCATTATGTAGGGTTGGGCCATTTGTTTAAGGCATATTGTAGCATTTACAAACCAACTCTTAGGAATTACGCGACTTTCTTAGTTTTTCGTGTGTATTAGCGCATGTATCTGGCACGTTGGAGCACCTGAAAAAAAAATTTGAAAAATTTTTATGGGGACCTCCGTAATGAGTTGGGAAACATTATAGAGGTTCGTGCCATTTTTAAGGCATATTTTAGCATTTACGAGCCGACTCTTAGAAATTACGCGACTTTCTTGATTTTTCGTGTGTATTAGCCCATGGATCTGGCACATTGGAGCACCCGGAAACTTTTTGAATAAACTTTGTAAGGACCTCCGTAATGAGTTGGGGAAGCATTATGGAGGGTCAGACCATTTTTAAGTCATATTTTCGCATTTACGAACCAACTCTAAGAAATTATGCAACTTTCTTGGTTTTTCGTATGTATTACCCCATGGATCTGGCGCGTTGGAGCACCCAGTATTTTTCCTTGAAGAAACTTTATGAGGACCTCCGTAATGAGTTAGGGAAGCATTATGGAGTGTCGGGCCATTTTTAAGGCATATTTTCACATTTACGAGCAACCTCTTAGGAGTTACATGATTTTTTTGGTTTTTCGTGTGCATGGATCTGGCACGTTGGAGCACCCAAAAAAAAATTTTGATAAAACTTTATGAGGACCTGCGTAATGAGTTGGAGAAGCATTATGGAGGGTCGGGCCATTTTTTAGGGCATATACAATTCGAATCGATACCTTTACCATTTTCAAGTATTTCAGATGTAGTACTCCAACACTGAATAGCAAATATCGAGCTCTATCAATGCTAAAATATGTCACTGTAAAAATCAAAGTTAACAATGAAAATAAAATAATTAGAACAGAAAAAAAAATTGAATCTCACTCTCAACCTGAAAACTCAATTATAGAAAATACCGCCAAACATAGCACCAAAAATATTGAAGATTAAAATCAGCAAAGAAATATGTCTCAGAGATAGATATGCTAAGTTCATAATCATCACTAAAATTACTTTTCTAAAATGAGTAAATAACAAAAAAAAAATTGCTTCCTTTTTTATATTTTAAAACTTTTAAACAAGAAAGTTCATATGATGCATTTGTTAGAAAGAAGATTATCATGTGAATTTTATGTGATAAATTTCGGCATAATTAATGAACTAAGCAAAGTGATTGAGTTTTTGGCCGGGCAGTTCACCTCAATCGTAGCTCACCAGTGAATTCTCCGGAATGAATTCCGGCCAAATCAATTAGAGAGGGTTTTTAGTTCAGGGTTTTACTAGATTCTCAAACACTGAAAATTGACAAGTGAGAGGAAGAGAAAGCTCAGGGGTTTATATATTAGTGTGATGAGTGATCCTATGCAACGCGATTCACGAAAAATAATATGTTATGTCTAGGTGAATTGGATGTGTTATATCACGAGAGTCATGTTTTGTCCTAGATCACATTTATTTTGTGAATATGAATTTTCTAGAATTTGAAGAGGCTTAATTATGATAAGAGAAAATCGAAGAGAGTGATTGATAACAACCGCAGCTTTGTAAGGTCTCGCGATACAAGACCAAGAAATGAGTTTGTTAGAATACAATAGTAATGGGGGCGGCAAAATGGGCTAATGCAACAACTTACAATTTCACAATACAAACACGGATATATATTAGTAATACATTTTACTAAATGCGATAAGACACAACAAAGGCAATTGCAGGGAATAACAATACAAGAAAATACACTTGGAAACTTAACTAGAAGTCTAAAAGGAGACACGAATATTCAAAATCATAATTAACTTCCTTATCCCTTCCTACTCACGTTCTCAAACTTCTATACCAATTCCATTACTAATTCTGGCCTTGCTCGCGTGACTTTCTTCCTTCCCAAAAGTAATCGTCCAACCTTTTAGGTGGAATTACACTTCTAGTACCCCGACGTGGTTTGCCAATGCAGAAATCACCCATGGCATCAGGAGTTGGGATATTTGAGGCAACACCAATATCCTTATCACCATTCACATTGTTGATTGTGTTGTCGTTAGGATTGATGGAATTTTTTCCCTTTGCAGAGTTGTCCCCCATAGAAATGACGTTTTCAATTCCATGTCCTAGAGATGTAGCATTTATGCTATCTTCTCCAGATTTCCATTCAACATCATTAAGCGCCTCGGGAAACTTTTTCTGGAAAGACTGGAAAGATCATATAAAAAGTTTTCAAAGAGTGGAAAAGAAATTATTAAGGCTATTCGAGTTTCATCAAAAATCTTTTTTTGGAGAAAGAATATAAAGGCACTAATATTTCATGCTATTGTGAAAAAGATTTTCTAGTGAAGTTATAATTGAAAAACCCTAGCTTGGAAGAGTTGGCTCGATCTCTATTGATGAAGAATACAAGGGGAAATCAATAAACACAAATGACTAGATACAAAGAATGAAGCTATCTTGTTTAATAATTGAACCAATTAATTTTTAGCACACTAAATTTAACATTTAATAACTATTTTTTTCTTTTTTAAGTGGTGCACTTTCTAGAAATTCTAGATTTACCTTTGATAAGGTACCCTCTACAAGTCAAGGAAGAGCCAAAGTATATCCATGTCAAGAATCGGTATACACAATAGAATATATCAGTAAAACGACTTTTGATTCGAACAACTGATTCTCATTTAATTGTATATGAATTGAGCCATAACAATTCCTCAACATAATACCACAAGGAAAATGAAAAGAAAACACGATCAAAGCAAGAAATTTTATTGTTAATTTTACCAATTACAGGTGCAACAAAATAAATGTTGAAACAATTCAAATCAAAAACTTTACCATTTCCTAGTATTTCAGATGAAATACTCTAACACTGAATAGCAAATATTGAGCTCTATCAATGCTAAAATATGTCACTTCAAAAATCAAAGTAAAAAATGAAAATAAAATAATTAGAACAGAAAAAAATAAATTAAATATCACTCTCAACCTGAAAACTCAATTATAGAAAATACCGCCAAACATAGCACCAAAAATATTAAAGATTAAAAATCAATAAATAAATATGTCTCACATGTAGATATGCTAAGTTCATAATCATCACTAAAATTACTTGTCTAAAATGAGTAAATAAGCAAAAAAATTGCTTCCTTTTTGATATTTTAAAACTTTTAAACAAGAAAGTTTATATGATGCATTTGTTAGAAAAAAGATTATCACAGGTGAATTTTATGTGATAAATTTCGGTGTAATTAATGAACTAAGCAAAGTAACGGAGTTTTTTGCCGAGCAGTTCACCTCAATCGTAGCTCACCAGTGAATTCCCCGGAATGAATTCCGGCTTAATCAATTAGAGAGGTTTTTTAGTTCAGTGTTTTACTAGATTCTCAAACACTGAAAATTTACAAGTGAGAGGAAGAGAAAGCCCATGGGTTTATATATTAGTGTGATGAGTGATCCTATACAATGTGATTCACGAAAAATAATATGTTATGTCTAGGTGAATTGAATGAGTTTTGTCACGAGAGTCTTGTTTTGTCCTAGATCACATTTATTTTGTGAATTTAAATTTTCTTCACTAATTATTTTAAGATTTAATAAATACCTTTTTTCTTCATATATGCCCATTTTATCCAAAATTTCTTGATCACACTTGATTTGAGAATTCAATTTTATTTATTAATAGTGTGACAAGTATTTACATGGTCAAATATAATTTTAGATTTCAATAACTTACATTATTAATAAGCGGAGAAACCTAAAATTAACTTTGAATGACACCATTGATAGACTATTAGTAATAATTATAGAATCTCAGATATAAACAAAAGAAATTTAAAAATAAAAGGGTTGAGCTTCTAATGACACAACAATATTCTGATAAAGATTATGCATATTCAGTGCTTATACCAACTCTGTAAATACATGAAACATATCATAATTTACACTTTTATTGCTAATCGTAATTAATTAATATCGATTATATCTTTAATTTTGATTTTACCGTAATAAAGTAGTATAATTTAATGTAAATATCGAAACGTCCATGGTATATTGGTATTGTATGATTTTAATTTTGATATGACATTTCGTAACAAATTATTATGTCTTATAATCAATTTCTCTTCAACTACTCCCTCGTAGGGGAGTTCATAAATTGATTTTAAAAAAATCAATCATTCAATCGAAGTAGAACAAATAGAAGTAGAAAAAAACTAAAAATAGGAAAAAAAAATCTTTCCATATTAATGAATTGGGTTTGATTTTTAATATAATAAGTGAAATATAAAAAACTGAATTGTTGTTAATTTAAAATTCAATCACAACAAGTAGAAAGTATTGGGGGGACTCAAATTCTACATACCTTTTTGCAAACATGAAGAGTAGGTGATAGTCTCTAAGTCTCTATCTAGCATGCATTCTCATAAATATCGCAACTGATTTGATAAGCGGCTCTCTAAGGCTTTGATGTCACTAAAACATCATGAAGGATTCATTGAAAGTCTTGAAACTTAATAACACAAAACATTTCACCTTATGGTTGTTTTTTTAACTCCGATTTTGCAAAACCATTTTATACCTCAACAAGACCCCCCAAAAACTTTTAACACTTTTGAATTGGATTTTGGATCAAATGTATTCTTTTTGCTTCTTCTTCCTCGAGAACACCAAGAACACATGAAGAACATCAAGAACATCCAAATTTCAGAATTGAAAAAGTTGGAAATTTGGGAGTTCTCGATGTTCTTCATGTGTTCTTGAGTAAGAAGAAGCAAAAATAATACATTTGATCTAAAACCCCAATTGAAAATATTTAAAAGTTGTCTGGGGTCTTGTTGAGGTAAAAAATTGTTAAAACCAGAGTTAAAAAATAATGGCATAGATGAGCCAAACTTTTAACGGATGACATAATGAGCCTTTATTTGATCCTCCCCCCCCCCCCCTTTTCTAAAAAAAAAAGAAAAGAAGCATGCTTTGCAATATTTTTCCCTTCTGTCCTAAAATTTAGAACCCCCAAACTCCTAATCTGTCACGCCCCGAGCCTACATCCTGGACGTGGCCGGCACTCGAGAACCATTGTTGGTCCCCAAGCGAACCCTTATCCTAGCTGATTACAAGCGGAAAGCTATCTCAAGCAATAATAGGCTTAAAATTTCATTAAATATGATAAACTCAAATACTCAACTCATAAAGTTTGAATAATATTCAATAGTAATACTTATAGTTTATAAAACAACAAAACAAAAAGTAAATACTGTGGAACACCTCGACTCTGTCTATCTATGAAGCCTCTACTATTAAGGAAGGATATCGGGACAAGACACATGACACCTCAAAGAGCTACTACTGACAACCTATATAACTGGAGTCCTCCGGAACCAAGGAGGCCTTACTCAAAAGCAGACAAGCGGATGAAGTAATCTCAACGAAACTCCTGTTGATGATCCTAAGTACCTGTACCTGCATCATTAAAAGATGCAGGTCGAATGACATCAGTACATTGATGTACGAGTATGTAATATAGTTGAATAACAAAATAACTGAATTGAAACTCTGGCAATAACTCAACTGAAATATAATATAAATCATGATGGGAAAACTCATTTAAACTCTTACCGAAAGAATGCAATAAAAGCATATACTTAACTAACCAGGCTGAAAGAAATACTCAACTAAACTCAACTCAACTAAACTCAACTCAACTCAACGTAAAACATAAATAAAGATAATATCATTTTAAGCTTCACAAAGTATAATATAATAACTCAAAGAAAATTATATGCAAAAATATAATGAAAGTACTCTTTACTCTATTTGGGAGATTCTCTAACCGACAACCATTACTATTAGCTAAGTGATGATACAGCGTCTCGCCCACACTGCCAGAACTGTCCTATACCTTGCCGGGGTATAGAACAACCTCAACTAAGTGGATCGACTAAGCTCAATCCGAAGGCATAAGGAAATCATCTAAAAAGTATGAATCCTTTACCCATGTTGGCATACATGGTTTATGGAGAGTTTGAGTTGTCTGAACTCATCTCCATATCGGTGCTCAATACTACTCCCAATAAATATACTCATACTCAAGTAAGTAAAAATATAATTCTTTCTCTGTTTTTTAGGTAATTACTCAAAAGATACTCTTTAAGAAATAATGCCTCAACTCCTCTTCTCAAAACTCTCCGGGTTATTTTCTCAAAATCAAAGTCCTCTTTCTCGCTCAAAAATGATAGTTGGGAAATCAAAGTTTCATTTACAAGTTACTCAAACTACCTCTTTAAATCTACTCACAACTCCCCTCTATTTTGCTCAAAAAAAACCAATTTAAATTAATGGTTCAGTTTAAAAAACTCTCCAAAATAATTCAGTAAATGCTCAATTCATAGGGTTCTTTGCAGAAAATTAAATATGGACAGTCAACTCAACAATTTGGTTTCATACTAGAATCTAAGCATGAACCATCGCAAGATAATTACTCAAAGATATGGATACAATTCTCAAGAATTTAACTAGAATTCAATAGAATAGACAGACATTCGCATTGTTCAATAACTCGGAATGAAACCCTAAATTTCATAAATCTGAATTTCTGGTGAAATTTGGCGTGTAGACGCACTAGCCCAACACTGAGGAAAGCTTTACATACCTGGAAAGAACGAAGTTCTTGGCAAAACTTGAAGGATCTTGAAGAATGTTTGAAAACCCTAGCTATTCTCCTCTAGGAGCTCTGCCCTGAATCTTCTAAGTGTTAAAGAATGTGAAAGAATAATTTAACACTGTTTAGACCCTTAATTAGGTGCAAAAACGTCGTGGGTTAGGATTAGAAGGGGTGGGAAAAGACTGAACTACCCCTCTTTAAAAGCTGATAAAAATTGTCCACGGGACCATCTACGGGTCGTTGTTTGATCTACGGACCGTAGATCCCATCCATGGAATTGATATTGAATTTTTCAGCTCAAAATTTAATCCTACGGGTCCAATCTACGACCCGTCGAAGTTTCTACAGACCGTAGATCCAATCCGTAGATTGAATACTAAATTTCAGGCTCAAAAGTCCATTTACGGGTCCAATCTACGGCCCGTAGAAGTTCCTACGGCCCGTAGAAAAGGGAACCCAAAATTGATTCTCTAAACTCTTTTTGACGGTTTGACAGTACGGGTCGTCGATTCATTGACGGCCCGTAGATAGGAGCCGTCGTTCACAGACTCAGAAAATTCTGATATGATAGTCTCTGGTAAAATGGTCATAACTTTTTACTTCAAGCTTGAAAAAAAGAAAACTTGGTGGCGTTAGAAAGAGGACTCAAAGACTTTTAATTTGATAGGTTATGGGCCACCTAATTCATTATGTTCTGAGAGATATGGTCGTTTGAAGTTGACCCAAGTAGAATCTTACGTCAAAACTTAATCGGTATGGAAACTTTCAACTCAACTTTGTGCTAGGGGATTCTAGTGACCTTAATTCATATTCAAATTCATTCCCACACTAAGGAATTGACCTTAGAATCGAAGAATAATTAAGAATCACTCGGTACGACCTTATACGCAATTTAAGAATAGTTCGGTCTTAACTTAGAAATTTTTTTGGGGTGTTACATAATCCTGACACCACCTCTGTAGTACTAGAGGAGTCTGGAATAACAACGTATAACTGCCTGGACATTGAATAGGAAGCTCGCCCCTCTTTTTTCCCACTAAATCCCCCTGTTCCACTCATTGTGATTGGAGATGAGGTTACTACATACTACACTATAACAAAGTAGCCTTAACAATTGATTAAAAATATATTGTGTTACTTCAATGTTTTAAGTACAATTTATCACCTTTTTTATCTGTGATTATTTATCACCTTTCTTATTTGTGATATGTATAAAGTAGCCTTAACAATTAATTAAAACTTTAACCATCACTATATTAAACGGAAGTTGGCGATTTAGAGTACTTCATTACTGCAAGAAATGTTTTAAAATAATATTTAAGGCCTCTCGTTACAATTTGACTTTAGGTCATCAATTTCGTTAAGCCAGGCCTGACCTGAAGCACAAGAATCAGCAGTTGAAAATGGTTTTCCAGCTTGTAAGTACTCTAGATACAAGGCCAAGAAATTAGTTTGTTAAAATACAATAGTAATGGGGCGGCAAAACGGGCGCCGTTACTGCAACAACTCACAACTTCACAATACAAACACTGATATATATTAATAAGTTTGACTGAATACAATTACAATACGACACAACAAAGGCAATTGCAGGGAACAAAGATACAGGAAAATACACTTGAAATTTAACTAGTAGTCTAAAAGGAGACTAGAATATTCAAAATCATAATTAACTTCCTTATCCCTTCCTATCGACGTTCTCACACTTTTATATCAATTCCATAACTAACTCTGGCCTTGCTCGCGTGACTTTCTTTCTGTCCAAAAGTAAGCGTCCAACCTTTTAGGTGGAATTACATTTCTAGTACTCTGACGCGGCTTGCCAATGCAGAAATCACTCCTCGCATCCTCCTTATCATCCATATATATTAGCAGAAGTATCAACTGAGTTCACAACAGTTACTGAGTGAAACATTTAACAGAAATTCCATCAATTAAATGGGCAAAATAATTTAAGTTTTCTTGGAAAGCGTGCAGTCATCACAGCTACATAGGTAACCATACCCTTTAATAACTCCTTTTAGAGTTTTCTGCATCAAAAAACAGTCTTAGTACAAAAAACCTCTAAACCTCAAAGAAGAATTTAAGAACCAAATCTCATGGGCACTCCATCAAGGATACCTGTTGACATTGGAAGGAAAATTGTTCGAGGAACTCTTAGGTGTCTTTTGTGCATTCACCTTTGCAGAGTTGTGCCCCATCGAAATGACATTTCCAGTTCCAGCACTTATCAGTATTTGAAGATTTCTGATAATCACTTGTACGTCTAGTTCCAGTATTCGGATAACTAGGTTCTTTCCCAGCACGAGACAGAACATTATTTTGAAGAACATTAAAGAAACAACTTTTTTCACTAGTTCCCGCATTCAGATCAATATATTCTTTTCTTACACGAGACAGAACATTATTTTGAAGAAGATTAAAGAATCAACTTTTTTCACTAGTTCTAGCACTCAGATCACTAGGTTCTTTTCTAACTCGAGACAGAAAATTATTTTGAAGGAGATTAAAGAAACGACTTTTTTCACTAGTTCCTGCATTCAAATCACTAGGTTCTGTCCCAACACGAGTCGGAAGATTTTTTTGAAGAGGATTAATGAAACAGCTTCTTTCACCAGTTCCAGTTGTCAGATCAGTAGGTTCTTTCCCAATACGAGACGAAATTTATTTTTAAGAAGATTTAACATACGTCTTCTTTCAGAATTCACATTATCATTGCCTAAACATAAGATGTCTTTAACACCAAAACTAAATGTCCCTTCAGGCTCAGGAGCACGTAAAAGATTGATGACCATGCTTCTTTTCAATCTTCAAGGAAGTTCCACTACCCATCTATCCATCAGTGAGAGCCTCAACATCATTTAGCACCTCAGGGTCCTTATTCTGGAAAGACTGGAAATATCATATAACAATTCTCAGGACATAATAGTAAAAGAAGCTTTAAAGTTTACGACAATGAGTAAGGCTATTCGAGTTTCACCTAAAATCTTTTCTTGGAAAAGGTAATACAAAAACAGAAGTGCCACATACAACAAAACACAGTCGAGATAAAATGTCTACGATATACTTCCCTGTTTCCACATACAACAAAGTTACTGACGGTAGAGCAATCAAGATATGCATAAGCTAAACTTTCCGAGGACCTATATTTTCCCTCTCACAGATGGCTCTATTTCTTAATGACATTAATATCAACGTAAAAATTGATGGATGTTGAAAGAACTATAAAAGTTAAAACCAAATTTCCCCATTGATCACTACCTTAACATATTTCATCCTCATGCCGCTTTTAACAATATATGCCATATTTATGAGCTACCTTGAGAAATAAGACTTCATATACAAGTTAAGTAGCATCTTGAATAAAAGCTCTATACCTACTTAGTAAAAATGCAGGCAATCTGATCCAAACACCACCAACATTAAGAATAAAATTTAAAAAATCAAAAAGTTGGTAAGCCCTTGCATAGAATTCATTGTATTGCTAATTAACTTTAAGATAATCTATTTCTCCACAATGAAAAGGAAGAAAAGAATTGCATCCCCAAAACTAAAAAATCCTCCTCTTTCTCTGAAATTAACAAAAACAACAACTTTCTCTGTGGAAAAATGAGCGATCTCAAGTCTAAGTTCTTGGAGGTTTACAAAGCACATAAATTTGAACTTCTTAATGATCCAGATTTCAAGTTCACAAATGATGATCGTAAGTGGATCAAAAGGGTAAGCGCTATAAATTACCCATTCGACCCATTTACAACCATCATCAGTAAACTCGAAATGTGGATCATTAAGAAGCTTAGATTTCAGTAATTTATAAGCCTCCAAGAACTTCGGCTTCAGATAGCTCATTTTTTCACAGAAAAAAACTGTTGTATTGTTAATTCTAGAGAAAGGGGAGAATTTTTGGTTTTGGGGGATGAATTGTTTTTCTTCTTTTTCATATATAAGAAACAAACAATAGTGTATTTGGTTGATAATGACAAAGAGCACTAGTAATTTTTGAGAAGCAGCCTCCCTTTTTGTTGCAAGTACATAATATTAGTATTATTGTTGAATATGAAAATATAATAAATAATTATCACTTGCCATAGGTCATTGTGGAGAAATCGGTTATTTTAAAGTTAGCTATCAATCCATTAATTATGGAAATAAAATGAATAATACAATGAATTCTAAGGCTTACCTACTCTAGAAAGATATAAATGACTATTTCAACTTTTTTCTTATGAGATCAACAACCTTCACATATGTATAAACGCCTGAGTTAAACTAAAAGAATCAAAAAAAAAAAAAATAACAATGACATGAAGTGTATTACAAGTTAGGTTCTTCCACTAAATTATTTCTTTGCTTTTTTTTAATGAACATGCCAATGTGGACACTTCTTTTTCCTTTTGTTAATTTTTCTTTATCATCTATGTTAATTAGAGTTTCGACCAATTCTTCTAAGTTAGGTTTATCATCAATTATTTCCTTTTCCTTCAAATGTTTAATGAAAGGGAATCTTCACGTAAAATTTGTATGCATGGAGATGTCTTTGCATAAAAATAATACCTCTATCAGTTAAGAAAAGGTGAAGGAGTTATCAAAAGGTATTTCCTATGCAGCAACAACATCATCTCACATACCAAATTTCACGATGATTCACTTTCTTTAGTCATTAAGAAGAAAAGGATAGGAAACGAACTAATGAAGAAATCAGTTATCTTGGAAGATTTGTTGGATTCCTATTGATAAGAGGACAAGGGAAATTTAAATAAAGGGGGAGAAAAGTGTCTATATTGATAAACACACGAGGGAATAATTAATTCCAACTAGAGGAACGTTAATTTTTCCTAATGGTGGGAGTTCGAATAGACCAACGTATAATGGAGATAAACTTGAGCAATTTTGTAGTACAGAGTAAATTATTGATAGTTTTTCGCTAAATCTATCTGGAATGAAATTCTGATATATTAATAGGTTACCACTTCACAATTTGTCTAAACTCAAATGACTAGATACAAAGGATAAAGTTACAATGTTTAATATTGAACCAACTAATTTCAAGTGTGCTAAATTTAACATGTTTATATGTAATCACTTTAAAGGGTGAGAGAAGAAAAATGCTCTAATTGGTGGTTCCGCTACTAAAGCCCTTAGTTCCCAAAAATTGAGGGGGGGGGGGGGGCATTTTTTAAAGAAACAATAGGTTATAAATTATTTTTAAAAAATAAAAACTGAATATTATTAGTAGAAAAAGTAAATTTTTTATATAAGAGGAAAAAAAATACTAGAACAAGTTTGACATATCTGGAGTAATATATCTTAAGAAAATTAAATGGATTGACTATAAAATTAATTGAAAAAGAAGTATTAGAAAAAATTTAAAATAAAAAAGTTATTAGCAATTCTGCATCTTAAAGAGCTAGAAGAATAGACTTTTTAAAAAATGTTAAGGTCTTCATTCAAGTAAAGCAACTTTTGATTTTAACGATTGACTCTCAATCAATTATATATGGCATGAATCACAAAAATTTCTCAAAATGAAAAACACTAATCTTATACTGCAAAGAAAAAAGAGACCTAACAAAGATCAAAACACATGGTAGAGATTGAAAAAAGAAACAAATCAAAGCAAGAACGATTTATTGTCAATTTTACCATGGAGCTAGAACATGAGAGAAATAAAAAGAACAACCTCACAATATTTTTTAAAACTTGCAAATGTTGATATAATTCAAATCGAAAACCGTACCATTTTCAAGTATTTCAAATGCAGTCCTCCATTTGCTAAAATCTCTCACTTCAAAAGCGCTTGAAATGAAAATGAAATAATTAGAAAACAAACTAAACAAGAAGTTCAGTTTAAGCTAAATCAAATAAGAAAAAAAGAAAAGTAAAAGGTAACTCACTCACAACCTGAAGACTTAATTATGGGAGATAAAACCAAACAGAGCACCAAAAAATGGAGTTACTTTCTAGATTTCTCAATATAAGAAAAACTAAAATTTGACAAACGAGAGATAGAGAAAGCTCAAGGGGTTTTATACTAGTGGGATGAGTGATCCTATACAATGTGGTCTATAGAAAAAAATATTTTATGCTTGTCTAGATATACCATATGATTCAAGAAAATATGATCTTAGCCGTTAGTTTGGTGGATATTGAAGGCTGGCTAAAATAGGAAAAAGTGTAAAGAAAATTGATTCTTTTTCTTTTTCTTTTCTATGTTACTAAATTTAAAGTCAAATATTAGTATATAGAAAATCATTCATGTATATACTTATTTTGTCCAAAGTTACTTGATTACACTTATTTTGAGAATTTAATTTGATTCACAAACAGTTTTAAGATGTAGTAATAAAAAATAATCCATATATGGTCTTTTTTTCCTAAATTACTATATCACCCTTATTTTTAAGAATTCCAATTTTATTTATTAACAATATAAAAAATATTTAACATAATTAAATATAAGTTGAGATTTCAGCAGGTTACATTATTATTAAAAAAGACACTTAGAATTGACTTTAAAGTCAAAAAATAAAAAGTAGGGGGAGACATTTTTTGGTTTTTTCACTTATTTAAAGTCATTTTAAACTTATTTTAAGTCATTTTTAACCTTGCCAAACACTTCCTAACTTATTTTAAGTCATTTTGACTTATTTTAAGTTATTTTTATATATGTCAAACACTTCAAGAAGTCAAAAACTTATTTTAAGTTATTTTTATATATGTCAAACACTTCAAGAAGTCAAAAACTGACTTAAACGTAGGTTTGACCAACTTTTAAGTCTATCCAAAAATCCTCTTAGAATTGACTTTCAAATGACGCCATCAATAGATTATTAATTATTATAAGATCTGAAAAGTAAACATATGAAATTTAAAATATATATAAAGTTTTGAGGTTTTGAATCCATTTTATTTTGTATATTTAATCTTGTTTTAACGACATAATAATATTTCAAGATAAAGACCCTCGGTTTAACCTCGTGGAGGAAGAGAGGTTGTTTCCAAAAGATCCTGGGTTCATATGTAGCAATTCTAGATACAAAGAAGAAAATATAGCGAGTCACAAAGAAACAGTGCAAAGTCTACCAGAAGGAAGCAACATCTACGACAAAATAGTGCAATAATCGAGGAACAATACACAACATACTAGGATAGAGTATTGAAAACAATAATGATGAATATCAAAACAAGAACTACATTAATACAATTAGTACAAGGACAAACACCAACTACCTCAATCAAGGCAATACTACATTACCTATTAACCTTCTACCCTAAGACGTGTCCTCCACACCCTCCTATCTAAGGTCATGTCACCTGTAATCTGAAGTTGAGTCATATCGTGTCTTATCATATCTCCCCAATACTTCTTTCAACATAATTCCGTCATTCATGACCATGATGCTCAAATGATAACATAATGCATTTCTATTGTTTTCTATGACTCTTTTGTTGTTGGATAAAGTGGAATCGAATAGATCAAACTAAATAAATCAAAATCAAAAAAGTGAAAAATCGAATTATACCAAATTTTATTTGTTAGGTTTATTTTAGTATCAACCTACAAATACTTTAAAATCGTGACAAGCCGACCTATGAACTCATCAATCTTTCCCTTCCCAAATTGTGATTTGTTCCACGGTTGAAAATTGTTTCTTAAATCCAAATAATCAATTAAAGCACTTGTTATTATTCCTAATCATTTCGATATATTCAAAGACAATTTTAACACGATCCAAGTCTCAAACTAGTCTTAACCTCATCTTTTAAAATGTGTTAACCAATAATCTTACATTCTAGACTTGTTCAGTATGAGACTTACAAGAAGAATTTATAATGAGATAATGTAATTTAAAAATTAGCTAACTAGCTATGAATGAGTTAATTTTACTGTTAAGTTCTTTTTCGTTTTCAGAGGATAATTAGACTATTTCCTCTTAAAGGAATAGTATTGTTAATTCATTTTATAGTAAAGAAGCTTGAATATATTTAGTGGACGTACACAAAAATTAAGAAATTTAGAATTAAAAATGCAGAGAAAGGTATATAAAGCAAGGGTGAAGCCAGGTACAGGTAGGATCGAGTGAGTTCAACGAAAATTATACAATTTATACATGGCTAAAATTATTTTTTTTTAATGTATATATGTAGTAGATGTTGAACTTCTTTCGACTTCTTCATGTATTGATCTCCCCTAGTGAAAGTTCTTACTCCGCGACTTCTTCATTGATTTAACCATCGAGCAATCAGCTGAAGTGGACGATCCACAAGTGATAAGCTGCATCACAACTCGAGAAGTACTCATTCTACCACTGCTAAACTCATTCTCAGCCGTTTGATCTCCAACACTAACTCCCTTCGATCCATCACCACCGTCCATTCCATCGGAGCTAGACATCGACAGCGGCGGAGGAGACGGAGACGAATCCTCTCTACTCAGCTCCGCAATCTTGTTCTCCTCCTTCCTCCGCTTCTCCTCCGTCTGTGTCGCCGCATCCGCCGCTGCTGCCGTCGACATGAATTTTCCGGCGATTTCTCTGCCTGATTCGCACTTGTACACTAACCTGTACTCTTGTTGAGGATTTTCAAATGAACTCCACGACTGATTCCTCCTCCTCCTCGTCGCCATAGTCGACGAAGAAGAAGAATCAGGATTTTCATCTGAATCGGAAGGTGATTTCTGCAATTCAGGTAGCGAGCTTTCACAAAATCGAAAACTTACTGAAGTTTCTAGAAGCTCCGATCCTTTGAGAATGTAATCCTGACCGTTCGTTGGATGAATCAAATCATTCTCCGATAAATCGTGCCATACATATCCATTTTTGTAGCTCCTGTGTAGATCGAAATCATCAACACTTAAAACACAAATTGCATCCAAAAAGTTAAAAATCTGTATATTTTGTACCGCTTGCAGGACCAGGAGAACAAATAACCCATGCCTTTTCCTCTCAGAAAATTCAACCGATTTATCACATCTAACAATAAGAAAGAAAAAAATATCGCAAATCAACATAAAAAAAAAAGTCTGTATTTGAAAATTCTACGAATAATAGTGGATTTGATGTTATTACCTCGGAGATAAAGTCCGCCATTGGAGGAAGAGAGCGGAACTTCGATGAAATGCGGATGCTCAAGTTGTCCATTTCTGGAGATATAATAGATAACATGAACACTTT
Source organism: Solanum appendiculatum (assembly GCA_018342035.1). Taxonomy (NCBI): domain Eukaryota; kingdom Viridiplantae; phylum Streptophyta; class Magnoliopsida; order Solanales; family Solanaceae; genus Solanum; species Solanum appendiculatum. The sequence goes on from JAGDQO010001331.1 coordinate 716,971, forward strand.
TTAAAGCCTTATTGTGAGGCTTTGGTTCAATCCAAATGACGTTTCTTTCTGGAGAAGTGTGATTCCATTTCTTCGGGATCAAAATGTCAGTGCTTGTTCTGGCGTTTGAACTCGTTGTTACTGCCATCGATCACTTATTGAATTCTCCGGAACTACAAGAATTCTTAGTTGGTACGGGATTTCAACTCAGCGTGTTTTGAGTGAGATTTGTTTAGCGGGAACAAGCAATGTGCATAAATATATATACACAAAGATTGAGAATTGGCGGGGGTTTTTTAAATTAAATTCGAATCCGTGAGAGAGTGATCAAATCTCAAGAGTAGAGGGCCCTAAATCAAGGGAGTTGGATTTGATGGGATTTGGTGTATTGTTGGAGGTACTACCTCTCGGCCACAGAGTTTAAGAAAATAAAAAAGATTTTCGAATAAATGTGCTAAAATATTATTTAATCTTGTGATATTACACATATCATGTGAAAGTTGGAATTAAAGAGTTGCTAAAAGAGAAAGAGACATTTTTTAAAATGGATTAAAAAAGAAAAGTAGGTCAAACAAATTGAAATTAAAAAAAAAAATTAAATACATACAAAACTTTAAAATTTTGCATGAAAAAGACTGTCGAAGATCATATAAGTAAACCATCCAAAAAAAAATCCAAAAAAAAAATATTCATTCAATGTGGAGCCTCAAGTTTAGGCCTAAACACCTCACGTCTAGGGCTGAATATTTGGTAAATATTAGGCCTTATTCAACTCCAAAAAGTAGTTTGTATTGATTTCTCATATGGTAACTCAACTGATAAGTATTATCTTAATAAATTACTTTTTCATCGACAAAGAAAGTGATTTTCTGAGATAACAATTATTAGTTGAATTTCAATTTAAGAAACCAATTCAAATCTAGTTCATGTGGGATGGATTGTCCAAGAACATATAAGAAGACGATTCATTCATTTTTCATTCGGTGTGAGACTATTCAACAATAATAATCAAATTAAATTATGCAAGAATCTATAAATTATTTTATGCAATATTAACTAATTAATATATAATATTTTCCTTAAATATTTGTAATCACCCATAAACAATTACTCCATTACTAGTCCTAACATAAACAATCTTACTTAAGCTATACTACCTCTAATTTTACCTTCTTTACTTTCATACAGATCTGTATGACATAATTTGACTCTGACATGAAATTCACGAAGTAATTGATTTAGCAAGAGTTGATGTGTATGTAGGGTCAGACACCAACATTTCTTCCGGAAATACATTGAGGAAGTGAGTGAAAAAGAAGACCAAAAAAAGCTCACGGACCAAAGTTCACACCTACCTACCTAGGCTGAATTTTTTGAAACTTCCAAAAGTTTCCCTTTCCCATAAGTCAAAACCCACTCCCCTGAAATTAGGTTTAGAAAGTCTTATCACAAGTTATAACTTTTGGATTTTCCTACAAACATTTCTTGATTCTATCCCAAACAAACCAAAAAAAAAGGTAAAAAGTCGAACGATGTACGAAGTATTCTGTATTTACGAAGGGATGTAATTCAAGAGAGTGTATGTAGCTAGGGTGGATATGTTCTCGGATAGATTTACTGTTTATTTTTTCTAGCTAAAACACATAGATTATATATGAATGTACACTATCATACACTTATTATATATGAATTATACATGCGTCGACTATTTTTAGTTTGATCAATGGATGGACAGCTATTTAGGTGGATTTTTTATGTCCTTTAAGTTATGATTTCAATAAAATTTAGTAACTTTGATTCAAATTTCGTACTATTTATTTTGAAATATTCATTTAATATGTATAAATTATAAATATAGAATTAGAACTTAATAATTTTAGAAGGCTGAAATTTCTAAATCCATCTCTAAATATAAGCATTCTATCGCGATGCAAAAATATGTTACTGATTTAACTATGCAAACTCATAACATAGAGATGACACAAAAACTTTTGTTATTGCTTGAAGACTCTCTTCTAACAAAATAGAATACTATACATAAGTGGAAGTCAAAGGCAACTACGTGTGACATTTTTAATAACCTAATATCCATCTTCACGAGGTGTTGTACTATTTATTAGGAATATTAGTGTCAAATTTTTGAGTTTAGAAAACAATAAATACGACTGTTTACTTGGAAATATACTTCCTCCGTCCACATTATCATGTTAAGTTTTTCGAAAATCAATTTGATTAATTTTCAAAGTTAAATTAGATTACTTTAATTCGATATTTTAAACAAAAAATTTAGATATTAAAAAACTATACGAAAAGTACTATAAATTGCAAAAAAGATTACATATAAATATGATGAAAAAATACGTCGTAAAATATTAGTCAAAGTTCTTATAGTTTGACTCTAAAAAGGGAAACCATGACAATTAAAAGTGGACTGAGGGGAGTAGAAAATTTTGTTCATTCGAACCCTTTTTTGCGGAAAGTCAAACTTATATTAATATTGATATTGAATTTCCTTATTTTTTATATTCCGTAAATTTACTTCTTCATATGAAATTTGAACCCTCTTAATCAGTGTCGTAAGCAAGATTTTTTGTTAGCGGTATAACCTTTTATAATGAGAAACAATAAATAAAATAATGTAACACAATATTATATAAATAAAACACAATTCAGATATATTATTATATTTTTTCTAAAAATAAAATAAAAAATGAATTATAATTTTTTTTGATGAATTTTGTTTTTATGTAACGTATCCAAAATAACCTTATTAATAATATAGTACTAAAAATTTGTTTATACGAAGCAACCTGGCCTGTGGAATTTTAGCACAAACCCAACCTACCTATGCGCAATTTTGGTTCAAGGAGTGTCACTTAGAAAATATACCCTCTACGCTCTCTTCTAATATTTTTTTAACTGTATATACCTATTTAGTAATTTTTTCTGATGAATCTCTTAATGAAAATATTAATTCTGTCACTACTCTGAAATACTCACAAAAAAGTCCAGGTATTATTACTTCCTCCGTCCTATTTTATATTCTACGAATTAGTTTGACTTGGCATGGAATTTAAGAAAGAAAAAAAGACTTTGAAAATTTGTGGTAAAAAATAAGTGATAGATATTTATGCAGCTATAAATGATTTCATTAAGGATAAAATGAGTATTTTAAAGTTAGATTGTTATTCAATATAGAAATATGTCATTATTTTTTTAACGGACTAAAAAGAAAAATAAGTCATATAAACTTAAAAAGAGCGAGTAAATATTATTCCTTATTGAAAAGATACCATTTGTTAAAGAAAAATGGAAAAGGTCATGCCTCGTCCGACATTTATGCAAATTAATAGGATATATTCCTTACAATGTTTGGACATATATAACTTTTGTTACATGTGCATTGTTACTCTTCTTCACAACAAAATTGATTGTGTTCTCGTTACGCTGGATTATTAATAGGGGTGGATGTACGGTAAAAGCTACATGATTAAAGTGAAAAATAATAATTGAAAAATAAAATTGTGTATGAATAGAAATTGGATTTGTTTTTGAATTTTTGTAAATCGATTTATGCTTTGACAATGATTATCTTATATTAATGACATCCTAAGTGTGACATATTTAATCAAGATGTCTATTTCAATGGATTCTTAAAGATATAGTTAGACATAAACATAAATACTGAAAAATCGAACTGAGCCAAACTAATTCGATTCTTCGATTATGATATAAGGGATATGGTTATCAAATTGTCGCAATTCTTCCCTCATGCTATCCAAAAGATTGGTTTTGAAGGCAGTTACTATAAAGTCTGCTTAATAAATGCTTTCAAAACCTATTTGTTATCGTTCACCCTAGGGCATAAATGTAACTTATTATGGGGAAGATTTTTTTGCTATAAAGTCCGTAGGGTTTGGTTCGATATATTTTGTAAAATAAAAATACCCTCCTTAGTTATTCGATATGGTTATAAATTTATATTAGAAATTTTTGGTTTTATTTTTTTTTAAACAAAGAATTAGAGTCAATTCAGTACGATTTTTAAAGAATATAAGCAACATGACTCATAATTATACCAATATGAGTTGTGGTGCAGAGGTGGGGCTGCTCTACCCTTAACCAGAGATTTCGGGTTCTAACCTTGGGTATGGAGAAAATCCTAGTGGAAGCGTCGCCTCCGAATGGGCTCTGCAGTGCGCGGTCCGGATTTAGTAAGGACTCTAATATGAGCTCCAAACACCGGATGAGAAATAGATTCTTACTGAAATATTGAGAAGTTTTTTTTATTTTTCCTTGTGAAAGCACAACGATTCAATTAAAATATTTGTAGAAATAGCGATTGAACATTTACAAAGAGTGTGACGTTGTAATGAGTGTCACTATTGCAATCGGTAGAATGTTATTTATAGAAAAGTAAAATATGACATGAAAAATCAGCTCAATAGAAAATTAGATCATTTTATTGAAATGATGATTGTTATAACGAGGTTTGATTATATACTATTCTGAACAAACCAAAAGAATAATTGAAACATAACAAACTAATAGATGTACCAAAAAGAAAAATAACAAACAAACCAAACAACAATTAAAACATAACAAACGATTAGGTGAACTAAAAAAAAAAAAACCTATTCGAGACTTCCTCGGGTGGAATAAGAACAATTGAAAACCTTAATAACCTTAATAACTTTAACTAAAATCATATATTTATGTTAAGAAATAATTAATTCAGAATCTAATAAACTTTCTTTCTCATAATTCAAAACTCATAAATTCAAAGTTTTGAAATGTTATTCAATATAGAAATATGTCATTCTTTTTTGAATGGACTAAAAAGAAAAATAAGTCATATAAACTGAAAAAAGAGGGAGTAAATATTATTTCTTATTGAAAAGACACCATTTGTTAAAGAAAAATGGAAAAGGACATGCCTCGTCCGATATTTGTGCAAATTAAAAGGATATATTCCTTACAATTTTTGGATATATATAACTTTTGTTACATGTGCATTGTTACTCCTCTTCACAACAAAATTGATTGTGTTCTCGTTACGCTCGACTATTTATAGGGGTGAATGTACGGTAAAAGCTACACGATTAAAGTGAAAAATAATATTTAAAAAATAGAATTGTGTATGAATAGAAATCAAATTTGTTTTTGAATTTTTTTAAATTAGTTTATGCTTTGACAATGATTATCTTATATTAATGACATCCTAAGGGTGAGGTTTTTAATCAAGATGTCTATTTCACTAAATTCTTAAAGATCTAGTTAGACATGGACATAAGTAGGCCTGTGCAAAATTCGGGCCAAACCGTTAACCCGAACCGATTTTCGGTTTATTGGGCTAACGGGTCAGGATATTGGTTTATTGGTTCGGGGCTCAGTTTACTGATTAAGATTATTGGATTAACGGTTCAGGGCTCAGGTTGGGAAGGAAATATTTCGGGTAACTCGATACCCCGATAAGACCCCTTAAATTTTATTCCTGCATTTCCTATTTCCCAATTCTCAGTTAGGGTTTTTTGGACTTCTTCAGTTCTCCAAAGCGTCGCTCTTCTCGTTTCTCCAAAGTTCAAAGATACAAAGCGCCACTGCTCGGCGTCCGGCGAGGCGACGGCTGCTCCAGTCACTCAGGGTCTCAGGCAAGGCAAAGGCAAGTCTCACTCCTCATCCACTCAAGTGAGGACGACAACTCAACGAGTCAAAATTTTAAATTCACTTAATTTCAAGATTTCACTATGAAGTGTGGTCATGTTGGGATTTGATTTATGAGAAAATAATTGTGAATTCTTAATTAGGTCTTAGTACACTCAGTCGCTCACTCTCACACTGTCTCGTTCCACTCTCAGAAGTCAGAAGGCTCAGAACTCAGAAGCTCACTCTCAGATAGAACTCTGCTCAGTGCTCACTGCTTTGCTCAGGCGCTTACGATTTCTCAATATCTGCAACTGGTAAGTCTAAATTGCACTTTCATTTCACGATTTCATTGCGACGTTTGGATTTGATTAATGAGAAACTTCAATTGAAATAGTTGAATTGGCATTACTGTTTTTTCTTTGGATTTGATTAATGGATCGTGGACAGTAAAATGTATTCATTGTGGTCGTGTTACTTATTACCATTCGCACAATACTGGGACTGCCTCATTGAGGAGGCATGCTGAGCGTTGTTTGGAAAACAGAAACCAGAATCGTCAACTCTTCAGGATTGACTAGTTATTATTTTGTGTTGAGAAGTTTCTTTAAGTGTTGTTGTGTTGTGGTTGTTGGCCTGTTGCTGTTGTGACTTGTGACATTGTGTACTACTGTACAGTGTACATGTTGAGTGTTGGGTATTAAGTGATTGAATAATGAATTGTGATATTGTGCAAGGCTATGAGACATGAGTTGTTGTTGAGTGTTGGGTGTTGACTGCTCAATTGTAAATATATAAGTGTTGTTGTGTTGTGTTGAGTGTTGGGTGTTGCTGTTGTGTTGAGTGTTGGCTGGTAGAAAGATTTTGTAAATGAGTTTAGCTTTTGTCTGAGTAGATACGGAAAAGGAATGTTTTGTATAATTTTGTTTGTAGCATCTTTTAGTTGTGTTGGAAGTCGAATTTGAAATTTCATAGTTTTTCTCCCAATTTATTGATGACTTGGTCGCATCGTATGTTTGTATTATTCAGTATCTTTAATGAAAATTATTTTACTGCAACTTAATCTTCATTTGTTATGACTAGATGATAGTAGGACACTAGGACTATTCACTCTCTCAGTATCTCTTGTCATAAGTAGGTATTGAACTGTTATGTATTTGATGATATAATCAAACTGCTTTGCCTTTCTGTTTCGGTGATTGGAAATTTGGAAAAGGAAATTTGCTTTCTACAGGACATAGTTACATATTGAGTTTAATTACATTGTCTTCAATCTTCAATTCTTCATGTGATTTTCGATTAAAAAAATTGTGTGATATGTTACGGTTAACCCGATAACCGAACCGATAAGGGTAAATAACTGATTAACCGATAACCGATTAACCGATAACTTAATGATTTTTTAACGGTTTAACACGTCTACAAACCGATAACCAATAAGCAAAACCGAACCGACCGATATGCAGCCCTAGACATAAGTACCAAAAAACCGAACTGAGCGAAACTAATTCGGTTCTTCGATTATGATATAAGCTAGTGTACTAGCCCGCGCCTTGCGCGGTTAAAAAAATTAAAATTAAAAAATAATTGAAAGCATAATTTGTGTGAAACAAAATTAAATTGTTTAATAATCAATTAACGTGCTATTAGTGGAGAACAAAACATTATTTATTCCTAGACATGAATAATCAATTACCATATAAGGAGCTTAAAAGAGAGAAATACTATTTAAGCCATGGTCCTTTTTATACCTCATGCAACAAATTTTCCAAGAGATGTCCCCATGCTTACAATTTAAATTTAAAGTCCACACCTCATCCCTTATACTCAAAGGGTGAAGTTGATAATGAAGTAATTGCAACATAAAATATTTGCACAAAATAAGCAAAGAAAAATATAAACAATCACAGTTGAAAGGAATTTTATTTTTTTAAACGGAGCTACTATGAAACGTTTGTAAAATGAAGATATATTTGCACAGAATAGGCGTAATATCCAATAGAACCAATGAGGTCTTTTAGTATATTTAGAATACTGACATTCAAATATTTGTGGTCTATCAATTTGTTACTGCATTAATTCTTTTTTTTTTCTTGCTTCTTTCCATAATGTTTGTTCTCGTCGTTGTTCCGAGTAGCATGATAGTAAATTAATTCTATAGAATCATTTCATAAAAGTAACAAAATGAAGAGGTAAGTGACTCTCAAATTGTTCAAATACACTACAATAACTTGTTATAAGGTCTTTTGAGAACGCCAGTATGTTTCGAATGAAGATAACTTACCATTCTTGAATAAATCAAGATCACTCTGACGAATCTCATCCATAACTTGATCACATGTTGACTTAAAAATAATTAAGATAAATAGCAATATATATATATATATATCTATATATATATATTATGAAAAATAAAGTAGAAGGAATATGTTGATACAAATTCTGGCTCATTATCATCCGACTTTCTATTGTTAACCTCTCCATGTTTTTCCTTACTTACTTTCGTTTCTCCTTTTTCCTCCAAGCATGTTAACCTACTTCTTCCTTTTTGTAATTGTGAAAAAACATCTCTCAAATCATAAGACAAAGTCCTCCTTATATCCTCCTTATGCCATGCATATTTTTTATCACTCTCTTTGTGTTTATTGTTGACCGGTGATATTGATTTATTTGGTGAAACTTTTGAAGAGGAATATTTTTAAATCTACTTTGAAAGTGATTCTCCTACTTTAATTTATTTTTTGCGTATAAACTTATAGTTGTTCATCATGCTTGGGTTTATATACCCATGGTCCACTCATAATTTTTTTTGGTATCGAATTAAGAGTTTATTCATTTATATGCTCAAAACCTCATCATTTATTGATCCGTAATTTTTAGACATAAATTTTAACAACCTATGTAATCGATATTGAGCATATTTTTGTGAGGTTTGTAAAATTGATTATTTTTTTTCAAAGATTAATATGAGCTAAATATGCATGTCCTATTTGTGGGAACGTGTTTTTTTATTAAAAAAATAGGAGTAATAAGATATATCTATCCCCAATTGAACCATCATCAATACTTGCACCAGGGGATTCACCCCATAGAACTAAGCAATTTCATCACTACAGGATGATGCTCCATTTTCATTCAAGTTACACTATTAATCTTCATCTAAAGATATATCTTGTAATATATATATAGAATTGATTGCAAAATCAATTGTATTTCATGAAGTTCTATAACACATTTGTAAAAAGTAAAATAAAATTGTGACATACCTTTCTTTTTAGGAACAAAATATTTGAAAGCTATTAAAGTTTATGTTGACAAAATGCCACAATCTAATTTCTCAAGGAAATTGAATTATAATTTTATCCGGGTCAAACAAATGAGAAAAAAAAATATACTAAGTCACCATCAAAATATGTAAAGAAGAAATTAAAATGAACTCTTACATCTTCTTGACTTCTTCCCCTCGCTCATAGCAGTGTATCTGTAGATCCATCCAAATGCTTCTGGGGATTTCCTGAGCATGAAATTGGAGAAATTAATACATAAGAAATTGAAAAGCCAAAGGTTTAACTATTAATTAGCATATGTGTTAGTGCTACTGCGTGGGATGAAGCGGTTAATTGGGTTTTATTGCAAATTACTGTTACGTGGGCTTCCTATTAGCATAACTGTTAGTCATTGCATTTCTGTTAGTTATAAGTTATTTTGTTAGGTTTTTTTTAAGCTATTTAATTAGTATATTATGAATTAAAAAATCCAAAAAAAATGAGAAAAAAGATAAATGTGAATGGAGGCCATTGAGAGATAACACATCACCTACTCTATTTCAGCTTTATATATATAGATGGTTATCAAATTTTCGCAATTCTTCCCTCATGCTATCCAAAAGATTGGTTTTGAAGGCAGTCACTATAAAGTCTGCTTAATAAATGCTTTCAAAACCTACTTGCTATCGTTCACCCTAGGGCATAAATGTAACTTATTATGTGGAAGATTTTTTTGCTATAAAGTCCGTAGGGTTTGGTTCGATATTTTTTGTAAAATAAAAATACCCACCTTAGTTATTCGATATGGTTATAAATTTATATTTGACATTTTTGGTTTTTTTTTTTTTAAAAGAAGAATTAAAGTCAATTCAGTACGATTTTTAAAGAATATAAGCAACATGACTCATAATTATACCAATATGGGTTGTGGTGCAGAGGTGGGACTGCTCTACCCTTAATCAGAGATTTCGGGTTCTAACCTTGGGTATGGAGAAAATCCTATTGGAAGCGTCACCTCTGAATGGGCTCTGCAGTGCGCGGTCCGGATTTAGTAAGGACTCTAATATGAGCTCCAAACACCGGATGGGAAATAGATTCTTACTGAAATATTGAAAAGTTTCTTGATTTTTCCTTGTGAAAACACAACGATTCAATTAAAATATTTGTAGAAATAGCGATTGAACATTTACAAAGAGTGTGACGTAATGAGTGTCACTATTGTTATCGATAGAATGTTATTTATAGAAAAGTAAAATATGGCATGAAAAATCAGTTCAATAGAATATTAGATCGTTTTATCGAAATGATGATTGTTATAACGAGGTTTGATTATATACGATTCTAAACAAACCAAAAGAACAATTGAAACATAACAAACTATTAGAGAGAAAATGATCAAAATAGTCCTTAATGTATGGACTTAGATTGATTTGGTCCCTCGTATATGCAGCTTATGGAAAAGGTCCTTTATCTATGTTAAAAACTTATCAATTTGGATCCCGTTTGGATGGGATTTTAAGTTGGTCAAACTAACTTTTAAATCCGTTTTTGACTTATTAGAGTGTTTGGCAATTAAAGAATAACTTAAAATAAGTCAAAAGTAACTTAAAATAAGTTAAAAGTTAAAAGTAGGGTGCCCCCTACTTAATTTTTTTAACTTATAAATCATTCTACTTTGACCAAGTATATTACTTTTTTACCCTTAATTCTTTTATGATGTTAACAACTTTAAGGGTATTTCAGACATTTTGATAAAAAAAAAGTGACTTTCAACACTTTTTTGCCAAACACATCAAAAACACATAACTACTTATTTTTAAAATGACTTTAAAGTAACTTTTTTAAAAGTTACTTATTTTAAGCCAATCCAAACGGGCTCTTAGTCTTTCACCCTAAAAACCTAACGACACAAAAAAATTCTGTCAAATTAAACATAGATGTGCAACTCACGTGACATACAAAAATCTTAAACAAAACCTCTGTCTTCTTTATTCAGTTCCAAAGAGTGAAAACTCCCGCCTTTCCAACAAAAAATCATTTTCTTGTAAATGAATCGATACAAGTTTTTCCATTGTTGATGGTGTTTGGGTAGGTTTCGACGAAGGTGAAGAAGACGGCTACTGACACACTCATCAAAATTGTTGTTTATCAAACACACAGGAGTAGAACAACAAAAACTATAAATTGGCAGATTGGAGAAACTGGAATCATGCACCAGATGCATTCCGATAAGATGATGAGAATCAAATTTGACATTTCAAAGTTATTGAGTAGAATTGCCGCACTCGAAGAAAATGTGGAAACATATGATGTGTATCCAATGAGGTACATTATTAGTAGGATGTGTGCTTTGTATAGCAGCAGCAACAACATATCACAATTATAGAAAAGAGGTGTCTCTGGTGCAATCTCAAGGTTATTAAACTCCTCCATATCACCTTTCTTTACTTGTGACAACTCCTCTATACATCATATCCGTGCAATACCAAGCACAACTCTTAAGTGCATTAAGTCAAAATAGCATTTAAGCACTTTTATATTGTTTGAATAAAATAAAAAATATATTTTAAGCATCCACACAACATAAAAACAACTAGCTGCAAATGACTTGAAAAGCAACAACATAATATTATCACCATAAGAACCATTGCTACAACAACACCATATATTCTTTTCACAAGAGAAAAAGAGAAGCAATTGCACCATGTTCATAAAATAAAAAGTAGCAGCAACACTATATATCCTTCACAAAACAAGCAGTACTTATGTTCTTCACACACAAAAAAAATTGTGGCAACCATGTTTAACCCAACCAAAATTGATAGCAACACCACATTAAGTATCAAAACAATCTTGAACTATGTTCTTCACACAAAAAAAAATTGTGGCACCATGTTTAACCCAACCAAAATTGATAGCAACACCACATTAAGTATCAAAACAATCTTGACTTTGTCCAGAATTTGCTCTTCTAACCTGCAAGCGTACAATGCATTAGTTTTGTATTTATAAAATAATATAATTGAGAGCCAAATCAAATTTTACGCCAAAAAAATTATCGGTAACTTTTCAAGAATTGATGAAGTAGGAGGCATCCAAAAAGCTGAGTCATATGCACCTACTTCAGACTGCACATAATTTTTAAATTTACAGGTCCTTATATTATGGCCAGGCTTGTGACATAAGCTACAATTAACAGATATTTTTTTTTTCATTCTTGGTCTACTTGATCCTGCCTCATCTTGCACCCGTCTCCTCAATTTCTGGTCTCTTCCCCTCTTGTTTTGTCTTACAAGTCTCGGAGGCAATGGAGGAACCTTGTTTGATTTAGGCCACAATTGTGATCCATTGATCGGAAAGATGGTCTTTTCATAAATTCTTTTATATGTATCAACTTTGTAACAATCATCAACATAATCAAGAACCACATTATTTTTAGCCCAAATAGCCGATATTGAATGTTTGCAAGGAATTCCTGTTATAGTCCATTTTCTACAACTACACTTTCTGTTTTGTAGGTCCACAGCCCAATTGTCGGCAATCGATGCTCCAAGAATTTCATAATTCCACTGATTTGATTTTTTTGGAATAAACGCAGCTGCCGCAGATTCATTTCTGTGCAAGATGCTCTTGATCCGAGGACAAATATCACCTAAATTCCATCTTTCTGCTTTCTCCCTATTAGCTTGGAATCTAGCCATAAGAAGATATCTTAATTTCTCCAACAAAGTTATGATTGGCTTGTCTCGAGCATCAAGAATCATACTGTTAAAACATTCACACATATTATTCAACAAAACATCACATTTAGCACCTGTAGAAAAATGTGATTTAGACCATTCAGTTGGTGGTTTTTCATTCAACCATGCAGCGGCTTCGGCATCTAATTCGTGCATCTTCTCCATGCAAAATTTAAAAAACTCCCCAGTTGTAGCATTTGCAGCAACCCAAAGAGCATTCTTGAGGGACAAACCAAAAAAACCAGCCTTTTTAAAATTATTATGGAGGTGTCGCACACAAAATCTATGGTCAACATATGGCAAAATATCGTTAAATGCTTGGACAAGACCTTTTTGTTTGTCCGACATAAAGGTCCGACTTTCTTGATCGTCAATCTCTAAGTCACCAGTCAAGTGGTTTAAAAACCATGACCATGTCTCTTTGGTTTCCCTTTCAACAACGGCATATGCTACTGGAAATATGTTATTATTAGCATCAAGACCCACTGCTGTCAATAATTGATTCCCATACATTGGTCCCTTCAACCAACACCCATCCACACCTACTATTCTGCGACATCCAACCTTGAAAGCCTCTTTACAAGAAGCAAAACATAAGTAGACTCTTTGAAATCTGTATGGCTTATTAGGCATCTCATTATCAGTAAACTTCATATAAATTGAAGTGCCTGGATTTGTTTTGTCAATTTCATGAACATAGTCCCAAAGAATGGCAAATTGATCTTTTAAATTTCCATCAAGTAATGCAATTGCCTTTTTCATAGCCGTCCTAGCTTGAGTTAAAGTAACATGAGCTTTAAGCTCGACACTAACCGTATCTCTAAATTCAAACATCTTCCATCCCCTATTATGTTTAATTCTATCAAGATAGGTACTTGCATTATGAATGAAGAAGTTATCGTCTTGTTATAACAATGCCAATTTTTACAACTATGTGAGGGGTTATAAGTTTTTACCTGAAACGTATTTTCCCTGTACATTCTTGACCCCATTATTACCCAATTGCAATCATTGTGTATGCACTTTGCTTTCATCCTTACCTTATCATTATTTTTCCACTGAATATACCTTCCTTGGCTTACCTCATGAGTTGTTACAGCATTTTTGAACTCTTCCTTGCTTTCGAAAGTATATTCCAAAGCCAAAATTGGATTTTTTTTTCCATCAGTCTTTGCATTATGCTTCGGAAAATCAAAACTTTCATTGTCTGAATCACCATCCAAACTCTTATTGTCTTCAGAGTTCACACAATCAGGATCCCCATCTTCATGTAACATTGTCTTTTGAATTTCATCAGTAATAAACTCGCTGCCATCCTCAAAACTATGTTTATAGTGTCCTTGTTTATCAACCATCACCTCGTCATTGGAGAATTCATTTTCAGAATCCTCAAAATCATCTCCCGAAGATAAGTTTTCCCTTTCAAATTCTTTGTCAATAGGTCCAACAACATCTTCATTCTCTGGAATGCGACTAGTTCTGCAACCAAGCTCAATTGGATCGTCTATTCCAATATAAGAGTCCAAATGCTCAAAATATAACTCCACAACTCTATCTTTGGGGATGAATTTTTTTATGTTATGCGCTTCAACCTCCGTGGAGACTAATCTCCATTTGTTACCAAGCTTCTCACATTTATGCCAAAATATTATTGAATCATTCAGGTAACCACATAATTCAACCATCTTCTTCAAGTCAATAAGATTGAGATTCTTCAATTCAACATAATCAAAGTAGTCAATGATACCACCAACATACTGTTTGGCTGGTTGATGCTTTATCAATCCTTTATGATAAACTTTGATACTAAAAAAAGACTCCTCGAACACAGAATCTGCAGTTAAAAGATTACATATTTTAGCCGATCAAGACCACATTCTAGGTGTTACAAAATATGTATATTTTGTACACCATAACTTATAAATATTCTTGAATACACAAACCAAAAAAATGCAACAGTAAAAATCAAAAAGGTAGATTTTCATATCACCAAAAAGAAAAAAACGAATCTTATACAAAATGATTGGGAAAATAGTACTAACAACCTTGCAAATTTTGAATACCAAATAGGTTGGCCTTTGGATTACCCCGACTAAAAGCAAGATAAATTCTTACCATAACAGGGGCTCGATTCCTTGAAATTTCTTTTGATTAACATCGTCAACAATGGAAAAACTTGCGTCGATTGATTTTACAAGAAAAAGGGTTTTTGTTGGAAAGGCGGGAGTTTTCACCCTTTGGAACTGATCCAAGAAGACAGAGGTTTTGTTTAAGATTTTTGTATGTCACGTGAGTTGCACATCTCTGTTTAATTTGATAGAATTTTTTGTGTCGTTAGGTTTTTAGGGTGAAAGACTAAATTGATAAGTTTTTAACATAGATAAAGGACCTTTTCTATAAGCTGCATCTATGAGGGACCAAATCAATCTAAGTCCATACATTAAGGACTATTTTAATCATTTTTTCAACTATTAGATGTACCAAAAAGAAAAATAACAAACAAACCAAACAACAATTAAAACATAACAAGCCATTAGGTGATCTAAAAAAAAACCCTATTTGAGACTTCCTCGGGTGGAATAAGAACAATTGAAAACCTTAATAACTATAACTAAAAACATATATTTATGTTAAGAAATCCACTTGATATGAATAATTAATTAATTCAGAACCTAATAAATTTTCTGTCTCATAAACTCAAAATTTTGAATTAGTCTTTGCCTCAATACACCCTTAATCATATCGAAGTTTCGTATTCGAGTTTTTGTTAGAAAAATAATAATAGGAAATATGATTGAAGAAGAAGATGGCTTTGAGGCGTGAAAACACTTTCTTTAAAGAGATATTGTCCATATACAGATTGGGGTAAATACAAACAATTCTCTTCAAAGATACAGCAAAGCCCTTGGTTTATACATGCATATTCTCTCTAAAGTCTTTATATTTATAGAATTTAAGAGATGACTCTTCATTAGAGTCATGCTCTTTCATGAATAGATGTGTCATTTCATAAGAGTCATGTTCTTTCATGAATAGATGTGTCTTTTCATAAGAGTCATGTTCTTTCATGAACAAATGATTTTTCATAAAGGTCATGTTCTTTCATTAACATATGACTTTTCATAACAGTCATGTACTTTCACGTACATATGTGTCTGTTCAATTTAAGACCTCTATATATTACAAAATATCCAACAATCCCCCACTAGTTTGTAATATTTCTCATAATATCATGCGTACCAGAGAGTATCTTATAATAGATTTGAACTTTTTGTTAGTGCAAATACTTTAAAGTTCTGACGAAGAAATTGGTATCTTAAAAGATTTGAACCACAACTTCTTGTGTCAAAACCAAAAATATCACACACATAATATTATTTGTAGCTTAGAAAACCCAGTATTTACTTTAGATCGTTTATGGCCATGTGCTCATCCTGATTTCATGAATATTTACAAAACCAATCCTTTAGTTCTTGCTCGAAGCGGCACCACTTCAATATACATATAGATGAAATTAGCTACTATGTCCCTGTTACTGTAGACATTTACTAATTTCAATAAGAATTAATTCAACCTCCGCATAACAGTCTGCACTATGGAGTTTGTCACTATGCCCCTGTTATATCAAGCATTTAACAACTCCTCAACTCCTCACATAACAGTATGTAGTACACTTGAATCAAGGCTCTAAAAGGAAGACTCGTGCTTTAGCAACACAAAGTAACTTGTTATTACCGTTGAATTTGTATTGTTAGAGTGTGTACTAACTCAAAGTGGGGTTCCACATCACTTGTGTTTATTTTATGGATTTTAGCCTTACTCATTCACACATTTATTACACTGCATCTTTTGAAACTAGATTTTACAAGATTTATATAAATCATAAACAAATCTTTCACATAGGCATATCACAGATATCATCATTATCTCAATAGCTTAGAATGGTTGCATCAGTTGTGGCCACAACATTTCAAAGTCATATATTATTTCCAACCATTACATTTCTTTTCAAGCATTTATATGCTAAATATATTCTTATTCACTATGGAATTCAAGCCTATTTTGATGCAAAATTTATGACATCTTCATATATGTTACAAAATCCAACTTATATGAATTTTATCATTATCATTAGATGGTTCACTATTTATAGACCAACGCACCAATTCATCTATGTATGAATAGTCATGTCTATACAAAAGGTATCTCACAACCGATACTTCTTTTCATGAAAAGTCACAACATTTCAAGTGACACTACTTCACGAAATTACATAATATTTTTTTACGAAGACTTATAGCCTAATCATCTCATTAGAAGTCTAAACAACTAATCATCACTAAAATTATCAGTTATAAACACTAACTACCATGTCAAATACATCAAAGATATATCTTGTGGGTGTTGAAGAAATAATTTATATCTTAAACTTCTTCAAATATTATTGATTGTCAAATCAACCACCCCCACACTTTAAATGTTTCAAATGTCCTTTTGTAACTCGTATGGACATCTAATTATCATCAATAGATCATCTTGTTCTCATGTTTATTGCGTTCCTATACTATAACACATTAGCATTCAATAAGAAGATAAAGTCTTCAACCTTTAAAGAACGCAAAATGACCTGACAAAAATATCATTTCTCTTAATTTCAAATTATTCTAATAACTTTCAAGTATAGATATTATCTATCAAATAAATGAATTCATATGTATCATCTTATAACTTGAAAACAATTATGCCATAATAATTTTCTTTGTCCCAAATAATAAATTTATAATAAGCATATCAAATATGTTATTCCTAAACTTTTTTAAAATGCATTTCATCAAGATCATCACAAGTGAATTATTTATCCTAACATTTATGAAAAATCATTTCTCAAAAATTTCAAAGGATAAAATTTCATAAATAAATAATAAGAGAAGTTAAGAAAATAGAACCTGGTTTTCATCATTTCCTTCTTGATCTATCGCTCTAATCATATGACAATCTTTTCGTATTAAAGCCAAATAAATTGCCTTCACCATTTCCTTTTTCCTTTTGCAACCTGCAGCCTTCAGAACTGCTTATCTTTGGATCTCTTACATTATAAAAAATTGTCTCTCAACAACAAAAGAGGATCAAAGTCTCCTTTCCAACATAACTTCAATAATCTAATTTTGGATCAGATTCAATATCTTCTCCAAATCTAATATCTCTTTAAAATTGTTAGAAAAATAATAATAGGAAATATGATTGAAGAAGAAGATGGCTTTAAGGCGTGCAAACACTTTTTTTAAAGAGATATTGCTCATATATAGATTGGGGTAATACAAACAATTCTCTTCAAGGATACAACAAAGCCCTTGGTTTATACATGCAGATTTTCTTTTTGGGCTACTTCTAGAGAGTCTTTATATTTATAGAACTTAAGAGATGACTTTTCATTAGAGTCATGTTCTTTCATGAATAGATGTGTCCTTTCATAAGAGTCATGTTCTTTCATGAACATATGACTTTTCATAAAGGTCATGTTCTTTCATAAACATATGACTTTTCATAACAGTCATGTTCTTTCACGTACATATGTGTTTGTTCAATTTAAAACCTCTATATATTACAAAATATCCAACAGTTTTGAGTGTGAAAAAAATCCAAGTCTTCTCCCTTTTAGTGAGTCTCATTTGGAATAAATCTAGATGAATTGAGACTCAAGGCCTTATTTATTTTCACTTCATGGAGGTTTGAATCTAAATGGTTCAAATTTCAATCCATTAAATGCATTTATTTTATTGGTGTTCGATACTCGAGTTGTAGTCCGACTATTTCGAATTTACACCGTATAGGCCTCCATTCGAGGGAAGAGACCTCGGATTAAAGGAGGAGGAGCCTCATCCGCTGCACCACATCCTTTGGTGATAAGTCTCATTGCTTGTTATTACTATGAACTAGTAAAATTATCTCGCAGTAAAGGAGTTAATATCTCAAAATGTCACTCAACTTTAAAAATTTATCTAACAAAGTCATTGAACTTTGTTTTGTATCAATAAAATCACTCAACTTAGGCCTTTGTATCAATAAAATCATTCAACAAAATTTATCATTAGATTATTTTTTATGTAAGGTAAAATAGACCCCATAAATAAATAATATTAAAGAAAATTAATTTTAAAAAATTTATGGACAAATTTAATTAGTGAAACAAATAACCTTATGATATTATGTATAATATAATATCTTAGATTAGTAAATAAAAAAACAATTAGGACTTTTATTTATTGGTCCACTAGTCTATCTGTTTCTTAGAATCAGCACAAATAAATTATTGATGGAATTTATATTCACAGATCTAATTAGGACTCATTAGACCGAATATCGTAATGCCTACATATTTTAATATCATAAAAGTATCTGTTTCATTAATTAATTAAGTTTACCCGTAAAAGCTTATTAATGAGTTTTTTCTTTTAATTTTATTTATTTATGGGGTTCATATTTATATGACATAAAAAATAACTTATTTTGCCATATTAATTTTTTTTAATGATAAATTTAGTTAAGTGATTTTTTTTATACAAAAACTTAAATTAAATGATTTTATTGATACAAAACAAAATTTAATGATTATGTTAAATAAATTTTCAAAGTTGAATAACCATTTGAGATATTAACTCTGCAGTAAAGATACACTTCAAAATTTGAGACATTAAAATTTTGTATGTGTTTTGCTCTAAGTTGTTCGGACTCTTCACTTTCAGTATCATACGCAAGTCGACACAACATGATTGTTGGTAGGGGTGTACATGATCGGGTTGGTTCGGATTTTTCAAATATCAAACCAAACTAATAAAACTCGGGTTTTTCAACCTCGGGTTGTTTCGGGTTTTTCAAATACCAAACTAAACCATGTGTGTCAAATTTTTAATTTTTAAATTAAACCAAATTAATAAACCTCGGATTTTTTCGGGTTTTGAATTTTTTCAGTAAAGTATTCATACAAACATATAATTAACTTGTGCTCCAAATATTTCTTTAGTCCAACCAAAATACAACTATCTAAGGTGTTTCGTAAGAAAATAACACAAAATATGAGATGAGTGATGACACTAAAATATTTAATAAAAAATAATAATGAAATCGTATAGAATAAATATTGCAAATTGATAAGTTATAATGAAAATGATCATAATTTAAAAGTACTAAATCATGCTAAAATAAGTCTAATAAGTATTAATTACATGTTTAAACATTAGAGAAAAAATTAAATTAGGTTATGTATTTTAAATATCTAAACCAATGTAAAACTAAAGAACAAATATTCAACATTATTGTCATTCTTAGTGTTGAATTAATTTATTTTGTTAGCATTAGCATTGATTTGATTTTGAATTGAGCATTATTAGAGTTACTAATATCTATGAACTATAACCTTTATTGAACCATTCAAAATTTAAAGTCTCTAAAAACTTGAAAAAATATGTTAAAAGATAAAAACTATGAAAAAGTATAAGAAATATTTAGAAATTATATAAGTAAATATTTTTATGTATAAAATAAATTTTAAAAATTATATATATAATGTCGGGTTGATTTGGCCTCGGGTTGACTTTTTATAGTTAAAATCAAATCATTAGTTGGGTTTTTTTTTTGATTTAATTCAATTTGCGATTTGATTCAATTTTCGATTCGATTTTATACACCCCTAATTATTGGCATATCTTAAAAGAATCCTAATAGGAAGTGTTTGATCTTATCCGTAAATCTTAATTAATTTTTTTGAGGCTTTAATGCAAATATCCAACTTATACACCTATTGAATTAACACGATGTTACTTTATAGCTCGAAATCAGTGTCTTTATTAAAATCAAATATTAAAGTCACAATTTAATATTGTTGGCAGAGAGGATAAGTGGTTACCCTTTGTACAACAAAGCAAACAACTCTTTTTTTTCAATAAAATAACCTGTCCATAACTCATACTCCACAACAATACTTGTTCACTATTGATTTGGCACATCCCTTAAAAAATAATAAATAGAAGGGTGATTTTACTATAATACCCTTTGAATATAATAAATACAATGTATTGAAAAATATAATAGGGAGATGACTATAATTAATTATAAGAGTAAATTAGGAACTAAGGGGTCGTTTGGTGTGATGGATAAAAGAAATTAATCCTGGGATAATTTTTAAGTGGGCTTTAATTTGTTGTTTGGTTGCAAAGGCTGGGATAACTTATCCCAGAATTAACAATGTGGAATAAGTTATCCCTCCTTGAGAGTGGAATAGTAATCCCAGGATAACTTATCCTGGGATAAAGTAAGTAAAATAACAAAAATACCCCTTCTTAAACTCTCTTTTATGCACCACTTTACAATCATCTATATTAACATAACTTTTAACAATATTTATAATAACATTGATAATCTTAATTATTCGTTGTTCTTATGATAATATATTTTTCTATTAAAAAATTAAATTTTATAAATACAATTTTTATTTATGAATATATTATAAGTTGAATTTATTTGCCTAATTCTTATGTTTATTTATATTTTGATTTCTCTTAAAATGTTCGCTCCACTACTAAATTACATATTTTAAAATAAATAGTTTATTACTCATTTAAAAATTATATTTTATATATCAATTAAAATGTAGATAACTTTAATAATAAAATTTATTTTAGTTTAATAAATTTAAAATGAAAGTTTTATTTTTAAGTTAAATAAGATGGAAGTTTTATTTTTAAACTAAATAAGATGAAAGCTTTAATTTTAAGCTAAATAAGATGGAAATTTTATTTTTAAGCTAATTAAGATGGAAGTTTTATTGTTAAGTGAAATAGGATGAAAGTTTAATTTTAAAAACACATGACACAATCATGGAAATGCACACATAAAAATATTTAAGCTAAATAAGATGGAAATTTTATTTTTAATAATGAATAACTAAAGCTTGCAAAGAAAATGTAAAAAAAAAAAACTAAATAAGATGGAGGGTATTTTTGTAAACAAACAACTTATTCTTAGAAACTATGCAATGAATATAAGTTTGAATATGGCAAACCAAACAAGCAATAAAAACTAATCCCAGTATAACTAATCCCAACATAACTTATCCCAGCATAACTTGTATTCAAACCAAACGACCCCTAAGTGTAAAATTATCCATTGATTTCATAAAGTGGACAAATATTGTTGGACATCCCAAAATAGTATAATGGACAAGTATTGTTAGACAGAGGGAGTAACTCATACTTCTTCCGTTTATTTTATGTGGCACCATTTGATTTGATATGATAATTTTTTTAAAAAATTGAAACTTATGGTATAATAATTTTTAGATATTTATGTGACTATAAATTATTTTATTAAGGCAAAAAGAGACTTTTAAAATTAAATTATTTCTATTTATAATAGGATAACATTCTTTCTGAAATAGATTAAAGATAAAAAGGGTGCCACATGAGATGCGGCGGAGGGAGTATAAATTAAGACAGTAAGCAATTCTTTCTTCTTTGTGACAGCCAGAAATAATGGATTCTTGGTTCATCATTCTTCTATTTCTTCTTCTCATCTTTATGTTTAATTTCTTCTATTTCTTCTTCTCAAATTCCAAAACCAAAAAAAAACTCCCACCAGGACCCTTTACATTTCCATTTATTGGAAATTTACCATTGTTGATAAATAAATCTTTAGCTGATATTGAACTTATTTTACAAAAACTCATATCTAAATATGGTCCTATTATTACCCTCAAAATAGGTACTACAATTTCAATATTTATTAGTAGTCACTCTTTAGCATACCAATCTTTAATCCAACACGGCGCTCGTTGTTCCGATCGTCCCCTCGAATTACCAACCAATCACATTCTTAGTAGCAATGATCGAAGCATCAATACCGCCTCGTATGGACCCACGAGGCGGGTGCTACGTAGGAACCTCAGGGCGGAAATGTTACATACCACGTCCTCATCAAAATCTCGAGCTGATTGGGCACTAAATATCCTCGTTCAAAAGATAATTTATAAATCCAACTCGAAAATGGGAGTGATTTTACTTGATCATATAAAGCATGCTATCTTCAGTCTTCTTGCATTCATGTGCTTTGGGGACAAGCTTGACGACATTCAAATCAATCAAATTATGGATGTACAACATCGAGCACTGTTAGCTACGATACAATTCAAAATACTTGACATTTTCCCTAGAGTTGGGAAATTAATCTTCAGGAACCGTTGGAAAGAGCTTATTGCACTACGAAAAGAGGCAGAGAGTGTATTCATACCTCTAATCCAAGCCAGAATAAAGTATAAAGTCCAAAGAGCCAACTCAGGAGTTCATCAAAAAGAAGAGGAAATAGCTTCTTACGTCGATACATTGCTGAATTTGGAACTGCCAGAGGAAAAGAGGAGACTAACTAACGAAGAGATCGCTAGCCTCTGTGGTGAGTTCCTCGGGGCAGCCAGCGATACAACATCCACCGCGTTGCAGTGGATTATGGCCTACTTGGTTAAGTACCCTGTCATTCAGGGAAAACTGTATGAAGAAATTGCGAGAGCACGTAAATCAAAGGAGGAAAATCGCAATAAGTTGATAAGAGAGGAGGATTTAAGGAAATTGTCATATTTAAAAGCAGTGATATTGGAAAGTTTAAGGAGGCATCCACCATCTCATTTTTTGCTACCACATAGAGTTACTGAGGAAATGGAAATGAATGGCTACACCATACCAAAGGACGCGATAATCTATTTCATGGCGAGAGAAATGGGATTAGACCCGAACGTGTGGGAGGATCCGATGGAATTTAAACCAGAGAGGTTCTTGGTGGATGGCGAGACATTTGATATAACAGGAAGCAGAGAGATTAAGATGATGCCATTCGGCGTAGGGAGGAGAATATGCCCAGGCTATGATTTTGCTATGTTCCATTTAGAGTACTTTGTTGCTAACTTGATTTGGCGTTTTGAGTGGAAGCCTGTGGAGGAAGACGACGTTGATTTAACTGAGGGGTTAGATTTTACCTTTACTATGAAGAATCCACTGCGAGCTCGTATCAGTCCCAGGATGAACTGATTTTTTGCTATAAGTGATTGCTCTGATACCATGTTGAAGTGTGCGACCATCTCATCTTAAAACTTAAGCTGTGAGAGAGAGTACACTTTTATTAGTTAAATATATTCTCAACAATGTGTAATGTTATCTTTTCTGTTGAAGCTTCACTGATATATTATAATAAAATCAGCAATCACTGAATGGGTTGATGTATGTATATATGTATATTTACCAGTAAACCAAACTTTAGCAAAGCCATAAATGGAGCAGAACAAACGCATAGCCTGGACACATTCTCCTTCCTACACCAAATGACATCATTCTAATCTCTCTGTTTCCTATTATCTCAAATGGTTCGCCATCTTTTACAAGATGTGGAAAGCGAGACTAAGATGGTTCGGTCATGTGAAGAGGAAATGGACAAATGCCCCAGTAAGGAAGTGTGAGAGGTTGGCAGTGACGGCGTTAGAGGTCAACCGAAGAAGTATTGGAATAAGGTGATTAGATAGGACATGACACACCTTTAACTTATCGAGGACATGAGCTTACATAGGGGGTTATGGAGATCGAGGATTAGGGTTGAAGGTAATTTTGATTTATTTAGTTGATCTATTCGATTTCCACTTTATCCAACAACAAAAAAGTCATAGAAAACTATAGAAATGCATTATGTTATCATTTGAGCATCATGGTCATGAATGATGGTATTAAATTGAAAAAAGTATTGGGTAGAGGTGATAAAATAGGAAATGGCTCGGCTACAGATTATAGAAGACATGGCGTTAGATAGTAAGGTGTGGAGGACACGTCATAGGATAGAACGTTAGTACGTAATGTAGTGTTGCCTTGATTAGGGTGATTCGTGTTTTCCATTGTACTAATTGTTTTACTGTAGTTCTTGTGTTTTGATATTCATCATTATTGGTTTCAATACTCTATCCTAGTATGTTGTGTATCTTATCTCGATTATAGCACTATTTTATTGTAGTTGTTGCTTCCTTTTGGTAGACTTTGCATTGTTTTCTAGTGACTCACTATATTTTCTTCTTTGTATCTAGAATTGTTGCATCTAAGCTAAAGGTCTTTCGGAAACAACATATCTTCTTCACGAGGTTAAAACGAGGGTCTTTATCCTGAAATATTATTATATTGTTAAAATAAGATTAAATATATAAAATAAAATGGATTCAAAACCTCAAAACTTTATGTTTAAATTTTGTTTGTTTACTATTCAAATCTTTTAATAATAATCAATAATCTATTGATGGTGTCATTTGAAAGTCAATTCTAAGTGTCTTCCTTAATACTGATGAAACCTGCTGAAATCTCAACTTATATTTGATTATGTTAAATATTTTTTAAATTGTTAATAAATAAATTTTGAAATCTCAAAAATAAGGGGATATAGTAATTTAGGATAAAATAATCATATATGGATAATTTTTTATTACTTCATCTTAAAACTGTTAGTGAATCAAATTTAAATTCTCAAAATAAGTGTGATAAAGTAACTTTGGACAAAATAAGTATATATATGAATATTTTTCCATTTACTAACCTTTGACTTTAAATTTAGTAACAAAGGAAAGATAAAGAAAAATAATCAAATTTCTTTTTACCCTTTTTCCTATTTTTCTACTTACTAACCTTTGACTTTAAATTTAGTAACAAAGGAAAGATAAAGATTAATAATCAAATTTCTTTTTACCTTTTTTCCTATTTTAGCCGGCCTTAGGTGTCCACCAAACTAACGGCTAAGATCATCTTTCCTTAAATCATGTGGTATATCTAAACAAGCATAGAATATTATTTTCTATAGACCATATTGTATAGGATCACTCATCCCACTAGCATAAAACCCGTTGAGCTTTCTCTTTCTCTCACTCATCAAATTTTAGTTTTTCTTATATTGGGAGAATCTAGAAAGTAACTCCATTTTTTGTGCTCTGTTTGGCTTTCTCTCCTATAACTAGTTTTCATGTTGTGAGTGAGATACCTTTTTCTTTCTTCTTTTCTCATTTGATTAAGTCTAAACTGAACTTCTTGTCAAGTTTATTTTCTAATTATTTTTTTTTCTTTTCTGGCTTTGCTTTTGAAGTGAGAGATTTCAGCATTGGAGATTTTAGCAAACAGAGGACTATATTTAAAATACTTGAAAATGGTAAGCTTTTCGATTTGAATTATATCAACATCTACAAACAAACAAAAAAATATTGTAAGGCTATTCTTTTTATGTCTCTCATGTTCTAGCCATATGGTAAAATTGACAGTCAAATCTTTCTTTCTTTGATTGTTTCTTTTTTCAATTTCTATCATATGCTTTGATCTTTTCAAATTTGTTCTGTTTTTTCTTTGTGATATAAGATTAATATTTTTCATTTTGAGGAATTGTTGTGATTCATGTCATATATAATTAATTGGGAGTCAATTGTTCGAACCAAAAATTGTTATACTAATACTTTATTGATCTCGTGTTATTTATTCACCCAATTAGCAAGGGTGACTCAAAACACATTAGTAGCGAAAGTCAAAATCGTATGAAGGCCTAAACTTTTTTAAAACAATCTATTCATCTAGCTTTATAAGATGCAAAATGTTAATAACTTTTTTATATTAGATTTTTTCTAATACTTCTTTTTCAATTAATTTTATAGTCAATTCATTTAATTTTCATGAGATATATTACTCCAGATATGTCATACTTGTTCTAGTAATTCTTTCCTCTTATATAGTACTCAATTTTTCATTTTAAAATATTTTTATAGCCTGTTATTGAGCCTATAAAAAAAATAGGGTCCCTCAATTTTTGGGGCCTAAGGTCTTTAGAATAGCACCGGTCAATTAGAGTATTTCTCTTCACCCTTTTAAGTGATTACATATATACATGTAAAATTTAGATTACTTGAAATTAGTTGGTTCAATATTAAACAGGGTATATAAATCCTTTATATCTAGCCATTTGGGTTTAATGGGCGCCTTAAGCTTTTCCTTCTAAAATTCCACACCAATTGTCTCAGACTTGACAAACAAGGCATATTCTGATAAATTTAGCAAAAAACTGTCAAGAAATTCCTCTGTACCACAAAATTGCTCAAGTTTGTCTTCAATATACTATGGTCTATTCATACTCCCGCTATTAGGAAAAATTATCATTCCTATAGTTGAAATTAATTATTCTTTGGCGTGTCTGTCAATATGAACAATTATCTCCCCCTTTATTTAAATTTCTCTTGTCCTCTTCATCAATAGGAATCCAACAACTCTTCCAAGATAGTTGGGCTCTTCATCAGTTCTCGTTTTCTATCTCTTTCTTATTAATGACTAAAGAAAATGAATCATCACATGAAATTCAGTTTGCGAGATAATGTTGTTTCAGCATAGAAAATACCTTTGATATCACTCCTTCACTTATTCTTAACTGATAGAAATATTTATTTTTTATCGCAACAACAACTTCATGCATACCAATTTCACATGATGATTCTCTTTCATTAGACATTAAGAAGAAAGGAAAAGGAAATTACTGATGATGAACGTAACTTGGAAGAGTTGGTCAAAACCCTAATTGACGATGATGATAACGAAAAAGGGATAGAAGTGATCACATCGGCAAGTTCATCATAAAAAAAAGAATGGAATATTTCAATGGAAAACCTAACTTGTAATATACTTCATGTTACTATTTTTTTATTAATATTCTTTTAGTTTAACACTGACGTTTATACGTATGTGAAGAATTTTGATCTCATAAGAGAGTTGAAACAGTCATTTACATTTTCTTAAAGTAGGTATGCCCTAGAAGTCATTGTATTATTTATTATATTTCTATAATTAGTGAATTGACGACTAATTTTAAAATAATCTATTTTTCCACGATGAACTACTATGGCGAGTGGTACATATTGACTTATTGATTTGATTCAACAACAATACTAATATTATGTACTTGCAACAAAAAGAGAGGTTGATTCTCATAAATTACAAGTGTTCTTTGTCATTTTCAACCAAATACACGGCTGTTTGTTTCTTATATATGAAAAAGAAGAAAAATATTGTATCCCCAAAATTCAAAAATTCTCCCCTTTCTCTAATATTAACAAAAACAACATTTTTTTCTGTAAAAAATGAGCTATCTAAAGCCAAAGTTCTTGGAGATTTACAAATACTGAAATTTGAGCTTTTGAATGATCTAGATTTTGAGTTTACTGATGATGGTCGTGAATGTATCGAACGGGTAATTTATAGAACTTACCCTTTCAACCCATTCACAACCATGTTCATCAATAAACTTGAAATCAAGATCCTTCAAAAGCTCAGATTTCAGTACTTCGTAGCCTCAAGAACTTAAGACTTAAGATCACTCATTTTTCCATAGAGAAAATAGTTGTTTTTGTTAATTTCAGAGAAAGAGGAGAATGTTTGGATTTTGGGGATGCAATACTTTTCTTCCTTTTCATATATAGGAAACAAACAACAGTACGTATTTAGTTGAAAAGTGACCAAGACCACTTGTAATTTATGAGAAGCAGCCCCCCCTTTTTTATTGCAAGTACATAATATTAGTATTGTTATTGAATCAAATCAATAAGTAAATCATGTTTCACTTGCCATAGTACTTCATTGTGGAGAAATAGATTATTTTAATGTTACTCGCTAGTCATATTACTTATTGTGCTTTGCTTAGGATATCACATTATTTTGATGTTTTTACTATTCTTTTTTTGAATGCTAGGTAAAGATTTCGTTATAATTTGTGATGTCTACTTTGCATTTGTATGTTATTTTTAATATTGCATTGGTATGAGCTACTCTAGCCAAGGATGTTTCGAAAACGTCTTCCTACCTCAGAGGTAGGGATAATTAATATTAACTCTCCCAAAACCCCACTGGCTGGGATTACACTGGATCTGTTGTTGTCTTTTTTCGTAATTAATTGATGCTCAAAGGACATTTTGAAAAGATTGATCAAACACAATTAGTTGATCCAAAACTAAAAACAAATATCAATATAAGCATTTCTAAAAATTTGATCAAACAAGCTATAATCAACATTACCTGGCCAGTACCAGAGCTCGATGGGGCATTTGAGATATAAGGTTCCGGCGACGGCGCCGTCATGTGAGGCCGTACGAGCCGGCGGTGATTGTCCTCCCGCCGGAGTGCATTTTCTCGGTGGCCCGTGAAGCAATCGACCGATCGGAGCAAATGGCGATTTGTAGGCTTCGGAGTTTGCTGCTTATGAAAAATTGGAAGAGCTGATTATATCTGAATGGAGATTTATAGGGCTGAATTTGTGTGGATTTTTCTCGAATTTTGTGCTAATATTGTAATAAGTGAGAAGATAGGGGGACCTGGTGGAAGTTTTTTGTTTTTATTGTGGAAGAAAGTGAATATGACTTAGTTTTGGCTTTTGATTATGAAATTTCTTTACTTTTTTCTAAGGTTAAAATTTTAGAAAACACGTGTGGCCATAAGATTCCGAAATTTGAAGAACAACAGAAAGTTATTTTCACTTTTTTCACTCGATATTACTCGCAAAGTGATGATAATAACTAGAACTTTCAATTGTTATTGTTCCACTAATTCTACCTTGCTCAATTGTCTTCATATACCGTGCCACCAAAAGAATAGTTCTATACGATATAAATCTGAATTAATAGGTACAAAAAGAAATATTGTACTTTGTGCATATGATTCATATTTAAAGATAACGGGTTAACTTTGAAACAAGTTCTCAAATCAATCTATTTAGAGATTTCATTGAGCTGAATTTAGACAGATCAAAATGCGCTAAGAGCAAGTTGAACAGATTATATTTTCATGGATTAATTTTATCACCTCTAAATGTAACCAAGGTAACAACCGACATACAGAAATGTCATTTATAGACATCAATGTAACTGAGGTAGCAAGCACAGATGATTTGTAAGATGACATACCACAAGAATTTTTCAGCCAAGACTACACATTTTTGGTTAAAAAAAAATCTACAGTTTTCTCCATCAGAAAAACATATTATCCCTGTGGTTCTAAATTAACTAATTTACCTCATTCTAACATTGTTGTACAACATTATGCATTTTCCCAAAACAAAACTCAAGTACTCCAAAAGACCAAATCTGTAACACATTTATACAGGCAGAAAATGATGCTGAAACCATCTCTATGGCTTCCATGTAAGAAAAATATACAGTAGAAAAGTGGAGAGGGGGATTTTGGCACGAAAAAAATGAACAGCACTAGACTTGACTACAACACACACAACACAACCCGAAAGGAAGAAAGAATACAGAAGAAAATGAAGAATCTCGACCTGATCAAAGCTATGGCTACTCATTCCACTCTATAATTAACAAATCAATATACCATCAGGAGACGGAGCATAATCCTGATCTACACAACCGGCCTGCCTCCAAAAGAATATGGTTCTAGTCCTGACATCCTATCATCCTCGATATCAATTTGAACAATGCATCAGTCTAATTACATCCGAAGTTTCACTGCCCAAAGGTGATAATAAACAGCAAACAAAGTGTTAGAAATCCTCATCATTCTGTCTTTGCTTGATCTTTCCAGTTTGAAGCTGGCATTTTACACTTAAGGTTTGGACATTTGAATCTGCTACCACTCCCAGCTTCATTGAAAATGAGAAGTATCTTCAGTTGCATTGCTTCTGTTTTTAAACAAGTCTATGCTGACGCAATCCCTTCCCAAAGTGAGGTTGCATCAGGCGGACATATAAACCATTTTTTGACATCAGTGTATCATGGGTACCTTCCTCAACAATCCTCCCTCCATTAAGTACAACTATGTTGTCAACATGCCTCATCATGGCAGCTCGGTGGGCAATTAAAATAGTTGTCTTGTTCCCCATGATTAGAGTATCAAGAGCCTCTTGTATCACTCGGCTCGACTCAGATTCAATGGAGGAGCTTGCTTCATCCAATAACAGAATAGGTGCATTCTTCAGAACAACACGAGCTATTGCAATTCTTTGCTTCTGCCCAGGAGTCAGATCTACCCCCCTCATCCCAACATGTGTGTCATAGCCATGAGGCAAACTGCTGATGAAATGATGAGCATTTGCTATTCTAGCGGCTTCTTTAATCTCAGCTTCACTAGCATTGTGCCTTGCATAGATAATGTTTTCCCTAATGGTGGTTGAGAAGATAATTGGTTCCTGCTGAACAAGTCCTAAATGGTTCCTCAACCATCTTAAATTGTATGACTTTAAATCGCGGCCATCAAGTAAAACCTGACCAGCAACAGGATCATAAAACCTCTCTATTAGAGATATAATTGTGCTCTTTCCTGAGCCGGAAACACCCACCACAGCTACAGTTTGCCCTCCGTTGACTTTGAGAGTGAAATTGCTCAGTACCAGGACTTCTGGTCGAGATGGATATGAGAAATCAATGTTTTTCAACTCAATGCTTCCATAGACATTTGGCGGTTTCAAGGCCGAGTTGTCATCTGGATCAATCTTTGGTGCTCGGTCAATTATTTCGAATACTGAGGTCAGAGATTTTCTTCTTTTTAGAATATATGGAGCCAACCCAAAAGGCTCAACAAGTGCAAAAGATGCAAATGAGAACACCATGAACTCCTTTAGCGCTGTAGTTAGATTCATGTGCTTATTCTTTACAGTGAGTGCAGTATACCAAAGGAGAAGAGCATTGCAACCAAAAAGAAGAAACTGTGAAAAGCCAAAAGCAAAACCAATTGCCACACCATGGAGGAAGCTTTTCGTAAATATCTTCTGCAGTTGCGACCTGTAGAGTTCCATTACCTTATCACCAGCACAGAATGCTACAACTGTATAGATATTTCTAACAGCATCCTCAAGGACCAATGATGCCTTCCTATGCATCTCCTGAATACCCTTTGACAACCCAGCAAGCCACAATTTCTGCAAATTAAGTTCAGATCCAAGTGAGTGCCTGGTAGAAAGGATTACGATTATGGAAAAGTTCTTAAACTTTAGAGAACGAAGAGATGGTAATTTGAAAAATTGATTGCCATAAACTAGACTCTAACTTTTTAACAAGCCTTTTTGCAGGACCGGAACTCTACAACACCAATTTTATTGTTTAATGGGAATAGGAGAGAAGCCAACAAAAAGACAATCTGGTTTCTTCAAGGAAAGTCACCTCAGGATGTTTTAAGATAAGCTTGCTATAAAAATATGAAACACTCTTTTCTGCTGTGTATGAATAAGAGACTAAGTTGTGACATTCTACAGCTAAAACAAACCTGCGCAACAGCAGACACGGTAAGAACAGGAAGAGTGGCTAATGCCACGAGTGCCAACCGCCACTGAAGTAGCATCCCAATAAGAATAGCCACAATAACAGCTGAAGTATCTTGTATGAATATGGACAGTCGATTGCTGAAAGCAGCACGCACAAATGTAGCATCATTTGCCAAGCGCATCGATAGATTATCAGCACTATTCTCCTCCTCGTCAAACCACCCGACTTCATTGCGAAGCATTGCTGTTGAAGAACGAGAACATCAGAAAAAGCATCAGTATTCATGAGACAACTAATTAAGATCATTATAAGTACATATATTTACACTAGTACAAAAGTAGAACAAAACAAACTATGAAAGGAACAGTTACTAATTGAAATTAGTCATTACCGGAAAACATCATCCTCCGAACTCGCTCAGTCATTTTCTCTCCCATTATACCAAAATAGAAGTGCTGCAGAAAATTGGCAAATACAGTCACTACACCCATACCGGCTATGATGAGGCACCACCTGTCAACATCTCGCCGTAAGTGATGCTTATCATCTGTGCTGTAATATGCTGTTACAATCAATGCAATGACATAAGCCAAAAGGGGATTAAAGGAACCAAATATTGCAGCACCCGTGCTCCCTAGTAGAGCATAAAGCCACTCTGCAAGGCTAAGCTCAACAAGTCTCCAGAAGGATGGTGGTTCTCGATTCTCTGTATCCTTTGTTTCTTCGGATGTAATAGGAAAGTCATCAAACTCACTGTTTGGACGACTAAAAGTTTGTGAGTGAGAACGCTCATTTTTGGGATCAGATGTCAAGAGTGGTGAGACAGGTGATTCCGGATCGGAATTGTTCGACATCTTCCGATTTGCAGATTGAACGTCAATCTTAGGAAGCTCTGGCAGTCTCATCTCAAAGCTATCCTGCCTTCTTATTGATGGTTCTTTATCAGCTGAATCCAAGGGCATACCATTCTCAACCATTTGCTCCGGTGGCGGGCTACGGTTGTGGGGAGATTCTTGAGAACTAAATGTAACATCTGCTGCCCAAAATGCATGGGCACCAGAAACCCTTTGAAGAGATGGTGATTTTATCATCTTTGGAGAAGAAGGTTCTTGGAAGCTATGACTAGCTGAAGAATCTTTTTCAACTTGAAACACCGCAGTCCCCTTGTGGTTTCTCATTGGCATCCTGAATGATGTGAGCAAAGGCATGTAACTAAGTATCGGTAATTAATCTAAAATCGGAAAACAAACTACAGGGATAATTTTCAGGAAAAATGAGGACTTGTATATCACCAAGTAACCTTGTAATGCAAAGCTATAGCAAACACTTATAACAGAATAACCATCAAAGTGCTCAGTCAAGCCATGTACCGCACCTGCGAGGGAGTTTTGCTGCTTCTTCACATTTAAGAAGCTCGGCATAGAGGCCATCCAGTGCTATCAGTTCATCATGTGTTCCCATTTCAACTAATTGGCCTTCCTCCATCACGGCAATGTAATCAGCATTTCGGATAAGACTAAGTCGCCTTGCTATTATTATAGTTGATCTTCCCAGCATGAGGAGATCCAGCGCTCCCTGAACAGATCTCTCAGCTTCAAAATCAAGTCCACCAGTAACCTCATCAAGAAGAAGGATAGAAGGACTCGAAAGAACAGCCCTAGCGACAGAAAGTTTAATTTTTTGCTCTTCGGTCAAAGTTAGACCAGTCCTACCCACCTTCAAGAAATATAAAGCAGGAAAAGTTATCAGAAAAGGCAAAACAGTTGAACATATGAAAGAACTGTGACAACTGCAAGATACCTGAGTCTCGTATCCTCCCTCCAGTGAGCTAATAAATGTATGGGCATGTGCTATTTTAGCAGCTTCTTCAATTTGATCTGAAGAAGCATCTCGTCCATAAGCAATGTTATCTCTGATGCTCAGACTTAGCAAGGCAGGTTCCTGGGTGACTAAGCCAATTCGGCTTCTCAGCCATTCCAGCTTCAGGTTTTTAATGTTTTCCCCATCTAACAGGACTTCCCCTGCAAGTAATATATCAGTAGAGAATATCATATTTTTAGCTTGCTTCAAGGAATATGCAACTCATGGAAGAGAACTTAAATGGTAATATTACCTAATGTAGGATCGTAAAACCGCTCCATAAGTGGTATAATACTACTTTTGCCGGAACCATTTCTGCCAACAAGGGCTACAGCCTTTTTAGCAGGTACAGTGAGGTAAAATCCACTCAAGATAGGAATTTCGGGGCGAGAGAGGTAGCTGAAATATACATTTCGGAACTCAATGTTTCCTTGCACAGAAGGAAGGGTGGTTCCTTCATTATTAGCAACGGAGGATGAACGACTTATCATCTCAAAAAGCCTATAAGCTGCGATTCTCCCTTGTTCAAAAGAGTAAAAGTTTGTCGCTGCTTGATTCAGCCCACTGTATCAACAAAGGAATTGGTGGATTGCATTACTTTAGTACTGACATATGAGGGAGGAGAGTAAGATGTGTGAAAGAGATTACTCACAGGCCACTTAGAATTACAGCAAAAAGAGCTGTAACAACTTCACCGCCTTGAGCTTTTCCATGTGTGACCAGGAATCTTCCAACCCACAGTTGCAAGGCACAGGAACAAATTGCAAGCCCGTATGTGAAGCCAAGTCCAAGTCCTTGCACAAGACTTATTAATATACCGTACCTCAG
The DNA here is from genome assembly GCA_018342035.1 of Solanum appendiculatum. Lineage (NCBI taxonomy): Eukaryota > Viridiplantae > Streptophyta > Magnoliopsida > Solanales > Solanaceae > Solanum > Solanum appendiculatum. Next base: position 751,587 of record JAGDQO010001331.1, read on the forward strand.
AGTAGCTTGTAGCGAGGTAGCATATGAATACTTGGCCAAAGTTTCATTCGTGAACGCATACAATGTCCTAATATACGAAACTGCCTGCATCATACGAAAGGGAAGTTGAAGGAAACACTCCATAGGCATTTAAATTCAAATCCAAATATCCGTGACTCTAGCTGATCCATACAGAGACCAATACATCATCATGCCTTCAACAGCGTGAAATATGTTGTGTTTACCATGTATAAGTACATTATCTGGCAGCTGACAACTCAATTCATCTATATTTTCAGCTTCATCTATGAAGGCATAGCATGGTTGAGGAGTAAATTTTTCTCAATGACAGAATCATGGCTTTGCTGTTTTATGAAGATGATGACATTGGGAGATAACAGAAAGCAACTTAATTGAAAACCATTTTTAATTACTTCCCACAGGAAGACTCTCCACTGGTGTGTGTGCCTACTACTACTAAACTTCTTGACTATTCATCTTGTACATGAATATATTCAATTCATGTATTACGGAATTACTTTGTGCACCGGGCTGCCCCCCTTTTTATGTATTATGGAATTAATGCAAGTATGTGTGTAGGATAATGTACATGTATTTGGGAAGGGAAAATTCTAGCATTAAGTTTTGATACATGTATTAGACTAGGTATATGTTTTTTGAGAAGGAGACTAGGTATATGTTAGAAGATATCCTATAAGTACCTAGATACCTTATTATAACCATTTTATCAAAGCCAACTAGCCGAGTTGAGAGAAGTAAGGAAGACTACTTTCCTCCACTTGTTTTCTAGAGAAAGTCAGTGACTTGAATGTGCTCCTCAAATTTCTCCACATTTGGCATCAGAGCCAATTGCCTTGAGAGATATGTGGGAAAATAAAAAAAATAAAAAAAGAACTGAAAACTGAAACCTCAAATTGAAATGAATGTGGACCAAATTAGCTAATATTATAGGTATGAGGATGCTGAGCTAGAGAAGCACCAGATTAATAGAACTACCAAGATTTCAAAAGTTTAACTTTGAATGATTATTTTGATGGTAAGGACCCGACAAGAGGGTCAACCATGACAAAGAAGATGCTTATGGAGTATCTATACGATGATGGATCTCAACTAGAGGTATCAGATGATGTCATTGCCATGGCCCATGAGAATGATTGATAAGAAAATCTCCACTTGCATCTAGCAAGAATTGATGATGAGATATTTGAGATGGTTTCTTTCTGTGAAGTTCAAGAAAAGATAAGGATGACGATGAAGAGAATATATGGAGATGACTCGAATGATGAAGGGGTTCATTGCAGAACACCGACAATCTCTGACTTCAAGATTTAGTTATGTTATTGTCGCTACTAAAAAGTCCAGGGATATTGATTCTAAGAGACCATAATAGAACTTACAGGGGTTTTGCAAGCAGATGAGGAAATCCTGAAGAAAACGAAACAAGTATCATTGAACAAGCTTTGCAAGCATTGGTTTTCTTAAAGGAAAAAGATGATAAGCGTGCTTACATCAAAGAAGCTGCGGACGGGGACGAGGTAGAGAAATAATCAAGAAGGAAATTGAGGTCACCAAGTTGTTATCTCCACTAAAGATTAACATCTTCCACAGCATCTCTTGGAGTGATATATCAAGCTTAAAGGGGGTACTAGAAGAAAACTAGAATGTAAGGAAATTAATGTATGAATGCAGGTAAGATTTTGAACATGAATTCGGAAAGGAAAAAGGTTAATAATTGAATTATGACACATGCACTAGACTAAGTACATGTTAGAAGAACTCCTATAAATACTTGGGTATTACCGTCATTTTATGTAAGCAAAGTTCAAGAGAAGGAAGAACACTTTCTTCTACTTGTCTTCAAGAGAACTATTGATGATTGACTCACAAAAAAAGATTATTGATGATTAATTTGTTCCTCCCAAATTTCCATAACATAGTGCATATTCGTGTTGAAAAGATCCTTATCCTTTGTTAAAGAAAAAAGAGTTTAAAAAGGTATCACAGTCCTTCAGGAACAGATTGTTATTTATCGTCTACAGTGTTAAAAGGGAAGGACGGAAATTCTCAGTTCTTTTCTGCTTTTCCTTTCATCTCTTTTTTTTTTTTTTTTTTGGTTGTGGAATTCTGCAACTGTTAGCACCTGATCCACCGAAGATTATGTAAACAATGACATTCATCTACATAGCTATTTGAGTATAAAGAATCATAAATCATCATTGATTGCTAAAAGAAGTCCACACATTAATAAATTTTAAATTTCACTACAAAGAGCAAGAGTTTCATGAAGTTCCCAAAATGGGAGAATAAACAGATCAATAATGGAGAAAGCCAGACCTGTTCAGCTATACTTGCTGCTTCAGCATATGCATCTTGAATGTTCTCTGCAAGTCTATGAAGAAATATATTTGATATTCCCCCGGCTGCGACAATGAAAGGGCCAGTCGCTAAAGTTATAAGGGCAATTTGCCAGCAATTGACAAATCCAATAACAAGGCCACTGAAAAAAGTAGCCATGTTATGAATATAATTCCCAACCTGTCGTAGCACAGTTAAGATAAGGTGAGAAGCCATTGTCAAAGGCAAGCAAATAAGATAAAGAAGGCTGAACATACTTTTTCACTAAGAGCAGATTGAATAAGTAGCACATCACTCAAAACTTGGCTCACAATGTCTCCATTGTTTCCATAGGTATCAAAAAAACTCATATCTTGATTCAGTAATACTTGAACATATCTTGATCTGATCACCGCAGTCTGCCGTTCTCCGGTAAGAATCCAACATGATACCTCTATCAGAAAGAGATTAATTAAAACAAATGATAAGAGAAACTTTGAATGGACAACAATAAAACTTGAGCAATTATAGCTTACCAATCCAACCAGCAACAAAAACACCCCCAGCAATATAAAGAATGGTCAAGGCAAGCTGTGAAAAATGTGATCTTTGTTAGGTAACTTAACTGTTAAAAAAATATTTGGTTAAATAACACAAACAATTATAGCAAAGACCAAGAGAAAAAAAATTCAAAACAACTATCATCATCGAGTGTGGCTTGCAAATACAACAAATCACCCTCTCTTTTACCATCTTTGTGGTGGGCTTTTGGGAAGAAGAGTATTAGATACACTACTCTCTCTCCATCTTCATTTCTCATTTTCCATTTGATGGTCAGGTATCAAATGCCAACGATTAGAGATCTTACATGACAAGATCAACAGGAACCAACAACACTAAAGAAACACACCTCTCCTTCTTTTTCTGTTTCTTTTTTTACAACATTAAGACTATCATTTGAAGACCTTCAAAAATTTTGGGCACCAATTACATGCAATAAAATCTAATAGGCAAGATTGATTCAACTACAAATCTCTAAGGAATGCAAATAAACTTGTAAACATACAGATTGCTAAAACATAAAATGGATGACTGTAGTTGAGCCAAAAAACATAGTATAAATTTTGTTTACACCTGCTTGTTGTGCTATCAATGAAATATATTTCTAAATCCTTATAAACAAAATGGATAAGGTAGCATTTGTATTTATCACAATAGAGACCAATCTTAGATACTCTCAAGTCAGTTAATAGCATTTTCAGAATTATGTACAGGTATCATACCATGGAAGATGCCCGAGAATATTTGTTAAATGAGATGTGTGGATAAGTAACACGAGATGTAAAATCTTCTACACTGATATATTCCTACTTTTGATGGATTAAATTCATTATCTTATTGGGGATTCCCATTTTATGTCCCAAATAATTCAATTGATTTCCACGATTAGTGCAATTATTAAACACGGCTTTGATGGGACACATCAGTTACTGAAAAGACACTTAATGCTTGTTGTCAAGTTAGATCTGAACAACTACTACAGACTTTGGTGATGCAGGCACAGACTGCCTCTATTTTTTTAGTTCAACTTTTGGGGTGAAAAGTGCCATCAATAGACTGACTTGTTAACTGAAAAATGCAATCAATCACGAACCCACTATGGTTGAATCTTTTATAAATATCGTATCAACTCATGCACTCATATCACAAGTAGGCAACAGGTACAAAAAGCACAATGTAAGATTGAGCAGATGTATTGACAATGGTACTAAAGACCTAAGTTCTGAACATACAGCTTTAGTCATATTTTCTTTATAAAACTATAAGCCAACAACAACAATATCAATCCCAGTATATGCAGACCTCACCCCCTACCTTGTGATGTGATGGTAGGGAGGCTGTTCCTGATAGACCCTCAGCTCAAGGAGAGATAAAAAAGGAGTAATAACAGATAGTAACAGCAGCAAAATAATAACTAATAAGATAAACGAAGCGAAAGAAACAATCAGAAAATACTAAAGATCTAAGAATAAGCAACTTTAAAAAAATAATACTAATACTCCTGGTATGGAAAAGAAATACGCCCGTCAACCTACTGACCGTCTACCCGAATACTTGACCTCCACACCTTCCTATCAAGGGTGTCGAGCCACTGTAATACACCCCCAACCCTAGGAACGTAAGGAAACTAAAGAAAAGAGAATAGCGGGCGGAAAAGGGGAAAGGGAAAGAATGTGTCTCTGTTGAGCAAATTATAGTGAACTAACAAAGCACAGTCTTTGTACTGAAAAGAAAAGAAAGAAAAATCAAAAATGAAGTTATGTTCTTTGAAACAGTTATGCTAATGCAATTGAACGTTTCAAGTTAGAATCCTCAAAATCAAGTAGTCCATATTTGTCGATAAAGATGCTTAGGAATCTGAAGGGTCATAAGATTCATAAAAAAGTTATCACAGCTTATAAAGCAGTGAATGTAATGGTGACTACTGACAAACATGACCAGATTATTGTATCTACTGTTGGATGTTCTTCTGGATGAATAGTATATAACCTAAAACATGTGATTGTTTTTAAGTTTTAAAAGATATGTTTCCAAAAATACCCTTAACCTATATTAAAATGGCATCCAGTCAAGTAGTATTTGTTTTATTATCATATGATAGTAAAACAAATAGCATAATACAATTAGACTTTATAAATAAATTTATTTTACTAGGTAAAATTCAAAAAAATTTATCATGATTGATTACATTTATCGCAGATAAAGACCAATTTAAGAGGAAAGTCAAATGAATATTTAACCTCATATTCAGGCAGCCAGAAACCTATGGGGTATGTTCCTCGGTCTATACAGCTTAAATAGGTTATGCCAAAGACAAAACAAGGAGTTACCATGGAGATGGCATGGAAGAGATCGGACAAAGAGAATAGGAAGACATGGCTGACTAAAAAAGGGTAAAACTGCTGCTTCTATTCTGTGTCGAATTAGTTCTTCTCATTCCTTTTCTGGATGGCTAGATAACTATTTATTTTTCCTTTGCTCAACTAGCTTTATAGTGTATATTATCGATCAGTCTTTGTTACCAAGAGATACACATTGTAATGCCAAAATCATCTGTTAACAGTTTGCACAGAATATTGTGACACAATCTTACTGAGAACCCAAAGCCCCACATCAAATTATGTAAGACTCGAGATAGTTCAAGTAAACAAAGGCAGAACCCCAGAAGACCAACTCACAAAGCACAACTGCAGGTGTTGGACAGTCCAATTGGTTATTGGCATTTGAACACAATTAAGACTGAAAGAATGCAAACAGTACTCAATAAGGAAATCCTACAAGACGATTCTTTTGAGAGATGCAAATTCGGTTACTTTAGTTGACTTTTGCAATTGCTAATAACGAAATCACATGAGAAAGTTTAAATTCATCTGTTTCCAAAAGATTAACTGAAACTCTACAGCACACTAACTTTTAGAAAATGATTGGCACATCAAAGCTCAGTCCAGGAATATTATTAGGAACGTCATGCCTCACATTCAACTTTTTGCAAGATCCAATGGTTGTTCATCCTTCTTACTGTATTTAAAAATTTGAAATGCAACAGAAACGCAATGCCTTTTAGACTAACGCACATAACATGAAGTGAAACACTTCCAACCTAGAATTGGCTCATTTTTGTCAAACTCTCGAGAAAAAATCCAGAGGCGAATGTCTTCCGTGGTCTGCTGCAACATAAAAAAGTAAATTCTAGGAAATGTTGGGAATGGACAAAAGAGTGGTTTATGCTAAATAAGGTAACTCTTAACCAGCCAGGTCTGGGGACCGTATGGAAGCTTATATCAATTCACAGGCATCTGATGGAGGATTTACAGTTACACAATGACTTTCTTTTAAAGTGGGATCAATAGCCTAACTTGAAAAGCCTGCTGATTTCAATTGCTTGAAAGAAAGAGTATTTAGCACCAAGAAACCAACTAATACTATGCAACTCTCACAAACACAGAAGGGAAACTGATAAGAGACCTCAGCTGGAGTGCACTTACCAAGTCACAAAGCACAACCAACTACAAGAGTAACAGGCTGAAACTACTAATTCACCTAATAAACCACCACATGTAATTGAAAAACACTAATTCAATATCTATCTGTTGCCTATTTCTCCACTATTGTCTTGAAGGAGTACAATTCAGAAGTTGGAGTCCGTAGAACATCAGCCTTCCAAATCAGATCACCTCTTACCAGCTATAATATACATCTCAATGATTAATTATTGATGGCTGATTAACACACTGACAACAGTGGGGGAAGCAAATACAATAGCTAGTCAGCGTCCCTGATCCTATAACACTATGTAGACGCAGCAATATTCTATTATTCAATTGATGTCATTGTTTTTGTGCTAGAACCCCTCCTCTATAACTCAGTGCAAAACATTTCCAGTCTTATACAAAAAGGCATGTCTTTTAGCATTATCATTAAAACAACAATCACTAGGACAATAGCCCAACCGAAAGGCAACACACCACAAGTAATTCATATTAAGAGATTGCTACTGCAACAACTGCAACTATTCAATGTCCATTTGCTTCATTTTTAACCCATTCCATTTCGCCATAATTTGAGGTTTTCTAACACTATCTGAACACACAAATCTTTAAAAGAATAGCTACAGTCAATGCATAATTCAGCTCTAGTCACCTCAGTAAATCCATAGAACAAAGATTCTTTGAGAATACTACAAATAACAAAATCCAGCTGTAGATTACCTCAGTGAACCGGTCAAATAGATCATCAGCAGATTCAGAACCATGACTAAGCAACTGAATAATCTTAGCAAAGTAATGCAAGTAAACCACCAAAGCAGTCCCATGTGCAGCTGCAGCAACTGATCCTAAAACCATAAACACCCAATCTAACCGGTCCGCACAAGCAAACAACATCGAAAACGGCGCAGCTGTTGGCGGAGGTTCCATCTCCTCCGTATCAGCATCCATCTCCTCCTCCAACTCAACCTGCATAGCATCACCTCCCGTATCCGTATAAGGAGACGGAGATTCCGGCGGCTCCGATACTTCCGACACCGGCGTTAACGGCTGTATATGCGGTGGGGACCACCCAAATAACCCCCTTTGTACCATCATTTTTCAACTACCTGTAAAATCAAAAACCTTTTTTCACCCTAATACCCTAAATCAACAACACAATCCACTTCAATACCATCATAAAACCCTTAACCCTAAATCAGCATCGTAATTTAGGGTTTTTGACAAAAAAAAAACACAAAATGAGAAATTCGAATTCAGATCCAAAAATTTTTGAAAATTGAACTGAAAATTGGGAGTGGAAAAGCAGGAATTGAAACTTGAATTTAGTGGAAAGAGCAGAAATGAGCTTAGAGAAAACTCAAAGCTTGAGTCGGGTCAAAAATGGCGGAGAAAGAGTTGACTCGGTACAGAAAAAATCCCCTTTGTTGTGCGTTTTGTTTATATATGGAGGCTGAAAACGACGACGTATAAAGGAGACAACGGTCGTCGGAGTTTTTCAAGTTTTTAACGTGGAAGGGAAAAATGGCTGTCTCTGTACAATTTTCAAGTTTTTGAAGTTCGAGTTTTTTTTTTTTTTCAAAAAAAATAAATAAATTATTCTACGTTTGGATTTAATTTTTTTTAAAAAAAATAGAACCTGATTATTAAAGGTGATTTATTTTATTTTTACTTAAATTCGAATCATTTGATTAAGAATAAAAAGGTATTTATTGTATTTGTTCGTCATAATCTTTATTGGTAAAGTTAGGTTTAAAATATTATGATTGAATAGTTACTACTCCCTTCCTCCTATATTAGATGAGCACTTCCTATTTTACCCGATAATTAAGAAATCATTAATAGATTGATCAACTTTATTATTTTGCCCTTTGTTCATATTAATTAGTTTCTTGAAAAAAGAAACTTTAGATCTTCAAAATTTATTTAAACTTCGGGGTCATATAAATTGTAGGGGTAAAACAGAAAAAGAATAATTAATTATATCATGATTTAGTAAATGATCAAACAATATGGGATAAATATTTTTAGTAAGATGTTCATCTAATATGAGACAGAGGGAGTATTAAAGAGCGAAAATAAAAAACTTGCAAATATAAATTTCATCGAATAAAAGAAAGGTGAACAATATCTTGATTTAGAATAACTGGAATTAACTTCTTACCTAATGATATTGTATTCATTTCAAAGGTATTTATTGTTTGTTGTAGTCTTTATTTGTAAAGTTAGGTTTAAAATTTTATACTTGAATAGTTATTATATAAGAGCGAAAATAAAAGACTTGTAGGTACAAATTTCATCAAATAAAAGAGAGGTAAACAATACCTTAATTTAGAATGACTGGAATGAACTTCTTACGTAATGGTATTGTATTCTTTTTGTTACTTATATTTTTTAGGAGAGATATCTTGTTCAAGATTGGATCAACAATTACGACAGTGATTCGTGTTATTTTAACATTTTTGTTAAAAAAAAAAATACATAAATATGTTTAAAATTCACTGAAATTATATATATAACAACTTTAAAAATATAATCAGTTCAATACTAAAAAAATTAGAGATGGAATCCACAATATTTAAAATTTGGCTCCACCGCTGAGGCTATTCATGATTCTTGAATTCTTTTTATATGTTTTTGAGTTTTGAGAAATAGCTCCATACTATTAAAATCATAATTCAAATATCAATATTATCGAACAAACGAAATATATTTTAAAAAATTATACTTGAATAACAAAATCATAATTAATTGATAATTCTTCCTAGTCATTCAGAGAATTTTTCGAAAACGATCTTTTTATCTTCATAACACATCATTTTTTTAAAATTTCACTTATTACAATTACATTGAATATATTATTAAATTACTTTATTGTCATTATTATCTAATAAATTATTATTTTATTCCATAGTGAGTATCCAAAGAAGAAGAAAAAATAATAATAATATAAAGAAAAAGTTTGATAAGTCTTTTTCTTTTCTTTTTTCATTGGTGGGGGTGGGTGGGGTTTTTTTTTAATGCTTTGTTGTGTGTGTCCAGCGCAAATGCTAAGGCTCTGTTCCCTCAAAAGTAATTAATGCCCTTTTTCATCTTTTTATTAGCTTTTGGTTAAAGAGTCTTCTTTGACGGTCATCGAGCATGAAATTAATACATACATAATATTTATTTATATATAAAATTTGTGTTGTTTGATTATAGTTAATCAATTCATATTTTCCTTTGATTAAATGGTTTCAACATGATAAATTAGTATTGTTTATCAGGTGTTTTAGTTTTAACATGATAAATTGGCTTATTGATATTGAATTATCGGATTAACGATTGGTCAATGGATTAAAATTTTATAGTTAACAGTTTATCGGTGCGGGAGCGGATTACTCAATTTCCTTACTGAGTAAACTGTTAACCCGTTAAGAATTATCGTAGTTACATTTTTACTATAAGTATACTTATTAAGTAAATACTAATGTGCTTGCACCCTCAAAATTTAGACTTTCATATGTGTCTCATTATGATTTACAATTACTAAATTACCAACTTAAGTAGGGCTAGAAAAATTGTTTTGTTTGATGGGAGATCAATCTAATTGTGAGTGAAAGTGAAAGAAGGGAATATGAAATGTTGGAGTCAATACACTGCCCGGTAACCGTCCGTTAATTCTTAATCTGATACTAAACCAATCTATAGCTTATTGATTGGTTAACTGATTAGTATATTTAAAATTCGATATCCGATAAGCCAAACTATTAAACATAATTATCCATCTGATCTGTCCAATAAGCAGCCCTAATTATGGATAAATAATTACCTTTAAGAATTATATTAAGTTAGAAGCAAGTTTGTCAAAATAATTTTTAGAGAAGTCGTTTTTGTTTGATTAATTCATTTGATAATTTTTGTTTAAGTATTTAATAAATAAATTATATTTGACTAATAAACTATAAAATGCTTTTGAGTTTTTTGACGGTTGTACTGTGAAGAAAGTTAATTTAAAGGTTCATTGTACAATTACTTTATATGAATATAAAAATACCTTTAATCAAAGACTTCAATTAGTTTTTATTTAGTTAAGACATAAAACAAAAAACATAAATATTAAGGTCTTAATCAATACAAATATAGTTAAACAAAAAAGGGAACAAAAGAAGATGATTGTACTTATATTTTATATTTAAGAGACATGACTTAGGATTAGAAGCTAAACCCAGAATATTGGAGAGAATTAAGTTGGTGATGATGGAGGCATTAAGGAAGTAATGAGAGTAGCATATCGGCTAGATCAACATTGTTGTATGGGGCAGAGTGTTGACCAGTCAAGAATATTCACGTTCAAAAAAATGAAAACAATAGGAATGAAGATATTCAGATAGATGTGTGGGCATACTATGAGAGATAGAATTAGAAATGAACTTATACAAGGTAAAATTATAGTGACCTCTGTGGTGGACACGATGAAAGCAAGAGTATTCACGTTCAAAAAATAAAAACAATAAGGATGAAGATGTTCAGATAGGTGTGTGGCATACTATAAGAGATAGAATTAGAAACGAAGTTATACAAGGTAAAGTTATAATGACCTCTGTGGTGGACAAGATGAGAGAAACAAGATTAAGATTGTTCAGGCATGTGAAAAGAAGGCGAGCAGATGCATTGATAAGGAGGTGTGAGAGATTGGATGTAACAGAAGTTAGAAAAGAAAAAAAAGGCCAAAAATGAATATGTGCACGTGCAGGGTGGGATGGAAAGATTAGACATGACAAGACACACATTTAGTTTACTAAAGAGATGATCCTAGGTAGGAAGTTTTGGAGATCGAGAATTACAGTAAGAGGCTAGTAAATAGTAGAGCACTATCATACTCGTAGTCTCTTTTTTTTTATTGCGGAATACTTTATGTTGTTTTATTTACTCTTTGTATCTAGCTTTTTTTTGTTGTCATATCATTCTTACAATTCTATTTTGAAAACTTCTTTTCTGAATCGATAGTGCATCAGAAATAACTTTTCTATCCCACATAAATAGGAATAAAATTTACGTACATGTCACCATCCCCACATGCCACTTGTGGAGGGAAAATTATTCTTGTTGCTCAAAAGCATCTTATATTTTTGGCTAGATATGTCAAATCTCCAAAAATGTATTTTTTTTCTAAATCAATATGTAACAACCTAACCTATTAGTGATATTATCCTCTTTGAATTTAAGTCCGCACGATTTTAAAACACGTTATCAAAGTATAAAATCTACTTACTTATATACCCAATATTTCTCTTATGTTTTATCAATATGAAACTTTTATCTCTAGTTAAGGTGTCACACATTAAATGTTTTCAGCTTCACAAAAGTTTGGTCAAAACAAGCAATAAATAAAGAAAAGATTTATACTTTAGTCCCAAATTGTTATTAGTTTAAGAGAAGGCAATAAGAAATAAATCATTGAAAATCTGAATAACATCTGCGGATATTTTTATCATATAAATAAGAAACAAATAATGCTAAAGACAAGTGATGCAAGTATGTTATGTTTTGGTCAAACTTGCAATACTTTTGAATATAGTTTTACAAGAAATAACCATGAAAAAAGACACGGAATTAGGAGATGAGTTTTTTCTCCTTCTTAATGTTTTTTGGTTAGTTTATGAATATTTTTTCAAATTTGATGAGCTTCTTCTAACATACATAGTAATATTTAACTTTAACAGTGGCAGCAATTTTAGTACATGGATACAAGAATCGTTCGATTCGCGATATTCTACACACTTCTGGGTGAAAATCCATTACCTGCACCACACTAGCACACATTTTTCTATAACAGGCTTGTACGCCCTTGGACTATTCCATCGGGTACCAACTACATTACATACCTGAGAAGAATCCCCTAGTTTTTCTTTTTCGATGACTCTAGTGTTTGAGACAGCTTGCGCGCACCTCAACATTTTCAGTGGGTATTTGTCACCTCCGAATAGCATAGGTACTAGGTAACTCTGATCTCCGAGGCTAAGGCAACCAACACACAGGAGCACTGATTTCCAAAAACTGCCATATCCTTTGGTACCGGTAAGAGGAAAGAAAGAAGGGAGTTAGCCATAAGTGGTCATTGATGGTCACATCCGCTTGACTTGATCGATTTCATGAGGAACTTTTCGAGTCCTTTTGCAGCTGGCCCCGGTCTTAGGACACTAGGATCGCCCCATTCACCACAAGGATCACTGAACCAATTTGAGCTACCTAAACACCACCCCCCTGGTGAGACCATACCGTGACCACGGTGAAGAATGTGTGCATCAATCATGTCCAATAACGGAGAATCCGCTGATACGTTTCCAACAAATGCAACCTCCCTTTTAAGTATTCTATCAGAATTTGGAGCTCTGAAGTCTGAAGGATCTCGAGCAGTGTTGTCCGAGTTAATGAATCGCAAGTTGGAGTTAATGACAGCATCAGAAAACTCCTTAGTATTGCAAGCAAGACTCTGAAAATATCCTTTATGAGACGATCTAGTGTTCGTGAAGTATAGCAGGAGCAATCTTGGCAAATTTTCCCATCCCTGGATCGAGTACTCAACAAACTTCCTGTTTAGAATTACATGTTGAGAACCTGACAAATCAAGCAAGATCTCAGAATCCAAGCAAATTATCAGAAAACATTTTAGCCTTGACTAAAGGCGTGAAAAATGAAGGAAACAAGAAATCATCTGGCAAGAAACTTACCCATAAAAAGTTTAAAAGCACTAGGAAGTAACCGTTTTCGGTCACCCACAAACATTTTTCCTCTTAAGAGAATGTAGAGTCTAGAGTCAACGATAACTTCCAGAGCCTTTTGATATCTGAAAACAAAAATCAAACATAAGCAACTTTATATAATTGTAAAACAACATGTTACCTTTCTCAAAAAAATAAGAATAATTGTAAAACAACAACTAATTTGAAGGAACAGAAGGAATGATGTTACTTACTCCTCTGGGCTGATGTTCTTATTATATTCTATGAAATTCAAATTCCTCGGAACAAAAGACAGGATGTTGAGAAAATCTGCAACAAATGTTACACTTAGTGCATCAGCTCAAATATATGTTACGTCTAGGAAGAGTAAAGAGCAAAGTGAGCCTTTCTGGACGAATGAAGAGGACAACGGAAATTCATGTAATCGAATAAACTGTGAAGAACATTCTGTGGATATCTATCTCCGGCGTTTAAGTTATGGTCAGAACGATCAACCCTTTTTTCCTCCTGGATGGTTGATCTCAATGAAACAAAGGGTCACAGTTTTGGATCTCCAAGTTCACTGTTGCACCTTCACCACTCAATCAAGTGTTTATGGTTGATGTGGTTTTTCTACCCTTTTTTCTTTGAGATTCTGATGTAATTTATTTACTCATCGCTCCTTACCGGTGTGTTTAGGAATCATGTCGGTGTTATTCATGAACTCAGGCCAACTTTGAAGTAAATATGCTGAAGTTCAGAGGACTAGGAGGCACCTCAATTTTAAGTTCAATAAGAACTTTGGGGAAGGAGAACAAATGAACAACGAACCCCCAAGCATGAGCTAGTGGTTGGCTTCTGAGAGATAACCTCACGAGTTCCAATCCACACCCCATGAGAAGGGGAGAAACCAGAATAACCTAAACTATGCATAAATTTTCATTTTCTTTTGAATATTGTTAAGAGTTAATATAAGTTTGAGGAATTAAAGTTTGACTAGTTTATTATAAAATGACAAGAAAGTATCAATGATCCTAAAAATTCTGACTCTCTATGTAATCTAGAATATGCAGACGGACTAATGACGACTACATTAGGACGAGATTAATGGCATTTTAACACTTGAGGCACCTTGCTTAGTGATGGGACCAGAAGAGGACTCTTCCATTCACAAGGATCAGCACTCTACTCTTCTTCTTTGTTGCAGGTGTACATTATTGTAACTAACTTTAGCCTGGTTAATGTATGATTGAGGCCCAAGATTGATTATGCGAGCAACTTACAGCATCCGTAGTTGTGGCTACTACTAGTAAATTAGCTTCACTTTTCCATATGCAAATGATGCAAAATGCTGAATATAGTATAGAGCAGCAATTATTAGCCTTAGAGCAATCACCACTATACAAAAATGGATATGCCTTACAAACAACAACAAGAACAACCATGTGTCAACCCCAGGCAAGTCAGGGTTGGCTATATGAATCATCACTAACCATGTCGCTCCAAATGGATTATACCTTAATGGGATAGATTTTTTCCCCCTTCTCTTTTGATAAATACATAAGGTATACTTTTATTTTTTCATTTAATCCCTTGAATTTTTCAATTACACTCCGTTGAGATCAATAAATGCAACTTAACCTTAAATGGAATCCACAACCTCGACAGCCAACTATTCTTCATCAATTAGAAATAGTTATATACTTAATGGTGTCGATGCTTTTTCTCTTTGCATTTCGTTCACTCCCTTGAAGTACAGCTAATGAGTTTGAGAGCAGTCACCGCATACAAGAAATGCACTACATACTTAATGGCTTCCTTGGTCTTTTAATTTTTCTTTTGATAAAGATGGTATTTCGCCAGCGTGTGTGCACCTCTGCTATTACAATAGGTACTTGTTACCTCCTACCAGTGTAGCTATTAACTCTGTGTACCAAGACTTAGGCAGGTGGAAAGAACAAAATCACCAAGTATTCTTTTGTCTGAGCTGGAATTGATACTTGGTCTCCTATGGTTTTAATCTCATTTCATTGATCACTAGGCTACACTTACATTAGATCCAATGCTTATTAGGAGTCCTTTTATTCTGATTAGAGACTTGTTATATGCCGCGTCGAAGTAGTGGGAGCTCTACAAAAACTCCAATTTGCCTTAAAAGTCATACTCCCTCCGTCCCATATTATTTGATCATTATACTAAATATAGTTGTCCCATATTAGTTGATCACCTTACTAAATCAAGAAAACATTAATTAATTTTTTTTTATATTACTCTTGCAATTAATTCTTTTTGAAAGTGTTCACATTTGTTTGTAAAATTTCCAAAAAAAATTTAAGGGGTGAATTAGTAAAATCATCTTCTTATTTATGATTTCTTAAGCACCATGCAAAATGGAAAGTGATCAACTAATATGGGACAGAGGGAGTAATATTTAGTAGTGGACTGAAATAAGTCTGAATATCGAGCAAATGAGTAAAGAGAATTCACATAGCTGAACCCAACTAAATTTGGATCGAGGCTTTAGTTGATTAATTGATGTTATTCCTTTGAAAGACAATAAAATCAGATGGATTCAACAAGATTGACTATCTTTATATGAACTTCAAAATGCTCATAAAATTTGCTAACCTAAGCTCTGTCCAGAGGCGGAGGTAGGTAGGGTGGAGGGATTCATCCGAACCTCTTCCGGTGAAAAATTACTGTTTATACATGGTTAAAATTATAATTTATGTATATATATACACTAGATGTTGAAACCCCTTTGACTTCTTTGTATGTTTACTTCTTCACAATCAGAATCACTCTAGTGAAAATCCTGACTCCGCCATAGGCTTTGACTAATCTAGTCTACAACAAATAACTGATTTGAACTTAAGCAAGTTCCATTTCAGCTCAAAAATCTCCAAACCTAACAGTAGAAAGACCATCCCACCCCCCAACCCCCTTTGGAACTGTTAGGCACCCAATCTATCAAGATTTTAACAACTCCTAAAATGCTCATGAACTTTGCAAACTCATTGCCCTGCCTAATCAAGCCTATAAATAACTATATTGAACTTTAGCAAGTTCCAAATCAGCTCAAAAATTTCCAAACCAAACATTAGACAGGCCCCACCCCCCACAATAAAGATCACCACTTTCAACTTGAACTATCAAAATCTTAACAAAATCAAGTGAAAGCATAAAAAAGGTAACTCACCATCTTGTGCAATAAGGGGATAATCAGAGGCATCAAGATTGACAAACCAATCCCAATCCATCTTCCACTTCAACAAAACAGCAGCACCATGAAGCACCAAACCCAAAGGAGAAGACCCTTCTTCATTAACAGCATCAGCTTTCTCAATAACATTCACATTTTCAGCTGCAACAAACACATCAACAGAACCCACTTTCAAAGCAAGCAGAAGTCTCTGTTTAGGTGAAGCAAATTGATCAAGATGAAGTAAATAGTAGTTTCTTGGATGATACACTGCTTGAAGTAACCTAAAGATTCTTGATCCATCATTTTTAGTACCAGTAATGAAGTAAGCTATTCTTGGTGGTGGTGAAAAGGGGTTTGAGAAAGTGGGGTTGTGAGGAAAATGAGTTTGAGTATGAGTATGGCTATGGAAATGGTGAAGTGGGAGGAGGAGACAAAAGAGGAAAATTAGGGGAAGAGAAAAGAGGAGGATTTGTTTGAGAAAGAGAGACATGGGAATTGGGGATTTTGGTGGAAATTGGAATATGGTTGTTTTGGGTCACCAATTTAGGGGTGGAGGTGTGGGTTGAGGGGTTGAGGGGTTGAGGGGTAGGGGTGGACATTGACAAAGATTTGAAAGCTCAAATGTTCACACAGGGGTTGGGTCGGGGTGGGGGGTGTAGGGGGGTCTTCATTGGTTCAAAGATAAGTATGACAATTATTTCATATATTATTGGATATTTTATAATATATAGAGGTGTTAAATTGAATAGGCACATTTGTTCATGAAAGAACATGACTGTTATGAAAAGTCATATGTTTATGAAAGAACATGACTTTTATGAAAAGAAACATCTATTCATGAAAGAACATGACTCTTATGAAAGGACACATCTGTTCATGAAAGAACATGACTCTCTCTTAAGTTCTATAAATATAAAGACTCTTTAGAAGTAGCCTAAGAAAATCTGCATGTATAAACCAAGGGCTTTGTTGTATCCTTAAAGAGAATTGTTTATATTTATCTCAATCTGTATATGGGCAATATCTCTTTAAAAAAAGTGATTTCACACCTCAAAGTCATCTTCTTCTTCAATTATATTTTCTATTATTATTTTTTCTAACAATTTTAAAGAGATAGTGGGATTGAAGAAGATAAACGAAACAAGATCCTTGAATTCTTGAGGAAGTGGGGCAGTAAAGAAAAAACATTCGAGTGATTTAAAGTATGATTTTAAAGCAGCAAGTCATATGGCAAAAGTGAGCCAACAATGGATCACGAAGGAAATGACATATATCGGGTTCTGCTTTCTTAATTTCTCTTCTTATTTATTTATGAAATTTTATCCTTTGAAATTTTTGAGAAATGATTTTTCATAAATGTTAGAATAAATAATTCACTTGTGATGATCTTGAAATGCATTTTAAATAAGTTTTACTAATATCATATTTGATATGCTTATTATAAATTTGTTATTTGGGACAAAGAAAATCTGCATGTATAAAATCAGGGCTTTGTTGTATCATTGAAGAGAATTGTTTGTATTTACCCCAATATGTATATGAGCAATATCTTTTTAAAGAAAGTGATTTCACGCCTCAAAGCCATCTTCTTCTTCAATTATATTTCTTACTATTATTTTTTCTAACAACTTTAAAGAGATATTGGAATTGAAGAAGATAAACGAGACAAGATCCTTGAATTCTTGAGGAAGTGGGGTTGTAAGAAAAATATTCGGCTGATTTAAACTATGATTCTAAGGCAGCAAGTCATATGGAAAAAGTGAGCCAACAATGGATCACGAAGGAAATGACATTTATCAGGTTTTGCTTTCTTAACTTCTCTTATTATTTATTTATGAAGTTTTATCCTTTGAAATTTTTGAGAAATGATTTTTCATAAATGTTAGGATAAATTAATTCACTTGTGATGATCCTTAAATGCTTTTTACATAAATTTAGGAATAACTATGTAGTTTTGTTTTGTTGAACAAAAATATTTTTTTTGTTTTTTTGCCTGGTATTCGGTATTTGTTTTGGAGCTCGAATTAGTTTTAAATTTGCATTTAAAATTTTTATATTGGGGATAAAACGCTTTTTAACTAATATTTCCATGTTCGTTTTGGAGCTCGAACAAATCTGTATTTGTGTCTAAAAGTTTTAGATTGGAGATAAAAGTGTGTTCAAACTGGTATTCAATATTCGTTTTGGAGCTCAATTAAATTTGAATTTGCATCTAAAAGTTTCATATTAGGGATAAAGTGTTTTCTATCAAAAGACGGTTTCGTTAAAGGCTCAAACACAAAACGTTTGATCAGAAATGAAATAATACTTACCACTTCACTATAATCGTTGTTAATGAACAAAGGCATTATATTACTCACCGACAAGGGCGAAACTAGCCCTTCAATTACATGTTCGGCCGAACTCACTTTAGTATAAAATTATGTATTTGTATTAAAAAGACGAACTCAACAAATTTTATTAAAAAAACTAGAATTTTATATTCGTAAGCTTCAAATCTTGACTCAATGTCTTCTAACTACCGACTGTGTTTTGTATTAAAACAATACATCATTTACATAGAATCGGATCTTTTAGGTATGGTTATTAATTATTTATGTATCAACTAGTGGGTGGTACTTCATATTATATCCTACTGATTTGGTTCAACAATAAATGCAAGTTGCAAGTAGATTTTCACTGTTTTTTTGCTGCCTTCAAAACATATTTTAGTGGGTTGATTTAGCTTATTGTCGAACTGCATGTGTTCATTTTCAAAGTGCTTTTCATTTTAGTAGTATATTAAATTCTCTACTAAAAAGTTACTTATAATTATTTTATATCCATAAAGTCATTCAAATTAAATTAACTAATTACAATAATAATATATTCAGTGTAATAGTATGAGTGGGGTCTAGAAACTAGGAAGGGTCTTATTTCTACCTTATGAAGGTAGAAAGGTTATTTTCAATAGATCCTCAACTCGAGTAAGCATATTAAAATCAAGTATGTAAAGCAAATTAAATACAAAAGCGAAGAAGTCATATTGAAAACAACTAAGAAGAGAACAATTAATAGCAATCATTAATATGATAACTGAAGCAATAGAAACAACTGATATTAATAATAAGGGAAACTAGACAACACTGGAATACCTACTAAAGTTCTAGCTTAATATAATCCTCGACCTTCATGACGTGCTATTTAGGATCATGTCTTGTTTAATCAGCTCTGTCCAAAACTTCTTCGGGTTACCTCATCCTTCCTTATATCCAATATAGTCATCATCTCACACCTCCTATTGTTGGGGCATTTACACATCTTCTCTTCACATGTCTGAATCATCTCAGTCTTGTCGCCATCATCTTGTCCAATCATAAGGTTTGACTAGAATCGTAGAAAGAAGTTGGGGAGAAATTAGATACAGTAAGTGTGGTGGCCGCTGTCATCTTGTCCCGAATAACTTCGTTCCTGATCCTATCTCTCTTTGCATGCACATGCATTCATCTCAACATCCTTATTTCAGCTACGTTCATCTTTTAGATGTGTGAATTCTTGATTGGCCAAAACTCCGTCCCATATAATAAAGCTAAACTGACCATGCACCACTTTATGAAATTCACCTTTAAGGCTTGGTGACATATACTTATCACACAAGACACCAGATGTGAGCTTTCATTTCATCCGCTCCGACTCCGCTCCAATACAATTTGCAACAACACTGTCAATCTGTGATACTTAATTAACACAAAGGATAATTTCATATATAAACCTCTGCTCAAATTTGACTTCATAACATTAACTTCTTTTATCGTTCATGATACTATTCTTACCTCCCTTATTTTATTTTATTTATAATAATTCTTTTTATCTAATTAGTACTAGGATAAAAAATTATAATTCGACTAATTTGTCTTTTATGATATAAATCATAGTGTTATAAAGTTAAACTTGAGTAGATATTTATATAATTATCCCTTTAGTTTTTTTACTATAATAACTTTATGAGAATTGATTTAACTTGAGTCACTTCATTTTAATACTAAATAAACTAATATGATGTTATTTATTATGTCACTTTTGCCAAAGTAGGAAAATAAACAAGGAATTTCTATTTTACACTACAGAATGGATCACATAATGTTAAAGCTAGATGAACCTATTTAGACATTACCTCATAAAGGCCAGAAATTCATTTGCATCAATATAAATCAATCAGGCCATGTATCAATACTTTTGGGCTACTACAACTGTCAGGCCTTAGTCATCCCATTTGGCATGATCTAGTAATAAATGCCGTTATATTCGTGTCGAATTCTCTAAAAATGTGTACTATTTTTAGGATTTGGCATATGCTCGACATTCATTAATATCTTTGAAGAGTACAAATAAAATGAATTATAATATAGCTTAGTAATGAACAAATTATTGGACCTCGATGAACACGTGAAGAGAGAGGAGCAAGCGAACCTAACCAACTATTCAACATATTTTAATTCAAATAACCTTTACATGATTAATAATGTATTCATTTATTAATTTATCTCATTTTTGTTCGTCCAAATTCAAAACAACACTAACACCCATAATTATTCATACTTAACACAAAAGAGCACAAAGTCATGATTTACTCCAACAAGCCCAAGTTCCCAGCTGCACATGTACACCAGGAATAACAGGCTAATGACTCCCAAAATCACTTATGGATGGAGTTGTTTGGCACATCAAATGTCGACTCAAGGGTTCGGTTATTTGCTGAATCAAGTGGTACATATATATGAGTTGAGTTTAATTAAAATGTCGTGAGATAGTTTAGTTCCCCCATCCATAGTTCGTTTTGAAGGGAAAACTGCGAGGAGTCAACTCTACTACAAAAGTTTAAACATTTAAAGTTTTACCCTTAAATTTACAACCTTCTTTTAAAAAAGAGAAAATATATGTTGGCACCTACAAATTTACGAGAAGTTGATAGACTAGCTTATTGTTGCAGAAAAAAAAACATGAAGTGGCTGTAGTTTAGTGGTAAGAATTCCACGTTGTGGCCGTGGAGACCTGGGCTCGAATCCCAGCAGCCACACTTTCTTTTTTGAAAAATTGAATTTTATAACAAAGACCGTAAACTTGACAGCACAACTTACTTTAGCCACTCTCACCTGTCACATCATAGACATGTAAGCACCACGTCACAACCATCTAAACACCATGTCATTAATTTTCAATCTTTTTTTGCTTATTTACCTTTTTTCTTAAACACTTTTTAAAATTCATTACACTAATCAATTAATTAAAAATACATTTAAACCCTACTTTCTTCCAACCCCCCACACCTCTCTCTCTTTCTTCTTTCTTGATTTTCACCATTTTCAGCCTTCGCTGGCTTCCTTTTTTTCCCGATGATTTCCAGCCTTCAATAGTTGTTTTCTTCTTCAACATTCATCAATTTTTTTTAAAAAAAATAGCATGCTTACTTTTTCTTCTTCGAACCCTCTCCCTCTCCCACAAATCTGTCCCTCGGAGAATGATATTTTTTGAAAGTCATTTTTTTCTTGACAACTCAAATGAAAAATGAAGGTTGTATAAGAAATTTTGATAAATCCATATTTTTTGCATCACAACTAATAGAAAACAAAATAGATCACTTAAAATTCAAGAAAGTTTACCTTCAATAATATGAATTAGGTGTTGGGTTTTGTGGATTAATGAAGGACTGGTGAGGTGAGGGATAAAGATGAAGGAAGAAAGGACTAATATGGAAGAAGAAAGGTATAAGGAGTGCTTCAATGGGGAAGAAGACATTTGGGGAAAACAACAAAATAAAGAGAGAACAAAAAGATTAAATATTTTTTAAAAAAAAAAATTGAACCCACAAAATTCATTTATTTCTAAACAAGAAATTTCACATTTTAAAAAAAAATTAACTTATAAAAAAATTTAAAAAATATTAGTTATATATTGGCCAATAAAAAATGCCATGTGTATGATTTTACCAGTCAGTTTTTTTATTTTAATTATTTCATGCGCTTTTAAGAAAGTGAGTACACTCCCTTTGCCACGTCAGCTCTTAGGGTGGTATTTAATCACTTCAAAATTGTTAAGGGGGGTATTTAAAAGACCGTATAGTTAAAGTACTAAAGTAAGTTTTGCGGCCATGTTCAGGGGGATTTGATGTATGTACTCTTTCAAATATTTGAAAAAAGAAATTGCAGCCACACTTTCTTTTTGAAAAATCGGATTTTATAACGAAGTTGTTTGTTTTGATATTTTTTATCCGTTATAGCAAAATTTTGTTATAAAGAAGATACAATATAACATAATATGAAATATCAATTTCAGAGAAAACATAATTATTATAGTGATTTATTACTATTTATTGTTATAGAGAGATCTAACTGTATGTTATTGAAGACAGAGATATCATAGATATTATTTCAAATATTTGAAAAAAGAAATTCAAATATGGGTTTGTTTTACGATACCTGTATTTTAACTTCAAATTTGAAATGGAGAATATAGTTTACTTTCACACAATTTCACGAAAAATAAATTCGAGTAAAATTCATGTTCAAACAGAAACGTACAAATATCCTTTTTCAGCTCCAACTTGAAATATTTTTTTATTTTTTAAAACTTCAATCAAATCATATCAAGTGGAATTAGTAATATGCCTATTATAATTAATATGTTGAATAACAATAATAATAATGTAAAGATTCTTTTACCCAAGGGATGGAGTTAATTGATACTCTTTCGCTGGATAATTTTTTTGATTTCTCGTCCTTGTTTGGTATTCATATTGAAGTTCAATTAAATTCAGATTCGCACCTGAAAAATCTTAAGGGGTAAAGCACTCCCTAACAAAGGCTTTCGTTGGATAACTAACTGTGTAGATAAGTAAACATTTTTCAATAAAAATTCTGACTCCGTCACTATTTATTCAGTAATGTATAATAATAACAATATATTCAATGTAATATCATAAGGTAGGATTATAAAAAAATAGAATGTATACAAACCATGCTACTATCTTAGAAGAAGAGATGTTATTTCCGATAGATTTTGAGCTATTTATTGAGTAATGTATAACTTCAATCCACTTGAGGAATGCATGAACACAAGAACTAATTTTCCTTATCACAATTTTTGCCAATCCATATGTGACATGTGTTAAAGCTGAATAAAATAGTCATGTTGCAACGATGATCACTTTGTGGATGACTTGGCATAAAATGTGGAATATAAGCTAGGGTTTGTGATTATGTGATTTCTTATTGTACTTCATGATGATGCTTTTGAAGACTGATATATATATGGCTGATACTGAAATGTTAAATTTCTAAGGGATATATTGTACAAATTAATCATGCAAGAACCACATATAATTTATTCCCTCTATCCTCTTACCCAATCTTCTCATCACCTCTCTTTGTATTGCTCATGATGAAAGCAAAAAATGATCCCCATTACAATAATAACATATTCAATGTAATTCTACAAGTGAGACGTGGAAAGGGTACACTGATATATATTGTGTACGAAGTCTTACCCTTATCTATTTATGAAGGTAGATAGACTATTTTCGACAGACTTTCGACTCAAGTAACACATATCAGAACTCAAGCATGTAAAGCACACATCATAGTACAAGAAACCATACTAAAACAAAAATGGAAGAGAAAAAGTAGCATGCAACCAATAATATGATAATCAAAGCAAAGGAAACTAAAACACAATATTAAAATTAAAAAAAAAAAAAGAAGCTAGTATAAGAGAAGTAAACAAGTAATAATATATTATATATATAGGATTTGTATGCGTGTTAAAGCTACTGAATTTATGTGAACTTCGTAGATTGTACTCTACAATCCAACAATAGATGCGAAAGAACATCCACCTCCAAAGGCGGACAAAAGATTTGGAATTTATGAATCTCTATACGTTCAAAGCAGTATATACGATAGTAACTAGTTCACAATTAAAGGTTTATTGATAATTTAGTGATTTTTTTAATACATACATATGATTTGAGTAATTAGGAGCAGAAAATTATACTGTTCATATATGATTAAAATTATTAATAAATATTAAAGTCTTTTGCCTTTTCATGTATTTGTTTTTCATATTCTAAACCCAATAATAAAAAATTCTGATTTCACCGCTGAGCTAACCTTGGAAAGCAAAATCCTTATCATTATAGGGCATGCTTTGAGCCATATGATTATTTGCTCAGCAAACAATGATCCATAAGATACTCAAAAGGGAATCTGGTGTTACTCACTTTATCAAAAGTGAATCAGGAGTGGGCCAGAGTAAGATTTTTGAAATGACTAATGTACCCCCCACAAGACATGACCTTTCTAGAGTGAAAGCAATACATACAACCCATAATCACTTTGAGAATGTGTTGGAAGCTATTTTTTTTACAACTTGCAATAAATGGCGGGAGACCCCCTTTTACAACTATTCTTACTCTTCTACTATGACTCTTATGAATGTATGTGTGCGCACACCACATACATATAAACATATTATTTATAACTAATGTAAATCAGTGACATAGATACTTTTTTATTACGATTCTTATTGTGACTCTTATGAATGTGTGTGCGCACAACATACATATAAATATCTTATTTATAACTAATGTAAATCAGTGGCAGAGGCATTCTTCTACAATGATTCTTACCCTTCTACGATAACTCTTATGAAATATGTGTTCGCACCAAACATATAAATATATTATTTATAACTAATGTATAGTAAATATGGATTTGAGATAAGAAGTAAAGCCTTAAAAGCTCTACAATTAACTCATGTGTACACTCTCAAACAAATAAGTTGAGTTGTGGCCCTCTCAAGGAAATACTATGGTTATTACTAAAAAAAATAATTGATAGGAAAACATGTCACATTTAGCGAACTGCACGAACTTTGATCAATATTTTAAAAATATATTTTTCTATCATATTGATATGAGAAAAATGACAATTTATAATATTTTTTGTACAGTTTTTGAATATCTAAGTGCTAATTTTAAAATATTGAACCAATCTAATCTAACTTAGCTTCGACGATTAGTTAAAATGACTCTAGTAAAGTAAAACATATGACAAATATTTTGAACAAAAGAAATATTAATATGTAGTCCTGAATTGATAATAACGCAACAAGCGATATATAGATTAAGCTCACATACCTACATTGTGGATCAGACAAAAATCTACCCATCATCGATCAAATGAATTTTATAATATTGAATATACGATTGGCCTTGAGAAATTTCTCGATGATCAATAAAGTTGAATAATAGTGATAACAAATTAATTACACTATTTACACATAAAAGGTTGCAATTGTTGTGGGTCATATATATAAGGTTCTTTTTCCTTTGATAAGTAATCACATATTTCCAAACAACTTACAACATCATGCATGCACTAGTTTAGAAATATGACTTATAGCAAATGTATTAATAATGAAACCAAAATACATATATTTGATCAATCAGATACACACGTCGTAATTTGATTGGCTTATAATATATGAGTAGATAATTTAGTACAATAAGAGAATGACACATAGATAATGTCCGTTTTTAGGTTATTGATGATGATGATAATAATCTAATAGGGCTTTATTGGTCCCACTTATCACATGGAGGGGGCAGAAATAGTCATATACAAAATCTACTCTAATCCCCTCTCCACCATTTATCATTTATCTCTCACATGGGATTCCTAACCCCACTCTACAGTAGTTGCTTCTTCTAGTTTTCTACACTATTATAAATATATATTTTTATTTATTCACTCACTCACTCACTCACTATATAGTACAAGATAAAAGAAACGAGGGGAAGAATCAACGAGACGAGTGTTCTATAATATTTTGCAATATTGATCTAGGTATAGCTTGTGTTGGTGATCGATCATCAAGATTATATATAGTAAATCTATATCATGAGTAACGATCATTCATCTGCTTCATATATCCACATGGTACGTATATTAAAATATATATTTTGTGATGATCATCAAAAAGTATTGTGCAGTGGATGAGGTTTTATCTTTTTTAATCAGAGTTCTTTGATTCGAGATTTAGGTATAGAAATTTTTTGTGTAGAGAGCTTTTCCCTCGAATGGAGTCTTACACGACGTGAATCTGAATGAGTTAGGATTCAATATGAATATCGGACAAAAAACCAAAAGAATAATTATTTATTTTTGTGATGCATGTATAGTTCAAAGAACTTGTGTGTTATTAATTTAGAGTACTATCATATCAAATCAAATATATCTTCTTCTTTTCTTTTTTTCAAATCTCATTTATTCAGCGTTTAGTGTCTGCTTTGGGACCTCAACTAACATAGTAGACTTCAAGATTTTAATTTAATGAATTCGACCATTGAACTGATCGATCATCACCTTTGTTTGAATTTTGAGTTCACAGTACAATATTTTCAGTAATTTTAGGGCTCATCAAATAAACTCCGTATCTATATATACTTCTAGATCTGCCCCTACCAACTAATCATGATGTGTGACGTGTAACGTGATTCCTATTAGGATTTTTCTCACTCTCTTAATTTTTAGGTCTTGAATTCGATATTTCTAATTAAAGATGGCAAAATTTTATTCATTTCATCACAATCCTCGATGAAAATGGCAAAATAAATGGTTACTAACATGCTAACCCTAATATAGGTGCAGCACCTGATAGAGAAGTGCTTGGTTTACAAAATGACAAAAGAAGAGTGCATGGAGGCACTATCCAAGCATGCAAATATCAAACCTGTAATCACTGCTACTGGTATTTAGTTTTACTCTTTTAATTTTTTTCCTCATCTCTTAGAGCTATTAGAGTTTAAGTTCTATATACTAATGATGTATAATATTTTTACACGATTCGATTTAAATAGAGTAAATAGCCTACTATTATACTAGTTAATAATTACTATAATATTCATTAATTAGCTTATGCATGCATGCGAATTTTCGTTTGAAGGTTTTAAAACACACACATAATAATTAATCGCGTTGACCCTACTGACTTTAGATTCACATGAATTATCTCCAATATGTACCACTGATCCCATCATCAGTACTCGGTGAGTCGGGATTTTTCACTAAGGAGATTAATTTATATATATATTTACATAAAAAATATGACCTTTTGTATATACCGTACAATTTTAAAGAGAATTCGGATGAATCCTTTGCGCCCCTGGTATACTTGTATAAAATAGTTGCTACCTACTACTCAAAATGTGTATTTGCTTTTAGAAAAATTCCTTTAATATGCACAAGTTATAAATTTAGAATCCGATAATTTTAAATGATCTATTAGAATCTAGAATTCATAAACTTCATATTCTGAATCTCACCGTGATGCTAAAAGGGGCTTATTTATAGCCTAGTTTACGATGAACGTGAACCTATGTTTTTTCTGCCAAACAACATATTTTATGTACATAAACTTTAAATCGTGAATCCACCTCTGATCATAATTCCATCGATTTATATGTTGCAGTGTGGAAAGAGTTGGAGAAAGAGAACAAAGAGTTTTTTGAGGAATACAAAGAATCACAAATTAACAAAGATTGTATGACAGAGGAGGAGACAAGTGCTATGATACAGAAAATGATATTAGATTCCAAAGAACCAGGTCCTTCCAAGGAATCAGGCAAGGAATAATATAACAATGTACACGATAGCGATCTAACCTTTGAGTTGCGTAAAGCATTTTTATGTTATCAGTGTATTTTAATATGGTCTAATATATATATTACAGTTTATTAATAATATATTACTTATTATGAATAATTACTTGTAATTATCTTTTAATTACGAGAGACAGGCTTGCACGTACATACCATTGTCCTTACTTCATTGAAAAAATGTGGGCATATATATATATATTGTACTAGTATGTGTTTGAAGAATGAAAAAAGTCTTTCATTGATGGTTAATGAGATGAGGGATCGATCTCCTTGTATAGACTTGGACAGTTTTCCTCTCATAAGCTATAGCTAGTTTTTGGGGTTGAGTTAGACCCACAATTCATTTCTTTACACTCTATATTAGAGCACGGCCCAACTCACTTGATGTTGGGCCCCCAAATTAATTATATTACCCACGTTCCAGATGTCTAGCCCTGGACGTGAGATGAGGTGTTGAAGAATGAGAAAAAACTCATATCGGTGGTTGATTAATGAGATGAATGGTCTCTTTATATGGATTTGAACAATCTTCCTCTCATAAGCTAACTTTTAGGGTTGAGTTAGCAATCGGAAATATATTTCTCAATCGAACATGAATGCAAATCACATAAAAATGCACATAACCAAGGAGGAAAATCGACTCCAAGCTAAAACATACTTTAAAACATCTTTTCATAAAACATACATACATGCATACGGAAACATAAGAATGACTAAGACACAAGAATCTGTAAGAATGAACCATGAGAAACTAAATACCTCAAGCTAGAGAAGGAGCGAAGGGAAAGAGATGAGGACATCGGGACATCATATCGCCTTCGGCCTCCAAAGTAGCACCCTCAACTAATTGATTCCTTCATAACACTTTCAAGGACGCAACTTCTTTATTTCTCAATTTTTGAACTAGTCAGTCTAAAATCTCAACTGAAACTTCTTCATAAGAAAAGTTATCTCTAACTCCCAAACCTTCCAAAGGCACAATGGATGTCGAATCTCCAACACACTTCTTCAACAAAGAGACATAGAATACCGAATGTACCGTTTCTAGGTCACTAGGTAACTCAAATTTGTAAGCAACCTTGTATATCTGCCTCAAAACATGATAAGGACCAACATAATGTGGACTAAGTTTCCCTTTCTTACCAAACCTCATTACACCCTTCATGAGAAAAATTTTCAAGTAAACCCAATCATCAACATCAAATCAAGATCCCTTCTTCTAACATCGGCATAAATCTTTTGTCAACTTTGAGTAGTTTTTAATCTCTCTCTAATAAGTCAAACCTTTTCCATAGCCTCAAGCACCTATTCGGGACCTATCAAAGCAATTTCATGAACTTCAAACCATCCAATAGGAGACCTACACTTCCTACCATAAAGAGCCTCAAACGGAGCCATTCTAATGCTTGAATGATAACTATTGTTATAAGCAAACTCAATCAAAGGCAAATGATCATCCCAATTCCCCTTGAAGCAAATCTCACAAGCTCTCAACATATCTTCCAAAGTTTGAATAGTACGCTCGGCTTGCCCATTGGTTTGAGGATGAAAGGTAGTACTAAGCTTAACATGGGTACCAAGACCTTTTTGGAAAGACTTCCAAAATTGTGAAGTAAATTGAGTACCACAATCGGAGATAATGGATAGGGGCACCCCATGCAACCTAACCATTTCCTTGATATACCACTTAGCATAGTCTTCTGCTGAATAAGAAATCTTAACGGGGAATGTAATGAACCGACTTTTTCATATGGATCATAATGACCCAAATCAAATCGTACTGCCGTCGAGTGCGGGGTAAACAACCAATAAAGTTCATATTCAAATCTCGGGTTGTACGATATATACTTGTTGGTTCTGCCCCAAACATCCCACTTGAGTAAATTTATTTGTATCATGTGTCACAAGTTGGTGTTGACTAGACCAAATCACCAAAACCTTAAAAATATTAAATGGTTGGTGTATATATGTTCATAGGATTGGTTCAGAGGCGTATCCAATGTATTGGATAGATTTTGGCTTAGATAATGTATATATATTTGTGTTAAAAAATTCATTTAAATATGTATAAATAACGAGAAAAGTATTGAAAACACCTCTACATACGACACAAATTATTAGTTTCGTTCCCAAACTATTGACAGCCTTAAAAATACCTCTTTACTTGACTAATTGAACTTAAATAAACCCCCGATCTTACAACATGAGTGAAATACACACCTAAATTCTCGCCAAGTTTAGGAGTGTTTTCAACGCTTCTCTCGACTTTTTATTAAGAGTCTCATGCTCCTATAAGAGTTTGAGACCACTTGCTATGTCATGTGGCAGATCGAGAGTGTATCTAAGTTTAGTTAGTCAAGTAGAGGAGTGTTTTTTAGGCTGTCAATAGTTTGACGATGAAACTAATAATTTGCATCAAATTCAGGAATGTTTTCAGTACTTTTCTCTATAAATAAATGATTCTAAACCTAACAAATTTAACGAAAGCAGTAAAGTTACGAAGTTGAACCTATAAAATTTAAATTTTAGACCCGTCTCAAAAAGTGAAAGTATAAGAGTCGTGAATTGTTAGAGAACGATTAGTTAGATATAAAGGATGTGTAGTATCAACACAAGCTCAACTAATCATACTAAAAGTGGTCTTATGTAATTTTCCTGTCTCAATCAATTATGTGACATATTTTTCTTTTTAGTATATTCCAAAATAATTAATGACATAATTTTTATTTAAAAAATATTTAATAGCTTTATCAACATTTTACCCATGTTGAGTTTCACTTATTTGATAAAAATCTTTTATTGAACATGAGACCAAATTATCAGCGAAATAGTATTTGTAAATCACCTTTAAAGCATAAACATTGAAATTCGAAAAAATACCTTCATCATAAAGCAAACACATCAACGAAGAAATACCTACTTCTATAGCCTCGTAAAAGTATATGTAAATCACCTTTAATACATAATTATTGAAATTCAAAAATATCTTCGATATAAAACAGACATATCATTTAAGAGGTGCATGCTTCTATATAACCTCTTATTAGTATTGATGATGATGTATATATGTATATGTCTTTTGGTTGTCTGCTGCATTTTAATAAAAAATTGGCTTTGTAGCTGTTTTGTGGCGTGCGTGATTTATGAATATATTCAATGTTTTATTTTTATATCAATAAATGAAGCCTAATAAAATGGGGACTATTTAGCTTACGTCCCTATCGATAGACTTTCAAAAAAACGTACTCCTCCGTAGAGATGACAATAGGGCGGGGTAGATTTAAGGCTATACGAAGTGGGGGTGGGCGTGAGGCGAGTTCTAAAATATTTTTCTAAAATAATGCGAAGGACAGATTGCGAATCTCTACGGGTTTAAACAAAAAAGAAAAATCCTAAAAATATAATTGAAATTTTATAGCTCAACGAATACATAATTATACAATGTGTAATGACATACAATTGAAATAAAGAAATCTTTTTTCTAAAAAGAATGTAAAATTATTCAATATGGGTGTTTGTGAGGATTGACAAGGATTTTAATTTGTGGATATTGTAGAGATGATTATTTTGATTATGTTTCTTGTCTCTTAATTAGGTTAAGTATGTGTCTTTTTTCTTGATTTTGTTTTGGGTATTTTAACTTATTTTTCCTTCATGATTATAAGTTGTGACAAATTAAAAGTAATTTTTATTTCAAAGTGAAAAATGATATTTGAAAATACGAGTTGTGTTTGACCATGAATATAAATTGAAGTTATTTTTTATTTTTTGTAAGTAATTTGGAGTGAAAAATTAAAACACCTTTTTGTTATTTCTCAAATTCTTGAAAATTTATGGCCAAATGCCCTCGATCATCCTCCTTTAAAAAAATATCTTAGTGGTAAGATAGTGAAACTTTTTTGTAAAAAATAATAATGAAGAAATAATAAAGTATGTGGGGGCTCATGAAGCGGGGCAGGTAGAAAAGAACAAATGAGGTTATGGCCTATGGGGGCTAAGGCGGGGCGGGACGAGTTGAAATCTTTCAAAAACTCGCCACCAACCTATTTTGCCACCCATCCTCTATTTCAATTCGTTTGTCTGATTTTACTTAACACGAGAAAATAACAACAAAAAACTTAGACTAATAAATTTGCTCAAGTGTGGTGTTTGGAGCAGAACCAACAAGTATACATCGTATAACCAGAAAAGGATAGCATAGACCATAGTACGGTATATATATATATATATAATATATCTGCATTTTTGTAGGGACATTGGTAATAATATATATATCTTTGAGTCTTGACTCGTATTTAAAAGATAATTACAAATAATTATCGTAATAAATAATATTACGAAACCTCAATATATTGGACCAGTTTAAAAATACATTATATATATATATATATATATCTGCATTTTTGTAGGGACATTGGTAATAATATATATATCTTTGAGTCTTGACTCGTATTTAAAAGATAATTACAAGTAATTATCGTAATAAATAATATTACGAAACCTCAATATATTGGACCAGTTTAAAAATACATTAATAGTGTAAATATTTTACACATTTTATGAGGACTCAAAGGTTAGATCGCTATCTTGTGTGCGATTATAATATATGTTATTAGTATTATTATTTTTCAGATTACTTGGAAGAACCTGGTTCTTTGGAATCTAATATCATTTTCTGTATCATAGCACTCAACTCTTCCTCTGTCATATGATCTTTGCTTCGTGATTCCTTCAATGACTCGAAGAACTCTTTGTTCTCTTTCTCTAACTCCTTCCTCACTGCAAAATATAGACAGACGGTATTATGATCGGAGGTGGATTTACGATTTGAAGTTTTATGTAAAATATATAGTCTAGCTGAAAGAACATGGCTTCACATGCACCGTAAATTAGGCTATAAATTCACTCCTTTTAGTATCATGGTGGTGAGATTCAGAATTTGAAGTTTATAAATTCTAGATTCTAACCCTTTGAAATTATATCGAGTTCTAAATTTATCATTTGTACATACTAAATGGATTTTCTAAAAACAAATACAAATTTTGAGTAGTACGTTAGCTACTATTTTGTACTAGTACACCAAGGGCGGAACCAAGGGCGCAAGGGGTTCATGATCCGAAATTCCATTAAAATTGTACGGTATATATACAAAAGGTCAATTTATATATATATATATATATATATATATAATTCTCTTGAATTCTTTGTATATTTATTTATATGAATCTACTTAGTGAAAATTTCGACTCTCTGAATACTGATGATGAGATCAATCGTACATATTGGAGGTGACTCATGCGAATCTAAAGTTAGTAGGCTTAGCGCGATCGATAATATGTATATGTGTTTTAATTACAACCTTCAAACTGAAATTCACATGCATGCAGAAGTTAATCAATGAATACCATAGTAATTATTTAACTAGTTATAATAATAGGCTATAAACTCTGCTTAAATTATAAAAATATTATACATCTTAATATATAGAACTTAAACTCTAATAGCTCTGAGAGAGGAGGAAAAAAATTAAAAGAGTAAAACTAATTACCAGTAGCAGTGATTACAGGTTTGATGTTTGCATGCTTGGATAGTGCCTCCATTCACTCTTCTTTTGACATATTGTAAATCAAGCACTTTTCTATTAGGTGCTGCACCTAAATTAGGGTTAACATGTTAGTAAAGCAAAATATTAATCATAGAGAATAAAACATTCATTTATTTTAATTTGCAGTTTTCATCAAGATTACTTGATACTGGAATAGATAAAATCCGATCCCTTCATTTTTAATCAGCTATTTCAAATTTAAACCTTAAATATAAAAATATCCTAATGGCTAGGAAGCACTAATGGGCCTTACACGGTGTACATCCAAATTAGTTGGTAGGAGTTTATCTATAGTAGTAATAGCATATATAAAATATGGATTCATTTGAATTCGTAATTCTTACTTTAAATATTGAAATTGCTAAAAATGTTGAACCGTGAACTCAAAACTCAAACAAGGTGATGAGTTCAATAGTCAGCACCCGAGCAATGAATTCATAGAGTTAAAATCTTGAAGTTCGCTATGTTAATTGGGGTCTTAAAACAGATACTAAACACTGAGTAAATGAGAATTTGAAAAAACAAAAACAAAGAAGACATATTTGATTGATATGATGATATATAGTGCTATATATATAGCACAAGTTCTTTGAACTATATATACTCACAAAATAAATATTGAGTGGACCATAGATATTTTAATTTACCATGTGGATGTATGAAGCAGACGAATGATCAGTACTCATGATATAGATTTACTATATATAATCTTGATGGTCACCTATTGCAAAATATTAGAAAACATTCGTCTCGTCGATTCTTCCCCTTGTTTCTTTTATTATGTGGTGTGGGTGAATAAATAAAAATAGACTTTATAATAGTGTAGAAAAATTGAGGTAGAGTGGGGGTAAGGAGACCCATGTGAGAGATAAATAATAAAGGGTGGAGAGGAGATTAGAGAAGATTTTGTATGTGATTATTATCTACCCCACCATGTGATAAGTAGGTCCAATAATGCCATTTAGATCAATCATCATCAATAACCCAAAAATGACTAACATGAATTAGTGGTGTCATGGTGGACTGCTTCAGTACCTTTAATCAGAAATTTTGGGTTCAAGTCTTGTGTATGAAGAAAATTTTGTTGGAAACGTTACCCTCAAATGAATCCTGTAATGTGTAATTTAAATTTAGTCGGAGTTCTAATATGGACTTCAGACACCGGTTAGGAAGCCAAAAAAAAACCTCAAAAATGAACAACACCTATGTGGCATTCTCCTATTGTACTAAATTATCTACACACATATTACAAGCCAATCAGATTTTTATGTGTGTGTCTGATTGATCAAATATTCATAGGTTCATTAGTCATTTTTCTAAACTGGTTCATGCATGATGTTGTTTGGAAATATGTGATTGCTTATCACAAACTAACTTTGTTTGTAAATAGTGTTGTAGTTTGTTGTCACAACTCAACTAATTGTCCAATTTTAGTTAGTTTCCTAGGGCTAGTGGTGCCCAATTTGAAATTCTTTCGATAGTGGGCTAAAAGTGTGATTTAGTGGTAAATGACGTGGAATCAGAATCATGAATTTTCAAGTTTAAATTCTAGCAAAGCAAAAACACTATGTGAATTTTTTTTTCTGTTGGTGAATATACCACAAATTATAGTAAATTACAGTAAAAAATAAAATGACAAAAATGAATAAATAAATAGTTAGCCTGAGGCGCGGATATCGTCTCGTTCTCTTTAAGGAGATTCAAGTCAACTGTGGTATAATTTGCATCAATTCAGCAATATATCTCTTGAGGATATCGTCTCGTTCTCTTTAAGGAGATTCAAGTCAACTGTGGTATAATTTGCATCAATTCAGCAATATATCTCTTTGACTTATCCCCTAATTTATAAAATTGTAATCACTATACATAGTATTATATCTTTTCATTTCAAAATAGTCATTATATTTCGCATCTGTGAGTTAATTTCATTATTTTTCAAAGCTAAATTAGATCTTTTGAGTCAGAAGAAAAGATCGTTCATATATATAATAACATTAATCAGAATATTTAACCATGCCATTACAATAAAGTACATCAATTGAAGAATCACAAAAACATAAAACCAAACATAGTGAAAATCAAATAAAAACACTTAGTTTTAAGGGGTAATATACACAGTGAAGTGTGTAATTGTTTCAACACCATCAGTTGTATGTTGATCAACATAAGGCATAGTCTCAATTGTTGCATATCCTTTTGCATTTTCATATTTTCCAGTGCCTCCAATGATGGCAATGTGTGAAATTGGCGTCGCGGTCCTGTGGATTCCAAAAAAGCTAATAGTGTCATCAACTTCATGTCCATGTTCTCCATGGAAAAGAGTTGTTAAAGCTAGTGTATGGCTCGTCCCATCGGACGAACTTGTTAGATAAAACCCCTGTGCTCTACCAAGAATTGATGATCCTAATTCATGTCCTTCTGTTATTTCGTTGTCCACAACAGTTATGGATCCAAACATGAGTTGTTGAAGGGTAATACCACTAGGAAGTTGTCCTGCTGTGACAAATGGTTGGTTGTCACCGGTATTGACAATGTCGTTGTTGCCTGTGTTTTGTAGGACGGTGCTGGGTTGTTGTCCGTTTAGCCCTGCTAGGAAAGGGTAGTTGTTGTTGTTGACAATGTCGTTGATGTTGTTGAGGGGAACTCCACCGTCTAATGGGAAGACGTTGTTGTTTGCCTTGGTGAAAGGTAAATTGTTGACGTCAGTGCTAGCTACAATGCCGGTGACTACTCTCCCTGAAGGGTGTGTACCACCAAGGATGTCATGCATGAAGAATGAAAATTTAGAGTTATCCAAAACAGGATTTGCCACCGTGGCACCAGAGGTACCAGCTCCTGGTGCCACATTGGTAACAGGCGCTGCTGCTCCAGTGTGTGCTGCCACTGGAGCAGCCGGGGCTACATCAGGCTCAGGTTCAGCTGGCAAATCTGCTGAAGGAGCTATTGGAACAATAGGGGCCGGCTCAGGAGAGTCAACGGAAGGAGCCACAGTGGTTGCAGGAACAGAAGAGTCATCATCTATAGGTGCTAAGTTCGAATCAGGAGTGGTGGCTGTGGCCGGGAAGTGGCCACTTGGCAATGTGGCAACCGGGGCCACCACAGGAGTCACATCGGGTTCATCTGAACTCACTTCATTAAGAATTCTTGTTGAATTAGCATAGTCAAATGAGAGGGCTAATAGTAAAATGCAAAAAGTGACTTTGAATGTTTTAGAACAGAGTTGGGTAAATTTGACCATTTTTTGGGCTTGTTGCTATGAAGATTGATGAGATGAAGCAAATTAAGAATTAATTAGCAGAATATTTTGTTGATGAGAAATGAGTTTAGGCTAATTGGGTATAAATAGTTAGGTTTATTTTCCCATTAAGTGGAGCTGATGAAATGGTTTAGTTGCAAAACACAAAACTAATTTAAAAAGTTTAAAGACATTAGTTTTGTTGAGCCTACTTTCTTAATATTTTTAATTGATAGTATATTATCATAGTACAGGTAAAATCCAGAGGAATTTGTATTAGTGTTAAAAAGTGTTTCAATTGCTAGTAAAATCACGCCAGATGTTTATATCAAATTATACTATATTTCGTGATTATTAATTATGATTAAGTGATAAACTCGTTAATTTGACGTAAATATCAAGTATGAGTATGCTTAAAAATATGAAAAGGTACTGGTTTGTATGAGTTGGAGGGTTGGAATTGTTAGTGGCTTAATGAAGTGGTTTACTTGTGGACTTGCCTAACAAATCCACAATAATGAATCTTATATTAGTTGATTATTGTCTTTAAAAGAAACATTTTTAATTCAAAGAAACATTTAATTTTAAGTGTATGAATTTGGATTTTTCATAGTTCAAAGAAACATTTATATGACTTTTATCTTCAATGTGCGCTGCTAAACCTTTTGACTTATGTGATCATTTTTTATTTTGTAATCCTCTGTTTCATAACAAATATTACTTTAGCAAAAATCATGTCCGTTAAGAAATATGGGTAGTTTATTAAATTATTTTTATTAAATCAATAGTACGATGGGTAGTTTATTAAATTATTTTTATTTAATAAATGTCTCTTGAAAATTAAACATCAATAAGCAAATGGATTTAAGAATATAGTTTAAAAAACATATTAATTTTTGTCTTGAGTTTCTAATATGCCCTTGTTTTGTGATAATATTTTTTATTAGATAACACTTATTTTGAGACGGACGAAGCACACAAGACACATCCATCTTAGCATCTATATCTCTACAACACTCATCTTGTTCTTGTGAGCATTTATTCTCACAATCATTATTGGTCTTATAATTATTTTATAAAACTTGTATTTTGCGTTAGTATATATATGCATTCTTCTATCACATATGTCCCGACTAGTGGTTCTTCATTTTTTTTTTTTTAATGACTAGGGAAATCCGAATAGTGGTTCTCCATTTGTTTTTTTTATGATAAGGGAAACCCGTAGCCGCTACCCTTTGGGTGCACACAGGGTAAAACCCCTACTCTTATGCAATAGCTCGCAAACCACATAGGAGAGGTAATCTGCATTAGGCAGGCCCGGTGCGACGAGCTCGACCCAGAAGGCAAACCCCTTGCTTTTTCTGGCAAGGGTTTAGAACTTGAGACCTCCAACATGGAAGTCCCAAACCCAAATCACTGGGCCACCCTGAAGGGTCCATTTGTTTTTTAAAATGTCCTATTTCATTTTTTTTGCCCCTCTCTAAAAGCTTTCATTCTTTTGCTCTCTTGAGACTTGAATATACAATTTTAAAATTAAAAGTGAAGACACTTGTCATAAGAGTAACTCTTTTTATTAAACGTCCTATTTGATGATATATTAATATGTATAATATTTTAATCTATCATCTTACTCTCATAAAAAAACTAGGATAGAAGTTAATTTAGACATCACAATCCCATCTAATCTCACCTTAGCTTCACCATTTCTATACTAATTTATTCTCAACAAATTTTTTTAGTGTAATCAAATAATTTAATAAACGAAGTTACTTCAACCTCTTAAAAGATATTTATAAATCTTTATGAGAATATCATTTGTACCACATTTTTTCTATGACATATTTTAACTCTACTAACTCAATTTCTATCTAGTAATAACTAAAATTTCTACAACAAGGGTTGTGGTGGAATGTTACGTACTCCTTCATCCTTAACTAAGAGGTCTCGGATTCGAGTCCCCTTGGATACGGAGTCGCCTTTGTTAGGGAACGCTTTACCCCCAATGTGGGACTTCCCGCGAGCGAATTCAAATTTAGTTGGGCTCCACACCGGATGAGAAACCAAAAAAAAAAAACTAAAATTTCTATTATACACATCTATGTGAAAGTTCAAAATATTATTCTCATAATTCGAGTTGAACAATAATACATCGACAAATTTCTTATATATATAAGCGGCCTGCTTCCGGCCAGGGTTATTTATGACATTTTGTATTTTGTAAGCTTTAAAAAGATTGTATCTTATTGCTTCATAAGTGTACTACTTTTTGTTGGACAAAAACACCACTACGCGTGGCTGACTCTTTCGACCTTAATGGACATTTGCTTTAACTTTGCTTTTAATGTTTGTGGGCCCTCCCATTACTTTTACATACCATTCTATTTCTCTTTACACAATCCACAACTTCTAAATAGTACTCCATATATCACCTTTCTCAAAATATTTGTCCTAAATTATTTGATCACTTACTAAATAAAGATAAAATTAATTAATTTTTTTCCATTTTACCCCTATAATTAATATCATAAATATACATAAATTCTAATGATACCTTTTGAATGCCCTATTTCATCATAAATTATCTTGATATCCACCAATATGGATAAATGATAAATTTGTCAAATTAATCATCTTATTTATGATTTCTTAAATATCGTGTAAAATGGAAAGTGATCAGTTATTATGGGACGGAGGGAGTATCAATTAATAATCTATATAACATGATATTAAACTCAAATATTATATTTCTTTTTTGAAATTTGTTTATATTTTCTCGCATGAACTTTTACAAAATCAAGAATATTTTATAGTGTGATTTTAAATTAAAAACATGTTAAATATATCAAAATATCTTTTAATATTGTGGTCTTAAATATGTAATTTTTATACTTTTTCCATTTTAATTTATTTCTAATATCTTTTGAAAATTAATTATAAAAAATTCTATAGATTACAATAACTAATATTTTTCAATATTTAAATTTTAAAAGATATATAAAAAAATATTCGATTGACTCTCAAACTTTTGTCGGTGCCACATAAATTAGAACAAAAGAAGTAACAAATATTATTTGAAAATGACGTAAAAAATACTATAAACCACAATAATTAACAACTTGATATATTTGAAAAAAATATAAGATTTAAAATTCTATATGCGCCACGTAATTGAGACATGGAGAATAATATATATTATTTTAAAATTATGTAAAAATTTATTATGAATCATAATAATTAATAACTTTGATTATTTAAAAAACATAATTTTTTAAATAATTCTCTAAATTTCAACTGTGTTACATAAATTGAGACTGAAATAGTAACATGTATTGGGCCTGTGCTGGCCCGTGCTCCAATGTCTAGTATAATAATAGGCACATAACACATTTACCAACAAATATAAATATTTTTGATCGAGTGAACCAAATCCGTCGCGCCTATCGTGGATCTAGGGGTGTCAATGGTACTGTTCGGTCGTTATTTTTTAAAAATTGTACCATCCCAATTTTTTGGGTATTTTATAATAGATAACCAAAATTAGATATTTTAAACCATCCCAATTATATAGGTTTCACTTCGGTATCGGTACGGTTCGGTTAATTTTTGGTTTTTTTTCTTTTAAAATATCACCTCAAAATATACTGCTATTAAAAAAATTATTTCGCAAATATGTTCTTGAAGAAGCACTTTAATTAATTCTTCACCAAGAAGACAAAAATTTAAAACCTTGTAGCCGTATTGTTTGATCTTAAACATTTAATAGGAGTGTTTGCATATGTTTTGTTGTATTGTTTGATAGAGTATCTATTATAGTATCTTTTAATTTTAAACCTAATTAAGTAAAAGCTAATTAAAAAGCAAAGACCCAAAGTCGTCTAGTCACCAGAGGCCTAGGACCTAGGTTATATTTATATTTGAAAAATGTTATAAAACATATTTATGTATTAAATTTAACATATTGTTAATATATAAAATATATTTACATACATGTAAGATTATTCGGTTTGGTTCGAGAATTTTTCGGTTTTTTCATAAATTAAAAATACCATCCCAATTGTTCGGAACGGTTATACACTTAAATAAAAGTCCACGATTTTATAGAAAAAATAACATAAATCGGTTCGGTTCGGTCGATTTTTCATATTCTTTTGACACCTCTACGTGGACCGATCGGTTCCATCTCTAACGAACCGCCTCTTGGGTCTACCCGGCCCAAAATAAAAATCGGAGCTCCATTTTATTACGACCCTCGTCTATTTTTTTAGCCAAAAAAATTTCATTTCTGAATCTCACTTCTCCTTTCTTCTTCTTCCTCAAAACCCTAAATCTCACAAATTAGGGTTTTAGCAGTATGTATCTCTACAGTCTCACTCTCCAGCAACCCACCGGCATAATCTGTGCTATCAACGGCAGCTTTTCCGGCGGAAAAGTACAAGAAATCGTTGTCGCTCGTGGAAAAGTCCTTGACCTCCTTCGTCCAGATGATAATGGTAAGCTTCAAACTCTATTATCTGTTGAAATCTTCGGTGCTATACGTTCCTTAGCACAATTTCGGTTAACCGGTGCTCAAAAGGATTATATTGTAGTTGGGTCGGATTCGGGTAGGATAGTGATATTGGAGTATAATAAAGAGAAGAACTGTTTTGATAAAGCACATCAGGAGACTTTTGGTAAATCGGGTTGTAGGAGGATAGTTCCAGGTCAGTATTTGGCTATTGACCCGAAAGGTAGGGCTGTGATGATTGGTGCTTGTGAGAAGCAGAAGCTTGTGTATGTTTTAAATAGGGATACTGCTGCTAGGTTAACAATTTCATCACCTTTAGAAGCTCATAAGAGCCATACGATCACGTTTTCCATATGTGGGGTTGATTGTGGATTTGATAACCCGATATTTGCTGCTATTGAATTGGATTATTCGGAGGCGGATCAGGATCCGACTGGCCAAGCTGCGAATGAGGCTCAAAAGCATTTGACGTTTTATGAATTAGATTTAGGACTTAATCATGTTTCGAGGAAGTGGTCTGAACAAGTTGATAATGGTGCTAATTTACTTGTGACTGTTCCCGGAGGTGGGGATGGTCCGAGTGGTGTGCTTGTTTGTGCGGAGAATTTTGTGATTTATAAGAATCAGGGACACCCTGATGTTAGGGCTGTTATACCCAGGAGGGTAGATTTGCCAGCAGAACGTGGAGTTTTGATTGTTTCGGCTGCTATGCATAAGCAGAAGACAATGTTTTTCTTTCTTTTGCAAACTGAATATGGAGATATCTTTAAGGTGACACTGGACCACGACAATGACAGGGTTAAGGAGTTAAAGATTAAGTATTTTGATACAATTCCGGTCACTTCTTCTCTGTGTGTGTTGAAGTCAGGGTTCCTCTTTGCTTCATCAGAGTTTGGGAATCACGCGTTGTATCAGTTTAAGGCTATAGGAGATGATCCAGATGTCGAAGCTTCATCATCGACGTTAATGGAAACTGAAGAAGGCTTTCAGCCTGTATTTTTCCAGCCAAGAAAGCTAAAGAATCTTGTTAGGATCGATCAGATTGAGAGCTTGATGCCAATAATGGACATGAAAATCGTAAATCTTTTTGAGGAAGAAACTCCACAAATATTTTCACTTTGTGGGAGGGGTCCTCGGTCTTCGTTGCGCATACTTAGGCCTGGTTTAGCTGTTAGTGAAATGGCTGTGTCACAGCTTCCTGGTGTTCCAAGTGCTGTCTGGACTGTGAAAAAGAATGTTAATGATGAGTTTGATGCCTACATTGTTGTCTCTTTTGCGAATGCAACTCTTGTGCTTTCTATTGGTGAGACAGTTGAAGAAGTTAGTGACAGTGGGTTTCTTGATACTACTCCATCTCTTTCTGTTTCATTGATTGGTGATGATTCGTTGATGCAAGTTCATCCCAGTGGAATAAGGCATATTAGAGAAGATGGCCGTATTAATGAATGGAGAACTCCTGGTAAGAGAACTATTGTCAAGGTTGGATCTAATAGACTTCAAGTGGTAATTGCACTAAGTGGAGGGGAGCTTATATATTTTGAAGTTGATATGACTGGCCAGTTGATGGAAGTTGAGAAGCATGAGATGTCAGGTGATGTAGCTTGTCTGGACATTGCCCCTGTTCCTGAGGGAAGACAAAGGTCCCGTTTCCTTGCAGTTGGATCATATGATAACACTATCCGTATCTTGTCGTTGGACCCTGATGACTGTATGCAGGTTCTGAGCCTGCAAAGTGTATCTTCATCGCCAGAGTCTCTCCTTTTTCTTGAAGTTCAGGCCTCTGTTGGTGGAGAGGATGGTGCAGATCACCCTGCCAGCCTTTTTCTTAATGCTGGTTTACAAAATGGAGTTTTATTCAGGACTGTGGTGGATATGAATGGTGGGCAGCTTTCAGATGCACGTTCACGTTTCTTGGGGCTTAGAGCCCCTAAGCTCTTCTCCATTGTTGTGAGAGGACGGCGTGCTATGCTCTGCCTATCAAGTAGGCCATGGCTAGGTTACATACACCAAGGGCATTTTCTTTTGACACCTTTATCATATGAGAGTCTTGAATTTGCAGCCTCGTTTTCATCCGATCAATGTGCAGAAGGTGTGGTAGCGGTTGCAGGGGATGCGTTGAGGGTCTTCATGATAGAGAGATTGGGTGAGACTTTCAATGAAACAGCTATACCCTTAAGGTATACACCAAGAAGGTTTGTTCTTCAACCCAAAAGAAAGATGGTGATAATGATTGAGAGTGACCAGGGAGCATATACTGCAGAAGAGCGTGAAGCTGCCAAAAAAGAGTGCTTTGAGGCAGCTGGGAATGGTGAAAATGGAAATGCAGAACAAATGGAGAATGGTGAAGATGAGGATGGTAGTGATCCACTATCTGATGAACAATATGGTTATCCTAAGTCGGAGTCAGGGAGATGGGTTTCCTGTATCAGAGTCCTTGATCCAAGGACAACACAAACCACTTGTTTGCTAGAGCTTCAGGATAATGAGGCAGCATTTAGCATATGCACTGTTAATTTCCATGACAAGGAGCATGGAGCTCTGTTAGCTGTTGGTACTGCCAAGGGCCTCCAGTTTTGGCCCAAAAAATCGTTTGAAGCAGCATACATTCATATATACAAATTTAAAGAGGATGGGAAGGTCCTAGAGCTTTTGCATAAGACACAGGTAGATGGTGTGCCTCTTGCACTATGTCAGTTCCAAGGAAGACTGCTGGCTGGTATTGGGTCTGTCCTTAGGTTGTATGATTTGGGGAAGAAACGGCTGCTCCGAAAATGTGAGAACAAGCTATTCCCCAACTCGATCACAGCTATCCATACCTATCGTGATCGGATTTATGTTGGTGACATGCAAGAGGTATGGCTATTATAAAATATTCTACCTTATATGTATGAGGAATTAATGTAGTAATTTAAATTCTGTCTGAATACTACTTATTTATTGTCAATTGTGACAGAGAAGTTGTGTTCTGCCTTCTAGTCTAAAGACAGTTTTGATTCTAATGACTAGGTGGGGAAAAAATCTAATTACTATGCATCGGGAATTGAGTTACTGTGAGATTTTGCATGCGGAAGTTTTTTGTATGAGTATTATTCAAAATTGAGGCAATAGAAATGGTTGGAAGAAATGTTACGAAGTATGAAATGGTATATAGCTCTGCATTAGATTGAATAACCTCATAAAACTAATGAAGTTCATAGATTCAAATAACTCTGAAATTAATATCCTTTTGCTAAGTGAGCGAAGTTTTTTTAAATCATAAATTGAAGTTGCAACATAGAATTACTATTTGAAAGTTTTTTTTTTAATTTCTTCAGTCTTGGAAGTTGGAATAGAAAAATGAATCTTGGTTGCATGATTATATCTT
The DNA here is from genome assembly GCA_018342035.1 of Solanum appendiculatum. Taxonomy (NCBI): domain Eukaryota; kingdom Viridiplantae; phylum Streptophyta; class Magnoliopsida; order Solanales; family Solanaceae; genus Solanum; species Solanum appendiculatum. Next base: position 796,279 of record JAGDQO010001331.1, read on the forward strand.
GTTCGCCAACTTGCTAATTACGTCCATAATTACCTATGATTTTCTTTGGATAATACTAATTTACTATTAGAGTGGCTGAATTGGCCTTTCAAATCCATAGAAAGAGGATTGATGGTTAGGTTATATAATTTTTAAAGGAACATTTCTTTGTATTTTCTGTAAAAATGCTCTACTTTGATGTTCTACTAATCTGCTCCAATTATTCACTTCTTGCAGTCATTCCACTACTGTAAGTATAGGCGTGACGAAAATCAACTGTACATATTTGCTGATGACACGGTTCCGAGATGGCTAACTGCAGCACAGCATGTAGATTTTGACACTGTGGCAGGAGCTGATAAGTTTGGGAATATCTACTTTGTGCGATTATCTCAGGATGTGTCAGATGAGATTGAAGAAGATCCTACTGGTGGGAAAATAAAATGGGAGCAGGGGAAGCTGAACGGAGCCCCAAATAAGGTTGAGGAAATAGTACAATTTCATGTTGGTGATGTGGTCTCTTGCTTGCAAAAGGCATCACTTATTCCAGGAGGGGGCGAATGTATAATCTATGGGACTGTGATGGGGAGTGTTGGGGCAATGCTTCCGTTTACCTCGAGGGATGATGTTGACTTCTTCTCTCATTTGGAGATGCATTTGAGGCAGGAGTTCCCACCATTATGTGGCAGGGATCACATGGCCTACAGATCTGCCTACTTCCCTGTTAAGGTAGGGTTGTACTTGCTCAATCAGCTATTTCCTTAATGTTCCAATGTGAAAAGTGCTATTACCTACTTAGTTTGACATCCTGATAGGTAGCAGAGATGCACTAGTGTAGTAAATGAATACAAATGATTTTTCATGGGAAGCTAACTTTGATGCTGAAGCTAAATTGTGTTTAGCTACTTTACAAAACTTGATTGGTAGGAAGGTGACTTGATCTTCCCTAGGTCACAATTAAAATGTTTCACATATTAAAATCTCTAATTACTTCAGAAAAGAAAGAGTTGGATCATCAAATCCTTGAGCAGTTTAGGAGCAACAATTGTGCTTGTGCTACATGGATTGTAAGTGGTTGCATCCTCCAGGCTATATCCTGATAAGTGTAACTTTGTCATGCATGGATATGCCTTATATTTTTTGACGATGAGCAATTTAGAGGCCTTGTGAATGTTCCTGTTTTTCTTGATTTCATTTTTTTGAAACTGTTATACATGCTTTGAACAAATGGGAGTTCTAAGTTGTCACATGCTGTCTCTATGTCTACCAGGCTGATTTTTGTTGCTAGTTGCATTTTTTATTGTTGAATTACACAGTTCTAGTGAAACTGCCACAAGTTTCAGTTTTGACCAATTACAACTAGATTACAGGGTATTGTTGAGAGTCTATGCTCTTTCCATTTCATATATTTAAAATCAGCTTCAATTATGCAATCCTTAGTTCATGTTTGAAGATAACAGTGGGATGTTGGGACCATTTTGCAGGATGTAATAGATGGAGACTTGTGTGAACAATTCCCAACCTTGCCCATGGATATGCAGCGCAAAATTGCAGATGAGTTGGATAGGACACCAAGCGAGATTCTGAAAAAGCTTGAAGAAATAAGAAACAAAATTATTTGAGTACATGTTTAGACGAAGGTAGACTCCCGTCTTTATGTCTATAGCTTTTGCATGTCAGTCATATTTGATATTTTTTGGGACAAACATTGTGTCCAAGTAAAGTTTTCATGTGCTTTGACTAATCCACCAAGTACTTATTACCTTCTATCATCATGTGTTAAGCAACTTTTTCAGACAGATGAGAAGAATTCACTAGTGTACTAGAGTTTGGACCTTGTTCCCCAAGTTGTTATTCCAACTCTTCAACCCTTAAGCTGCACCTTCAAGGGTTGTTACTCATAGTTAATATTGTCGATTGTCTACTAAAAGAAAAGCAGGTTTGGAGAGGACTTTATTTTCAAATCTCAGTTACAACACTTAGTGTGAGCTCATCTGCTCTGTCCTTGGTAGGCATGATTGTCTTGGCGAGCTGTATTTGTGAATTAAACAAGCTGTTCAGTAGATTGGTAGAGGTGTAGACAAGCTTGCTCTGAACACGTCATACATAATCTATTGCTTGGAAACCTGATCACGTTTTGCCTTTGTCATCAATCAATTCAATTGTGTTGTCAATCAAGTAGTACATCATTATGCCCTTTGTATACTTGAGCACATCTCTGTGATGGGAAATAATGTCTTGTTTCTCTATTTGGCGCATTAACATGCCATTTGCCTAGAAGCACAAAGACTTGTATATGCTATGGAACTGTCATATTTTATTCTTTTTTTTTAATGACTAGGTGATGATTTTAGTCGTATCCAAGCCAAGGGACACTCACGTGGCATAAGAAAGCATGCTGCAGAGAGCGATGGATGTTCCATTTGATTTGAGCTTTTGTAGATGAAAGAAAAGAGACCAGCATGGGCTCCAAGCTGTTGCTCACTATAGAAGTGTTTGAAGAAACAAAGTGGAGTGAATTATCACTCAGCTTCTTTGTTGTAATTATGCTGTAGCGTAGCCTAGTCTTTTCAACTGATTTTTTTAGCAAATCGCCGTTAACTGAATTATGTATTTCCAGTTTGTGTCCATGAAATGTAGTCGCGATGCAGAGATTGAATACTTGCTTTAAATTTATGAAGGACTCTTCTACTGAGAGTTGGATTTTCGTAGTCTTTAAGAGTGAGGAAATGACGTCTGATGTCCCTAAAGTGTCTGACCTTGAATTTTTGTCCCCGTTTAATGAATCACTAAAAAATTACCTTAACTTGAAAAAAGGATTGTTGTGAAGAACTTTTGTTGCTCATTAGACATGGTGTCCCTAATTTATGTCTGATGGACAACAGAAGCTTGACTATATTGCCTAATAGGCATAAGTTTCAGTTTTTGCCTATAATATAGTATTTGTAGTCAATTGAGCTTATTATTGTCTTCGAATTATTTTGAACTTATGGATAAAACAAATTTATGTCCACAACTTAGGTTCCAGTGGCAACAAAAGGTTTGCCTAGTGAATTTTCAAAAGTGGGAGCTATTTTTTAAAAAGAATTGTTAGGGAAAAAAATAATAATCAAAACCAATCCATTTTAGGGTTGTTTATGAACTTGACTATATGCTCTATGATTCTAAAGTCTTGCGAGACAAAGTTTTCAATATATGTATTGATGGGAGTTTGACATTTTACCTTATAGAATTAATCGAGGTGCAGTGAACATGGTTATCAAGTTACTACATGGATCTTTTCGTCTCTCTTAAGAATCATATATATCATCTCCCTACTTCTTTATTTAATCATATTATGCTTTACATTCTTTGTTATAGTTCACAGAAATATCATGACATGCTTTGAAAACACATATTTCAGACCGTCTTTCTACTTAAAACTTTGTATCCAATCAAATATTTTCATGCTTGGAAAGTAAGCAAATTCATTTTTATAAACACATTAGCCACTTAACAAATCAACACATCTTGTGAAGTTTGTAAACTCAACACGCTCTTCTTACAAGACATCAAATACTTACTACTACCACAACCTTACAGGAAGGTCCATTTAACTAACTGCTCATCTTTGGTAAAATTTGATCATTTGCTTGCTTTTGTTGCCTCTCTAACCTTGAGTTACCCATGCTTATTTTCTCCTTAAGCCACACGATGATGTCCGAGAACACAATGTCTCTATTCTCGGTGAATTCACCGTAGGAGAGGGAATGCCACATCCCGGGGTACAACTTGAAGCTCTTGTCGATGCTCGATGCCTTTTCGTGGAGAAGTTTGCTTACAGATGGATCAGTAACAGTGTCATCTTCACCATGAACAATGAAAAATGGCAATGTGACTTCTTCAAGTCTTTGTTCTAAATCCAAGCTGATTGTCAATAGTTGGTGAGCTGTTTGTAGCCGGGGCTTTCCCTTGTAGCAATATTGGTTGTTTCTAATCTGCAGTCACAAACAAGTTGAGGTCAGTTATATGAATTCTTACTAGTCGTATATTACTTCATATAAACTATGCAAAAGCGTGATTTGGCCATACTGACTGTGATTAATGTTCAAACTACCTATGTGATGGTGATGTTGTGGGTGTTGTGATATTTGGTGTGTGTTACGTATGAATTGTTTTTAAATGAATTCCTGACTTAGGGCTTTTTGCTCAAATCTATGGCAGAGTTTTTAGATGAAATAGCGATCACTGACCACTTTTCGGCCTTGTCTTTGAGAAATAGTCGTTGTCGTGAAATTACAAATTTAGGAGGTGAAACTCCATGACATTATGATGGAGTTCCACGAAATTGAAATTTTATAACAATTGACTATTTTTTTTAATGACCATAGTGTCCGGACCAACTTTCGCGCACATCGACTAATTCCACTAGATACCTGCCACTTCCCACCAACAACAGCTACCAGGTAACTCTGTCAACCAAGGCTAGGACATATTATAAAAATGACTATTTTTTTTAATGGCCATAGTGTACGGGCCAGCTTTCGCGCACATCGACTAATTCCACGAGATATCTGCCACCTCCCACCAGCAACATATACCAGGTAACTCTGATCACCAAGACTAGGACAGATTATAACAATGACTATTTTTCAACTACAAGGACTGAAAAGTGACTATTTGTGAAATTTAACTATTTAAATGAGTTATTTTCCAATTTTAACAAAATAAAACCAGTTAAACTGATTATATTTTCATGAATTAATTTAATCGGCGTAAAAAGAAATGGGTTAAAGTTGGTACCTCTTTTCTAACTTCAGGGTCTCTAAAAGCTGAATCAACAATATCTTGAGTAGGAACAATTTTCCAAGTTGGGATAAAGTAGGAAAGTTTGCTTAAAATACTTATCACCATTGGAGGTGGCCTCATATCATCTGCAATCTGTTTTAAAAAATAATAATTAAAAGATCAATAAAAAATAACACACAAATTTCAAGAAATAAAAAATTAACTCAACAACTAAACCAAACAAACTTTAAACTAATTTCAATAATTGTGGATATTATCAAGCTTGTTTCCATAAAGTTAGTAAAATGTCAATTTAAAACCAAAATATTCAAATAAATTAAAAAAATTGAAAGCTAAGTACTAATTCAATTATTATGTAAATCAAGTTTTGTTTTCGTTGGAGTTAGTAAAGTGTCAAATTAAAACCAGAATTTATTCAAACCTTCGTAAACAGAGTTACCTAATAACTATTGGTAGTAAAAAATGGCATATATCACGTAAAATTAATTAAATATGCGTAAACTTAACCCAAATACCACGATTATAATTTGTTTACATCAAGTCGTTTTCAAAGAGTTAGTAAAGTGACTAAATGGTTGTTGTCCACGTTGCAACATTCAAATTCAAGTTTTAAGAAAAATTCTTCATTCTCCTAAAAAAAAACAATCATCAATGAGTTAGGTTCGACTATATGAAAAAAGAAGAAGTGATATTAACTTATTATTCCGTCCCCCCTTTCCATGTATGATTTAACTACGACCATTTCTTAGCAAGGGACCAAACATAAACCAAAAAGGACCATAGTTTTTTTTTTTACCAAAAAGGACACTAATAATTGTTTCATTAAAAATTAATCAGATTTGACCAAAACTGAGTAAAACAATTTGATTTTCCGTTAAACAAGCCTGCTTGCACGTTCTAATTAATTTGGTCAAAACACCAACACCAACAACCCCCAAATAGAAAAAATATATATATTTATTTATTTATTAAAAAAACACAAGTTGGAAAATAAAAATGGATCATAGGAATCTTCTTTCATAAAGAGGTAAGTCGTGACTGGTTCAGAAGCTTGAATTAGAGTTTTAAGTTTATGATTCATGATTTTTTTTAAAAACCGACTTAACGAATTTTGAATAAATTACTTTTTATATAAATCAAGAAGATTTTTTTTAAGGAAAAAATAAAGTCGAGTCAAAGCTTTTAGATTCGATCGAGCTCGTAAATAAAACATACCTTACACATTGGAGCAATTAAAACAGCACCATCCCAAAATTCAGGTTTTTTTCTGTGTAAAAGTAGAACCACAGCTCCTCCCATCGATTCTCCCATCAATATTCTCATCTTTTTCTTATTTTCCTTCCTTTCTGCATTTATTCAAAAAAAAAAAAGAATTCAAAACCCAAAAATTATCAAAAATAAAAATAAATCCCAACAAAATAAGAATGAAAATAAATAAACACATGGCTTCTAGAAAGAGTCAATTTGATGGGGTTTTAGTAAAAAAAAATATGTTAGCTTCTTTACCTCATGAGTGTAATTTAACTTGTTATAGTAAATTACGTGTCAAATTACCAAAAATCACAATGGAATAGTAAAATACACTTTGACCAATTATTTCAGATTTGATGTCAATGATATCGCGTTTGATTATAGGAAATGTTTCTCTTTTAAAAGTCAAACTTTTCAATACGAATCTAATTTAATCTATGCTTTGAAGGATGAAAAAACTAGCAAATTAATTAAAAGAAATGAAAAATATTTACCAGAAATTTTGGAATAATGATCAAAACAATCATCAACAAGAGCATCAAAACTATGAACATATCCTTGAAGTCCTTCTGATTTTCCATGTCCTTCATAATCAATTCCATAAACTCCAAATCCTGCTTTTGCCAATCGCATTCCAGCATCTATATTTCAAAAAAAAATTACAAAAAATCAAATATTAATTTCAATAATCCAAATATACAATAACAATAATAATACATAATCTCGTATAATCTCATAAGTGGGATCGGTAAGGTGTACATAGTCTTAGGGACTATTTCTGATAGACCCTCGACCCAGATATACAACAACAATAACAGCATACCCCATATAATCTCGTAAGTGGGGTATGAGAATGATTGGGTGTACACAGTCTTATGGGTTATTTCTGATAGACTCTCGACCCGGATATACAAACAACAATAACAACATACCCCATACAATCTCGGGTTTGAAAAAGATAGGATGTACGCAATCCTTATCTCTACCCTCTACCCTTACGAGGTAAGGTACAAAGACTGTTTCTGACAAACTATCGACTCAATAATCCAGATACATATATATATATATAATCAATCATAAACAGAATTTTTTTTTAAAGAAAAAATATATTGTACCTTTCATTGATATACTGCACTCCATGGCATATCCATGACAGAGGAAAATCAAAGCTTTTGGTTCACAATCTTTTGGAACCCAATAACACGTAAATAATTTCATTCCTCTTGAATTCAATATAAATTCCTGTTAAATTAAAAAAAAATTACAACATAAATCAAAAAAATCTTATAAAATTTTTAATAAATAAAAATAACAATATAGATTCTTGACTTACCTCTTCATATCTAACAGTTTCATATTCATTAGCCTGTCATAAAAGAAAATTAAAACACATACATTAAAAATCAATAATAATTTTTTTTTTAAAAATAATTAAATAGCAGAAAAAAAGGAAAAAAAACTTACCATGATGAACTAATTCAGCAAAGGAAGAACAACAATGAATTTATTTATATATATGAATCGAATATTTGGATATTATTTGAAGAGATAATATCTAAAATCTATTTCTATCTATATATTTAATATATTAAATATATAGATAGAAATCCTAAAGGGAGAAGAAAATTGGAGTTTTATTTAGTAGAAGAAGAAGAAGTATGAGAAAAAATTGTGAAGAGATAGTAAGCTATTTATAATAGAAAAAAATATATTGTATTCCTATTTTGTTTATAAAAAGGAAAGCCAGGTCAGCATATATCTATATTCTAAGACGGCAAATTTGGGTGGTAAGGGTATAATTGTCTTTTTTTCTCTTTTTATTATTTAATAGTATAGTTTTTGCACCAGTTGGATTCTGCTTTAAAATATTCCAAAAAAAAAAATTAGATTATTTTTTCTTTTACAAGTGGTTTTCAAAGTACGTCATACAACTGTGTAATATTATTATTTTTTAAATTATTATAGTATAGTATATAATTCCTCCGTCTCAATTTAAGTGTATTGCCTTCTTCTTTTTTTGGTTTACCCCTGGAAAAAAAGTGTTTATTTCTATATTTGATAAGTTTTTCAATTTCTTGTACGACAAGTTTAATATCACAAGATTTAAATGATTACACAGGTCTTAAATTTAAAAACACAAGATTCAGAAATCTTATTTTCCCCCTTAAATTGTGTGTCCAGTCAAAGAAAAACACTTAAACTTCGTGTTCGATCAAACTAAGATACTTTTAGGTTATTTATTTTATTTTTAGTAAGAAATAACCGTTAAATATGGAATAGTTTTTTCTAAAGGAGAAACCATTGGTGGTTCTTCTTGCATTTAATTGACTTGGTTCGAAATGATGTGCTAAACTTTTGCAAGAAATTTCGAAAAAAAATAGACAATTTTTTAATTTTTAATTTTATTTTTATCTTCTTATTGAAGAGTATAATCAATAAAATTTTATAAGTAGGGTTGTTAGGGTCTGTTTTTGCAAAATATATAGAGATTTTACTATATTTAAAACGTAACAGAATTTTGATTTCAAAATAAAGTAAACAATAAGTTATATTTGCACGTATAAAATATCTCATTTTAACTAAAAATCACACGAATATAATATCTGGTTATAATTGTTGTATATGTATATGTGGTCAACTATATATGTATATATATAGTAGAAATTGAATAAATATGTGGTCAATTGTTTATGTATGTATGTGTTTTTAAAGTAGAAGTTGGATAAATATGTATGTAGGCTAACACATTAACTCTATATGTAGTTAAATACATTTAATATTTGTGTTTTCAAATTATATGTCGACACAAAAAGTCGAGCGAAGCAACATTAACTTTTTAGGGAACAACTGAAACGTCATCAATAGTGAACGAGTGAGGTTGGGGTGACAGTGTTCCCTAGGAATTCTAAATAAACCAAGATGTATACGTATATGTATGCTATAAAATTACATAATCTCATTATGTAATATAATTTATTAAAAATAATATATGGATCTTGCTACTTTAAACGAGTTTACGTCTTTTTTACTAGAAGAAAAGGCCATCAAATTAGCCAACGATCTTTACCTTGCTCCAATAATCATTACTTACACCAATATATAACATATTTTTTAATGTTCCCCCTTGTTTTAATTAGATAAAACTATTGATGGAAAAATATTAAAGAAGAAAAAAAATGATTAAAATTTATTCACATTAAATGCAATAAGTTATATTAAAGCTTTCAAAATAAATATCAAACATTAATAAAAAAAAAATGATTTTTTTTTTCATTGGCTTGTTTTCCACGTTGTAATAGATTTTTTTCCAATTAAAAATATCAAAATTCTATCCACTTTAATTTCTAGGCCCCATTTGCTTTAGCTCTTTTCCAAAAGACAATGAGATCTTCAATTTCATAAGCTACTTATAATTTATATTGTTCGAATTTTTTAAAGACACATATTCAATACGATAATGTTTTTAAAGAATTCGAGCAACAAATTATTAATATCTAAATTATATTAATCTATGTGATAGTTACCTTTTAAATAGTCAACTATATATTTGGAGATGGATCCCAAATTCTCATGCCATTCTTCTTGATTATTTTTTTCCCTAAAAAAATGTGTCCACAATTTTGGTTATTTTTAAAATTTATTTTTCATAATTAGTCAATAAATGTACATGTCATATGTCGTAAGCCTTATAGCAAAGTTACAAATTATTTAAGGCAATATTATTTATCAATATTTACATAAATGTAATACTAAAACTAATACTACTAAAGATTATGATAAAATGGTAAGTATTCTTCAATTTTTAATCAGGTCTCACGAGTTACTCCTAATGTAAGACTTTTCGATGCAAATTTAAATTAGTTAGACCTCAAAACAAATAGCAAACACCTAACGAAAAACAAAGTAAAGCTTATATATGTAACACATGCAAACTTGTTTTAAAATATGAAAGTATTAGATTTTTATAAAGGGCTCTTAAAACTTGTACTTATTAAGTCTAAGACATGGTTTAGTGTATATGGAGAGTATCATTTTTGGTCCTTTTATTATTGATAAATTTTAATTTTAATTCTTGTAACATATAATTTAATATATTTAATCTTTAATTAATTAAGATGAGTATTTTCAACCCATCTATGTAGGAAATGTGATATATTTGGACTATTTATAAAAGTGTATTACCATCAAATATAGAATAAAAATATATAAATATAATAAATATTGTGTAATTAAATCGCGGACTTTTTTTTGTGAATATTCATTAGCAAAAAGATTAAAATTATACTTTTGCAACAAGTCAAACAAACTATACTTGTACTTTAATTTAATCCCACCCCACCTATCTAGTAGGTCATAACAATTTAATTAATAGCTAGTATTGAACTTTCTAGCGTTGCGCTTTGTTCACTTTTATTTATTCTATTTTTAAGAAATTATTTTTAAAGTTGAGAAATTACTATTAATTATTTTTGAAATTGCATTAAACTACATGAAATATATATATATATATATATATATATATATATATATATATATAAAAGTTTCTTTTCTTGAATTTTGACTTTAAAAAGTCAGAAATTGAATCATCAATGTCAATAATTAAAATGCATGGATCAGTTTGGAATTTTAGTTATTATGCATCAATAAAGTAACATCCAAATTTTAATTTCTTTTCATATATATATTTGTTGACTAGATTAGGATAAGATATTGATTATGCATGCACTTGCTCTAGAAGAGATGATATTTTTTGCTACAAATTAATGGTCAATCAACTAGTCTTTGCATCACTTTCTTGACGTTTTTCATATAGACACAATATATCCATATAACATATAGTAGTAATTAATATTTTTTTTTGTAAAGAGATATTTCATATTAAATTTTAACATGATAATAAGATAGACAAAATATTCTTGATTTTTATTTTTGAATTGATGAGCATTCTACAAGCAAGGGCGGATCTAGAGGTACTGATGGTTCACTCGAACCCTTTCAACAAAATATTAAATGGTGAATACAAGATATATATATATATATATATATATATATATATAATATATATATATATATATATATATATATATATGTATATATAGAAATTTTAAACCTCTTAAACATAAAATTAGAGGGGTTCAAAAAATTCACCTTGATATTCCAAGTTCTAATATCAAGCATGATAAATTTATGCAAATCGCTCGTCTAATTATATAATATTTGTTAACCAAATAAAGATTTTGTTTAATTTTATATATTTATATATATCAAATTACTCGAAATTATTTATAAGTAACCCTTTCATGAACGATGATTATTTTGTAATTTATTGTAAATTATATACTATAGGTATCATTCAATTAAGAGTGCTTCAATTTGCTCTATATTTTGATATTTTGCTATCATTTTTTTTCCTTCTTGTAATTCTTTTCTGAATAACTTTGTCTTGTAAATCGAGATCGAGTCTGTCTGAAATAATCTTTCTACACTACAAAAATAAGGATAAAGTTTGTATATATCTTGCCCTCTTCAGACTAGGGCTGAGTATCGGTCGGTTCGGTTCGGTTTTGAAGTTTATCGGTCTGTAGGGATGCTAAACCGTTAAAGAACCATTAAGATATTGACTTATCGGTTATTGGTTTATCGGTTATTGATCGTTATCGGTTTAACCGTTAAGATTTGACACCAAAAAAAGTCATTAAAAATCACTTAGAAACAAGGTGACAAACCAAATGAACCATGCACATGAGTTCACAAATTACATCTTGCTAAAAAGCAAACACTTTTAAATTGTAGAATACCCAAGAGTTTAAGACAACCAAAAATAAAATTAGGAAACTAAACTCTAAGTCAAGGACTTTATATACAAAATGATAAAAATATAATTATTTAATTTACTATCGGGTTATTGGTTAACCCGTTAAGAAAAAATCTCAAATCGTTAAGAATCGATAACCCGATAACAAAAAAAATCAAAACCATTATCAAAACCGCTAAACCAATAACCCATTACTGATAAACTAATAATTTTTTTACGGTTCAGGTTATCGATTTCGATTCAGTTTTGAACCGCCCTACTTCAGACTCCACTTATAAAATTACATTGAGTTTAATATTCGGTTAAGAGTTGAGACAAATTTTTGTTAAAATTGTTCAAGTACTATTTTCCCTCCCTTCTTGTATAATTAAATTAAGACAGTATTACACAATTAAAATTCTATATTTTCCAACTTGCTTATTCTCAAAAGCTGTTTGTCTCTTGCAATAAATATATTATTTTATACTAATATATCATATACTTTCTATTATTACTATTTGATAGACTCCAAGAAGGAATATGTCAGCCTAACATTAAGTATCTCTTGGACAAAATTAACATTTTTCAAATGTACCAAAATGAAATAGTCAAAGGTAGTCATTATGTCCAGATACCAATAAATATATTTCTAGTCAAAGCAATACAAAAATAACCCATCCCCTAACTAGTTATTTTTCTATATAATGGTTAGTCATTTTTCAATCCAAAAATGTTATATAATATTTTTTGACTTATTTTTTGTATTTTTTTTTTAAATCTTTAATTGGTGTCATATTTGGGGTGCTATGAATAGGTGATAGGCTTATTTCTTGTACTGTTTAGGCTGTCTAGATCGTGACTTAGTGAGGGAAAATAAAAGTTTTTTTCACGTCTTACGAAAGGCGCATGATTGATTGTATTTTTTTTTATGAGTTAATAGGTGAAAATGATAGGCTAGTGCTTAGAAATTCGATTGATATTGAACTTAAACTAGTTACTGCTATTGAAGCCAAAGAGAACTCTATAACTTTTTGGCTTAGCTTTTTTCGATACATGTGAATAAATTGATATTTTCTCTTATTTTTCATTGATAGTCTCGTGTGTATTATAAAGAAGAAGATTCATGTGAGAGGGTATTTGATATAATTCAGCTCGGACAAAGTGAGAGAGAAACTTATTTTATTACAGTTCAGACTCTCCTCTAGTCATCTTCTTAGAATATTAGCAAGCATGAGGTCTTCGTTTTCAAAGAATGTGAATTTAGCATTTTTATTTTTTACATTAATCTCAACCATGCTCGAGAATAAATTATATAATTTTTTTTTATAATTAACTACATTGTTTGTTTGAGTTAACTTAATCATTATAGTACAATATTATTATGGAAAAACACCTATTATAAAAAGGTCTTAACAGTATAGATTAATTGATGATATAACAAAAAATTACGATATCATATATTTTAACCAATTACTCACAATTTATTCTAGATTATCAACCAATATTAAATATATTTGTACATTTGTTGTTACCTTTAGTGACTTTATTATATAATACATTTACACCGTCCATGCATAAAATTTTAAACAAAGAAAAAGGACATTTTTGACAGTTGGATTAAAAAATTAATTTTAGTAATGAGAATTAATTAATTAGTGGACGGCATTTTGTTCATTTTATTAGTTAAATAGCTAAAAATTAAATAATCATGTTATGCACTACTCGTGGTGTATGAAACAAAATTAATATTTGATAGCTTACCACCGACGGAGGTGGTGCAGTGAATGGGATTGTTCTTTCTTTGATTAAAGGTTTCGGGTTTGAGCTTTGAATATTAAAAAATACTAGATATGGAGCACTATCCCCTGAATGAGATCCTACTCGACACGAATTTAATATAATCGAACTTCAATATGAATATCGAACACTGAGTGAAAAGCTAAAAAATAATTTAAAAAATACTTGATAGCTTGAGATTGATGTCATAGTATATACATAGCTATCACACGTTAAGGAGGTCCCGTTTGGATAAGGGAAAATTTTCGAAATTATTTTTGAATAAAATTCTTGCGTTGATCTTTTCCCGAACCCAATATGCAAGACCAAAAATATATATTGACTTTGTCTTTGATTTATTTTCAGTTAAACCATAATATCATTGTCAACGAGTTTAATTTGCCCATCCAGTAATTCATCATCTAGCTATTTAAAATGGTCCACATGTTAAATACTTTTTACTTTTCTCATTTATGGAATTTTGTTTTTGTGTCATAGACATTCAGTATAAAATAAAACTTTACTATAAAGTAATTAATCCTTTTTTGCAAGGTCTGTTTTTCTTGAATTATTCAGTCATTTATAAGACTTATTGAATAAATGTCTTATATTACGTCATAATTAAAAGATAATGAGAAAACTATACTTCAGAGGTTCAGTTTTGGAAATGAATTTTTTATAGAGAGCGTTCTTTTCTTTTTAATAGATTTAGTGTGGCGCGAGCTTAAAAGGTAAAATTAAAAATAATTTTTTCAACTTTTATTAAAAAAATAACCACTATGAAGTTTTGAATTTCACCAGTGAAACTCTAGGATAATATTATTTTTGAAAGAGAGTCAGATAGTCGATAAATGTTTTTTTCCCCTTACATGACTATATATTGAGTTACCATCCATTCTTCCTTGAATTATTTGATTGTCGTAAGACTTTATTGAATACAAGAACAATATTTATGTCGATCCATTATAAAGTAGTATTTGATAATTGACCAAGATCCATTTATTTTCATAACAGTTTTCAAAGAAAAAAAAAAGTGAGGAAAAGCTACTTTGGAATAAAAAGGTAAGCCGTCTAGATAGACTAGTCTATTATATATCATAAATATTTAGCCAAAGTCCTTTTATGGATCGTGGTGATATGGCTGGGATTCAGGTTTATTTTTAATCAGATGTCTTGAGTTTGAGTCTCCAAAATGAAAAAGAAATCTTGTTAGAAGCGACGCTCCAAAAAATGAGCCTTGCAATTGCGAATTCAAATTTTATCAAGCTACATCTCCAATACAAATACCAAACACCAACAAAAAAAGTACGTCTTATATTAATGTTCCGGGTCTTCAATCAAAGAAGTTTACCAAGTTGAGTTTACTAGTTGCAATGTTGCATATGGCTGGTTTAATTGCAACATACATCACCCACACTATGCCTACAACTAACTAACTAATTAATGTAGTCCAAGATGATGATATTTCTAATTTTATTTCATTTTATTTTAATCATCTGATACTCAAAAATTTGTGACGTTTCATGATGGAAGGGGGATTGATATTTATATATGTGTCTAATTTTGAAGTATAATTCACGTGATATATTAACAAATTCTACACCGAAAAGAGAAAAAAGTAAAATATATGTTAGATAAGATATAATACAACTTCATATGATTGGGATGTTGTTGGGCTCGATCATGACTACGGGATAAATACATGAGGTTTTTTGGGTCAAAATGAGCAATATGTATCATGATTTGGATTATGACAAACTTACTAGCATAAATAATCAAGATTTATATTGTTTATAGACACATTTAAGGGGAGCGTTTCCTATATATATTAGAAATTTCTTCATTTTCAAAGTTCAAAATTATGTGACGTTTCATAATAGAAGGTAAACTGATATGTCTTTAGATTCAGGACCAGCTTCTGAAGAATAATGCACATAAAACATTAAATGATTTATACACCAAAAAGAAAGAAAAGAGTGAAGTGTTATATAACACAACTTCACAAGTTAGAAACATTGTTGAGCTCGATAATGATGTAGCTTATTTGAGAAATAAATTATGTAGTCTGGTGGGGCAAAATAAACAATACGTATTATGAGTTTAAATTAGGGCAAACTACATAAATCTCACTAGTTTAGGTCCTAATTATTAAGATTCTCGATAGTTTTAAATATTACTTCTTTTACCATATTTCGTGCTTTGGATACATAAGTCTAAATCCACGAAATACATGTATCTGTGAATTTTAAAACCGAGATACATATTTTTTTTGTTTAAATTAATTGGTTGTAACTGATTTCCTTAATTAGAGGAGTAATTGAGGATTTTCAAAATACATACTCTAGAAATTTAAATTAATTAATAAGGTAATTTATCCTTAATTATATTCCTCTATTATGTCACTAATTATTATGCCATTATGATTTGTGTTTGCTGCAAAATGAATCAGACAATTCATTTTGTAAAATATAACAAAATAGATAGTTGAAAAAAAATTATAATAATTATTCGCTAAAAGTTCATCAAATGAAACTATTATGCCGCTCTGTTTCTACAATGACTTAAATAAATATCAAATCAATTTCATATATTATATTCAAAAACATGTATCTCAAATAAATACAAAAATAGTCAGATACATTGTCAAATATATATGATAATATTAAGATATATGATAGAAGACTGGATACATATGACAAGACTCGGATACATGACAGATAAATTGAGTCAAATACATGAGTAAATCTCCAATAACGTGTAAATCTCTAATATATTTATTAGATACAATACGCGCTTAATCAGATACACTGATAAAAACTAGATACATATAATCATATCTCAATAATGTATCAGATACATCAATAATGTGTCAAATACATGTGTAAATTTCCGTTTATTGAAACTTTCCGATTACGTTCGTGGTTGGTCAAGGCATCTCACCGCGACAGTGTTTGCTTCACCTTTTGATTCATCGATATTGCTTGTTGCGCCTAGATCCGACGGGAGAAGTGACTCAAAGTTTCTTGATTGATCCATAGGATACAAGGTATGCAACCTATACCATCGTCATGTCTAATTTGATAAATCTATTGGGCTTGAAATCTTTGCTTACAACGATACCCATTGTCTCTGCGCGCGAGAGGCGTCTCCCTTTGCAAGAAAAAATGGTGGGTTAGTGAGGGATTGGTGTGAGAGTGAGAAAATCAAAGGCTAAGAGTTTGACGTGTGTGTTGACAAGCTATAGAACATCCATTTTAATGGAGTGTTTCTTCTTAGTGAATTTCGACTAATCAAGGGAAGAGGAAGATCGTTAGAGTTTTACCCTAACTCATAGTCCAAAGAAATTTGTTTTTAATTAAAATGTTAATTTTGAAGTTTAAATGTAAAGATAATTAATCAATCCTTGTTTTAAGGGATGTGAGTATCGGATTGTATCTTCAATAATACTTTTTATAAAATATTAAAGGTGATAATATATGTAATTGTTTGAAAGTAGAGGTAAAATTAGTATATATGGTAGTAATGTATGTCTAATAAGGCAATTTATCCTTTAAATTATGACAAACTTATTAAGTCTGACTAATATAAATTTGCATTGCCTATAATAGACTAATTCAAAAGCAATGTTTCTTGTGTATTAATTTATATTGTTTTTAAAAAAAAAATTTAACTCGAGAAATCTGATTAAGAACAAAGAATTATATCCCATCACATCCCTTAAATTTATGATGGCATAATTAGCATTCATGTCATATTGTCCTACAGCCTACTTGCACCCATACCATGTACACCAAGTTTCAATCTATACAATTATTGCTAACTCAATCACTTTTTCCATTTGTTGATTAATTATAATAACGCTTTAATTTTCTCGAGTGGTAATTTATCTAAAATATTAGAAACGTGATGACCATTTATCTTATTTCTTACCTAATTAAAATCGTTATATGAATCCTTAATATTTATATAAAATTCCATTTTTTCTTTTGCAACAATGTCTATGATACATGCTAAATTTTAACTTGTAATATTATTGTCAAAATTCTCATATGATTGCCCTCATTTAATTTGAACAAGGATTCTTATCTTAAAATATTGATGATTTATAACCCTTCAAGAGTCCTGATCAATGGTGATGTAACCTCATTTTAAAAATAAATTTAGAGTCGATATATATCAACGAAGATTAAAGATCTTTTGAATACTTACAAAATGCAAAAAAATAAAATAATCCTTTCAGATATAAAATGAAAATTTTCGAATTGCAACTTTATAACATGCTTAGTCAGGTTATGTACATGGGCAAAGCTGACAGAGAGTCCTTAGTGTGTGCTACATATAATGAAGGGTAAAATGTTACCCGCAATAAAGAATTCTTCTTTATACTGTCAACCATCAACTTTTTCCCGTTGACTTTTTAAAATAAAATAATATATAATACGTTACTGTGAAATATATTTATTCTAGTTTTATTATTATTATTTTTTAATAAAAACTATGATTCTTGTAAATTAGTTCAAATATGGCTTAGTTCATCAATTCTCTGGATATCAATGAAGCATATCTCATATAACAAAATACATGAACCAAAATCAATAATAGTAATTCAATATATATGTTATGAACATTAGTCGAATTATTCACCAATCGAAAAAATTTAATAGAGGGATATTAATGACGATAATAATATGTTTGGATACATTGAAGCTCTTCAAAATTCGTAATTATCCTATAAGAAAATGAGTGGATTTTATTTTGCCACTTAAATCTATTTTTGGACATGTATTTATATTGGTGTCCATCCATTTTTATTTTATTTTTTTGCATTATTGGATTCATATACGAGAGACCACGTACATATTTGGAAAACAAACTAATTACTTAATCATAACACAATTAATGATACTCCCTTCTATCACAAATTATTTATCGTGATTTCTAAAAATAGCTATTTTAAATTATTTGTTATTTTAAAAATACAAGATAACATTAATTTTTTTTACTTATTTTATCCTTAATATTAATTCTTCTACCAGACTAAGAACACCTCAGTAGAGCAAATTTTTAATTTTAAAAAATATAACTTCTCAAGATTTAAATGGGATAAAATAGTTTTAAAATTTTCATAATTAATATTTTAAAAAGGGGACTAATATAAAAGAAACACAATAAATAATTTTGAGACGGAAAGCCTAAATAAAAGAAGAAAAAGAATTCCATCTAAGTGATGAAACCAATGATATTAAATAGTAGTATAAATGATATTATTGCAACACATACTTAGAAATTATTAAAATATTTGTTTTTGTCAAATAATTAGGTATACGAATGCCACTAATTAATTGAAATATTTAACAATTAAAAGATTATGACGTTCTTTTTGCCCTCTCATGAATATGTAGAACTAAGTAATAAAAGGATGATGATCATTCTAGAAGTATTATAGTTATTTCATGAATTAAAAATAATAATACAATAGTGATGTACACAAATTAAATATTATACTGTTCACTTACTATTTAAGATTTATAACGATAAAGGCATGCCACTTGATATTAAATCCATATTATAAGAAATTTTTTTTATGAAATTTGATGATGATGTATATTAAAAAATTCAGAATTTAAATTCTACCAGTTCAATTTTAAAGAATCGTTAATATTTTATAATTTTAGTAAATTTATATATATTATACATTGAAAATAATGAATTCAGATGGACTCGATTTCATAAACCATTGAATTGATGCCCCTATGTATGTGTATTGATTAAAATAATAATATAAAATTAAGAGTTCACACCAAGAAAAAATATTTTTTCCTCTCTCAGCTAAAAACATTTTCTTTAGAAATTATTTTCTGGCAACAAAAGAAAAGTTATTTTTTGAAAATATTTTCCTTTCAACCAAACACACGAGATTTTCCTTTTTTTCTTTTTCTTTTTTTGGATAGTCAACTTACACAAAGTCGAATTCTAAAAGAGATCTGTTTTCTGAAGGCGAAGTGCACAAGCGGGTGAATAAAATCGGATAAAAAATTGCATCAAATTGCAAATCGAGTCAAATCAAGAAAAAAAGATTTGACTAGTGGTTTGATACTGAAAGAGAAAATTGATTATACTAGAATTGAGTTGGTTTTAATTATATTTTTGTATGATTTCTTTGTCGAAAAAATCCTTTAAAATCGAGTTAATAAAATTTGAGTTTTATTAGTCTGATTTGGTGTATAGATTAAAAGATTCGACACAAATAATTTATTTTGGTATTTGAAAAATATGAACCAACCCGATATATGACACTCCTAAACTTTTGGGCCATCATTTAATTCAAAATTTGATATTAATTATTCTTTCAAGTTTATTCATTCTGAGCACAATTTCAGATATGTATGACTGGAGTTTAAAATTTTATATTTGACTCGAACATTTTTTGTTTGAAGTGTGGCTTTGTGAAAGCTAAACATCGAACATTTTTACTTGAAGATTAATAATTAGTATGACTTGCTAATGCCAACTTCGGATATTTTTCTCTGAAATTGTGGCCATGGAGCTTTAGATATATAATGGCTTGCCAAACCAACTTTAAACATTTTTGAATGAAGTTATTGCCATGGTAAGACCTAACTTCAGGTATTTTAATTGAAGTTATGGCCTTAATAAAACTAAATTCAAATATTTAGGCATGAGATTAGGTACATATATATACACATCTACGTTGTCCATTTGATTTTGCGAGAAAATGTGTGTGGTATTTAAAACTTATCAAAAGTGAAGTAATTGTGAAGACTAGAGTAACCAGCTTTTTTATGAAAGTCGAAAGTCAATACTAGTTGAATACTTGTTCGTCTCATTTAAATGACAACACCAAAATAAGATGCTTCATGAATTTTTTGAAAGTTCTCTAGCTTAGTAATTTACACAAAATGCATCAATTAGGGGTGTATAATAACTCATAATCCAACCGAGTTAAGGATCTTTTAAAAATAATTTTTCTATTTCAAAATAATAAAGATAAAATCTATGTATATTTTACTTTTCTCAAATTCTATTTATATAACTACATCAAATATATTATTATATTATAGTCATCGTCCAACTCTCCCAAAACCATAGTTTTGCTCCCCATAGCACCAATATTGTCCCAACTTCACTAGTGCCAATAAAATTAGGTAATTTTAGGTTTAAATATGCCTAAACTTGAGTTGGACAGTTAATTTTAAGCTTGTTATTAATTTGTTCATCTTGTCTCATTTAATTCATCCAAATTCCATGGGCTCATTAGGCATAAGAAATAAGGAATAATTAATTCGGTGACAAATTATAAGATGGACTCATTCCATATTTGATTGAGATAAAATTACAGAATAATTTATTTCGAAATTAGTTATCTCAAGATTGTAATGTTATTTTTATTCCATATTGAGGGTGGAATAATAATTCTAAAATAATTAATCTCAAAATTATTAATTTTGAAATAATTTATTCTCTAACCATAATGACGCTCTTTACTATCACGAATTTAAGCCTAGTCTTGTTGGTCAAATTTCAATCCACCAAAGGGTGTTTCAAACATTTTTACGGCTCAACGAATGATTCAATCGAATTCAATCACAAACAATCGCGTCAAAATCTTATTTATTATCATATTTGTAAGCTCGAAAACTCAACAACAAAGATAAGGGGAAAAAAATCTTCAAAATCTATAATTTTGTGGGATTATGTATATATATTTTTTGTTAAGTAGATGTTATATATATTATGGAAAGATTCTGGTTGTTATGTTTTGAAGGTGAAATAATACTGTATAAATATAAATTTTATTTCATATTGTATATCATTGTAAAAGTATCCTACTTTTTAAAACCAACTAGTCTTTTATCTTTAATAAATAAGTATGTATTAATATTATTGGCGTGTCTAATAGGTACAAACTTGTGAGATCGTATTGAACCTTTTATATTTGTACTAAAGTTGGGACTACTTTTTTAGTGTGTAGTTGAGTTTTGGAAGTAGAAATGGGTAGGGGTGGGAAAATAAGTCTATAAAAACATGGAAAATTACTTAATTACATAAATATTTCTGCCATATTTACAAATTCTCCATATAGTTTGAAATATTGCATATTGTCTCACTAATTAAT
Organism: Solanum appendiculatum; assembly: GCA_018342035.1. NCBI lineage: Eukaryota > Viridiplantae > Streptophyta > Magnoliopsida > Solanales > Solanaceae > Solanum > Solanum appendiculatum. The sequence continues at coordinate 818,004 of JAGDQO010001331.1, forward strand.
AATTTCATATTAGATTTCAAATCATATACTCTTAGATACATATATTTTTGCTACCAAATATACTAAAATAGGGAGAGAGGCAAGCAAGAGAAGGAGAGAGGCGAGCGATATAGGCGGGGAGAAGAGCGAGATAGTCTATGTATTCTTGATACATACGAATCACACTAAATACATAAATATGATATATACCAGTTACATAGGCAGAGAGGCAAGGAGAGAGGGAGAGAGACGAGTAAGAAAGGAGAGATGCAAGCGGCGAGCAAATTTGTCAGATACATGCAAATATACTTCGTTACAATGTATCTAAAATAAGTTACATATTATTTTGACTCCATGTATCTGGACACGCTAGATACATGTATATGTGATATAGGTATTTGGAAGCATCAGATACATGTATCCGAGATATATGTATCTAGATGCACCAGATACATGTGTCAGAAAAGTTCAAATTGTAGTAAGTTTCGTCATATTAAAAACTCGCATGAAGGAAATTAATTTTCTTCTAAACTAGTGAAATTTGTCCTAAAATCATACAACATCTCATTTAACCCGTTTAAGTTTGACCTGATTATTGACCCACTTATTTATTTGTTTAGCTTAACCCATATCAACCCGTCAAAATTTGAAGATATCTAGCCCAAATTGATAAAGGAGAATCTTGTTGAAAAGACATTTTTTATTTGATATATTATATATAGTCATAATTAGAGCCGTCAAAATGGACTTAGCCCATGGGGCCAGCCCAACTCAACCCGTTATTGGGGTAGGGTTGGGATAAAAAATTTCAAGCCCATTTAGAACTAGGACTTATAAGCCCGACCCATATAAGCCCTTGGCCCTCGAGGCTTGACCGGGGTCGGGCCAGGGTCAGCCCATGGGCCAATACTATTTATTTAAGGGTAACTTACATAAATCTCACTAGCTTAGGAGCTAATTACTTAGATGCACTCTATGTTGCAATATTACGAATCTTATAAGATTTTGGTGCGCCCAAATACATGTATCTTGGGATACATGGGCTCAAAATTAAGTGTTATTTGTTCTAGATACACTCTATCCAAGTGGATTCACATGCACCTAAGATACGTAGACAAATCTTGCTCGCTCGCCTCCCTCTCATCTTTCTAGCCACTCTCTTATCTCGCTCACGTATTTGGTATCCCAAATACATAGTAAATACGCTATATACATGTACCTGATGTGATTTACATCTATCTGGGATACATAGGCAAATCTCACTCGCCTCCCTTCTGTTCTCGCCTGTCTCTCTTCCTATTTAAATGTATCTGGTAGGAAAAAAATATGTATCTAGGTGTATCTGACTTGAAATTTGGTATGAAATTGTTAATTTGTGAGATAAAATGCAATTATTTCAAACTATAGAGAGAATTAGAAAATATGGTTGGAATGTTTGTGTATTTAAGTAGTTTTTCCTTTATTTAGTTTGAATTAAAATAACTAAAGTTTTAAGGTGTAATTGTTTTTTAATTTATAAGTTTAATTTTTCAAATTTCCTCTATTTATTTATTCATCAAAAAAGATTGTTATTTTTTTTGTTAATATTTTTTGCTAGAATTATTGAAACAACATCATTGTTTGTCATATTCGATTAAAAAAACTTCTCATTTTCTTGATATTATAGAATTTTAAATTTGAAAGGGAAAAGGGTCTGATATACCCCTTAACTTTGTCATTTAGAGTTGATATACCCCTCGTTATGAAAGTGACTCATATATACTCCTACTGTTTTACAAATGGCTCACATATACCCTTTTCCTCTAACAGAAGTGAAAAAATTAATTTTAATTAAATTTTTTAATTATTTTTTTTAAAAAAAAAAATCCATATGGGTATATTTAATCCTCCTCACACGTATTCTTTTTTTTTTTTTTTACTTTTTTGTTTCAATGGCTAATTTAGATTTATTATTTTGATGGTCAAATTCATTTATGTTTCACTAATTTTCTTGTAAAATTTATTATAGATAATTCAATTTTTTTTCAAATACAAAAATTAAATTACAATATAGCCGGAAAAAAATAGTTTAAATTATAATATAGCTACGAAAAAATTATTTTTTAATTTTTTTCTTTACACTAAAGAATGAAAGAAAAAAATAAAATAAGAATAAGAAACTCAAATAATGATAATCAAAGAAGTCAAAAAACAATTTATGTATGAAAAAAATTAAAAATATCTTGAACTTTGCTAGAAGGATCATATATACCCCTACGTGGTTTTTAAAAAAAAATTAAAAGTCAAAAATATAAATTTAAAACTATTTTTGTCACTTCCGTTAAATGAAGGGTATATGTGAGCTCATTTTGTAACAGTAGGCGTATATGTGAGCCGTTTGTATAGCGGTAAGGGTATATATGAGCCACTTTCATAACGAGAGCATATCAGCTCTAAACGACAAAGTTGAAGGGTATATCAGACCCTTTTAAGAAAAAAAAGAAAGAACGAAAGGCTAGTCCGCCCCATCCCGTGACCCTTCTAGGGTTGGGTTGGGTTGACCATTTCGAGGCCCTTCCATATGAAGGGCCGGCCCACCCTAGCCCATCAAATTCCTTGGCCCGCGAGGCTTGGGCCGAGTGGGGCTGGGCCGGCCCTTTTTGACAACTCTAGTCATTATAAAGAAAAATAATATTTTTACTAGATACTAAAACAAATTTTTCCAAAAAACAATTAAAACTTAGTATGAACTAAGTAGATCGAGTTTTGACCTGCATTTTTGCCCAAGTAACTATTGGGTGGGTTGATCCGCTCATTTATTAACTCACCCGATCTCAACCCGACCAAATTCAGGCCAACCCATCCATTTGCAGCATATAGAAATGGGCCATCACTTAACTACAAAGGGCCTCTACTTTTTTATTTCCAGAATCGAAGTCCAGCCCATAAAATAAATCTCAATCAAAACTACACTATATATATACATGGATCAGCTCAGTGTGCTCGAAGAAACCCTAATCACCATCGCCGTCTGAGCAGTAACCTCAAAGGAGCAGCAGCCATGGGTACGTATACTCAAAACTCAATTTTCTCTCAGTTTAGATCCATTTTCGTCGTTTTAAAAGTATTTCTGTAAGTAATAATTTTGTGATTTTCTGTTTGTATTTGCGATGTTGTTGTGGTGGAAATGCAGCTAGAATAAAGGTTCATGAGTTGAGGAACAAGTCGAAGACAGATCTTTTGGCTCAGTTGAAGGATCTGAAGGCGGAGCTTGCTCTTCTCCGTGTTGCAAAGGTCACCGGTGGTGCTCCTAACAAGCTATCCAAAATGTAAGCGATTTTTACCTTCTGTTGTTAATGTTTATAGGAATTTTGTTGATTCGCTACTAATTAGTTGTATTTATTGGTCAATATGATTTCTACTACTGTATTCCCATTTAAAACTGCTTTGAAATGTTCTACTTAAATGAGTGTCTATCGAAGACAACTTCACTAGCTCCTCGAATTAGCTATTAAGTTTACTCTATCCTCCCATGACGCCACTGTGTTAGTATGCTTGGTATGTTGTTGTTGTTGGTCAATATGATTCCGTTTAGGCTATTTAGTTTAAGTTTGTGTAAAGCATGTTGTTTAACTATGCTTATTGTGCCTTTACGTTGCTAATAACTTTTTTCTTATATATTGTGTTAGCTCACAAAGGCTGTTTTCTTACTTTTTCCGTATCATTTTAGTTGTTTTTAAAAATACGAAAAAGTATTTTTTCTCTCTATAATATCACTTGTGTACTATATTACACTATATTGCTAAATAAAATGTCATTTTGTTAAATAATTATCCTAAGTTGAGAATGTTAAGACTTAACATAAAGTTTTAAAGATGCACCCACTCAATCACTTTCCTGCTGTACCCTTGTTTGTAGTTTCTCGAGTCTTTTCCCTAAGGTGCTAAATTGACGCCATAACAACAAAATTGTTACTGATCTGAAACATAAGCTTTTGATGGGTTTCTGTGATGGATGTCTTTGTTTATAGAAGCTACATGTACCAAGAGGAGGGTTAAGTTCGGTGCCCCTATCTTGACTGCCATGGGGGCTGTAGCTACATGAATATAATAGAGAAGTTTACTGGCCGGTTGTTGTAAATCTGTTGACATATCTGCTTACCGAACTTCGAACATTTTTCATAGAAACTTGCTGAAGGTTGTCTTGTTTCTAATCAGGCTTGTTATTGGGGATTGTCCTTGACACCCCTAAGAATTTCTTTGTATGGTGGTTTGGGTGTGGGAAGTTTGGGTCACTAGTAAGATGAAAAAGGAGTATTTAAAGTAAGAATTACTGGAAGTAATTACAAGTATCCAGTTGGGCGGAGTAGTGATTGTTTACTATGGTACCATTCCTAAAAGAACCTTGTAGTATAAAGTCTCAAAGATCTGCCCAGCCCATTGCCATCCCTGATTAGTCCTTGTTGTGGTTCTCAAGTCTCCCCCAGAATATCTTCTTATGGTAGTTTCAAACCATAAAAACAAATAGTATTTAATTATCTAGATGTTTAACATACGCTGTTGATGAGTTTCTTTGAGGGAATGCTGTCTTTGTTTATAGAAGCTACATGTACCAAGAGGAGGGTTAAGTATGATACCTGTCATCTTGACTGCCATGGAGGCTGTAGCTATAGGAATATAGTTGAGGAGTTTACTGGCCGGTTGTTGTAATTCTGTTGACATATCTGCTTACCGAACTTCTTACATTTTGCATACTCAATGAAGGTCGTCTTGTTTATAATCAGTCTCGCCATTGGTGATTATCCTTGTGAAACCTGAAAGTTACTTTGTATCTGTTCTTTTTGAAGGGGTTGGGGTGTGGGGCTGCAAATAAGAAAGAGAAAAGTATCTAAAGTGAGAATTACAATTAGATAATGACAAGTATCCAATGTAATAGAGTGGTGATTGTTTACTATGTTACATTTCTATATGAACCTTGGGATATAAAGTTTCAAAGATCTGCCCACCCTGCTGTCTCTGCCGTAGCTCGTTTGTGTTTGTCAAGTCTTTCTCCAGAAGGTGTTCATATCTTCAAATGCTAAATTGAGGCCATAACAACAAATATTAACTGATCTAAATTTTTGACATAAGCTGCTGGTGGTTTTCTTTGAGGTTAGGCTTCTTTGTTTATTGAAGCTACATTGTACCAAGAGGAGGGTTAAGTTCGGTACCCGTCATCTTGACTGCCTTGGTGGCTGTAGCTATATGAATATAATTGAGAAGTTTACTGGCCGGTTGTTGTAAATCTGTTGACATATCTGCTTACCGAACTTCTTACATTTTGCATACTAGTTGAACATTGCTATTGATGATTATCCTATAGATACATAAGTGTTCCTTTTTGGGGTTGTGGTGGAGTGAGAAGAAGAGTATCCAATGATACTGCTACAATAACATTATGACAAGTATTCAATTGAGTAGTGTAGTAATTGTTTACTGTTACCATCTATTATGCTTTTCCTTTTATTTATGTTGCCGAATTTTGTGGATGCAGTAAGGTGGTAAGGTTGTCGATTGCACAGGTTTTGACTGTCATCTCACAGAAGCAAAAGTCAGCTCTTAGGGAAGTTTACAAGAACAAGAAGTACTTGCCTCTTGACCTTCGCCCCAAGAAAACCAGGGCAATCCGTAAACGTTTGACTAAGCACCAGGTATCTTTCACACATTCCACTGTTTACTCACTTTGAACTAGCTACCTTGCATGTGTCTCAGATTTACAGTGCATGTGCTGTTTATGGGTTCCATTCAGTTTTTCTAACATAGTGCATGAAGTTTGTTAAACCGACCTGAAATCTAAGCCAACAATTTCATGACTTGTTTTTTTCTATAACTGCAGTCATCCTTGAAGACAGAGAGAGAGAAGAAGAAGGAGATGTACTTCCCCATAAGGAAATATGCTATCAAGGTGTAGGATAGGATCTATTTAGGCTGAGATTTTTGTTTTTGGATCAAAATTATTTGTTGAACTTATCAGCAATACAAGTTTTGTTTTGCGCTGTTTCGTCAGGTTCTCTAGACATTTGATACATGACCAATGTGTTAAGAATATGACTTTATGTTGAATGTCTGTTTGTTGTTAGTGGTTTCTATGCTACCATGTACCAAATCTCTTGCTCTTTATCTCAATGATGCGTAAAAACAGTAATTTCTCGATCTTGCAAACTACTGTCGTTGCTCCTTAAATCGAGTTATGTTTGCTTGTGTTGCAGTTACAATCTTTGTGATATCTGAACAAAGAAAGAAATGTTGTTTCTGCTGGAATTGTTGCACTTCAGATAAAAATTGCAGTCTTGATATAAAGAAGTTTCACCCGAGTTATGTTGGGGTGAAAACATACATTACACACTACGTACAGAGAAAGGTTGGTTTGAAGAGTTCTATATCAAGAAATATCCTTACAAAACATAATTTACTAACTCAATACATGCGCAAAAGCATTCAATAAATCTACCCAGCCTCGGCTCGGTCAGTAGAAGGAACCCGAGGTAGATCCAAGATTTGAACATTGTGGGATTGAGATCGGAATTCTATCCAACCCCATTTGGTTTACTGGGTTCAAGATATATTATTTGTACTTATTTAGTTAACTGTTTAACACATACAAGGTTTGAGCCGAAGTTACTGTTCAGATGAACCTGTAACTAGAGCACCTAGATCTGGCTCTGGAAGAAACTAGCGTGCGGGTATCAATTGCCGAGCACACTCTTCCTGTGGACGGGGAACAGATTGCCAACCTGTGCAAATGTGGAGAATAGCTTTGAGGGAGTCTGAGGCTGGTTCCAGTGTCCAGACAGGGTAAAATTCACTTGGATGAAAAACACACTCTCCACCAACACCAGTTAACAAACTCCCCTGAGCTCCATTCAGAAACAAGTCCCCTTCAGATCTGATTAAACCAGTCCTTGCTTCCTCCTTATCTGCTGCCTAAAATAACCAAAAAAATATTCAAAAGACGAGAAGGAGAAGATATATAAAGACCCTCCGTGATAACAATACAACAATATACCCCGTGTAATCCCACAAAGTAGGGTCTAGGGAGGGTGGTGTGTACGCGGCCTTACCTTTACCTCGTGAAGGTAGAGATGCAAATAAGTAGTCAAGAGAAACTGAATAACAGTAAGAAACAAACGTTAAAGTTTTTTTGGACACATAAAAAACCCCAACACTCCATCCAACATCTCAAGCAGAATTTTGTGAAATATTCATTTTTTGATAACCGCGGTGTCTAAGCCAGTTTACGCACACCTCGACTAATTCCACGGGATACCTACCAGGCTGCCACTTCTTACAAGCAACTCCACCAAGGTTAGAATAAATGAGAAGAAATCACCTAGTGTTGTTTTGACTCTGTTGGAAAATCAACCTGAGACCTCATAGTGCTCAACCCACATCATTGACCACTAGGCACGCCCTTGGATGCTCTGTGAAATATATACATGATGTTTCGGGAATATAACTAGTATCACTCTTCTTTGGATCCACCTCACATTAATAATCCGATCCATGCTACATATAAGGTAGTTTTAGACGAGTTTATTTTTGTTAGTACAGCTTGTAACAAACTATCTTCCGGGGTTATATGAGGATTCTTTCACAACCTGGGGTGTTACTTTACCTAATAAAACATCATTCTTCTCTACCCAGAAGTCAATCAACTCCTCCAAGAACTAGAACTAGAAAATTGAGTGTACTTGCCTTTATTCAATTTGGACAAAAAGATTTTCCAGACACTAAAGTTAAGAGTATCAAATCTTTGAGCATGCGATAGATTCTAACGATAGAGTGTAAGTTCCTCAAGTACTCTCACAGGAAGATTAAACTTATCGAACAACTAGAACAACGATTAGAAAGGAAAATAGTTTTAAAAAAATCCACTTCCAATGTATCGCTATAAGTGAACCTTGTATCAACTTGTGTTGCAAAATCACTATGAAAAATAAAACCTTCACCTTAAAAACCAAATATAGTGACGCTTGCATATTAAGAAGGCATTGCATTACCTTCTCTGTGTAGTATTCAAAAGCTTTTTTCTTCTGTGTAGCTTCATATATGTTGCATTGAGAATATATCTGGAATAAACAGTAACAAACAATGTACTTGGTTATAGATTATCAACATGCATCAAACTACATAGAGGAAAAAAGAATGTTACCTGTGATTCTACGCTAGCACAAATAGCATATATACCCCAATTTCTAGTGTAATTGTTGTACAGATGAACTTTACCAAATCTAACACGAGGTTGCCTCTGCCGCGTTCCATCAAAAAAGCAATGGTGGATGGTCACTCTGATACATCTATCACCAACATGAGACGGGTCTGCTCCAATAAGCATTGTCTTATCATGCTGAGCAAAATAACATCTGAAGATATTCACTAGAATCATTAGTCTGCTATGGAAGTATCTCGATATACAGAATCTGAGAAACAACTATCCAGTACCTAGAAATTGTTATATCAGTGCTTTGTCTGGTAATATCAATGAGCCCATCATCATAATCACGAAGAGAACAGCGGTCTATCCAAATGAGCCTAGAATTTGGTTTTATTTGAATGCCGTCAACGTCATGACCTCTGCCACCTTCAAACTCCAAATTGCATACGATTATGTGCTCACAATCCTTCAGTTGTAAGCCTTTGCCAGTGAGTTTTATCCTTTGGCCACGACCATCAATAGTTTTATGGGATGACACACGTAGGTAAGACGCGAGATGAATGGTGCCTGAAACTTCAAAAACAATCCATAGTGGTTCTTTCTTACGGCATCCATCACGGAGTGATCCCGGACCATCATCTACAAAGAAGAAAGAGTATGGTGTTTAGCAACACGCTGGAAAACTTTCGGAAATCATGTACTACACTAAGATCAGTAACATATGACATTTTAACTGCAAACTGACATGTCTCAATCCTTTGGATGCCCAAATTAAGTTCTTAACAGCATGCCATGTTTTTGCACAATAAACACCAACGCGTTTAAGTTCTAATATTTTGTTTCTTCTTTATTAAGATTACTAAGTTCTTCATCCACTAAATTGAGGTCATCTTTTCTTTCTTCAGATAAACAAGAAGAATAGAAAAACCACATACCATTAGATAGAATGTAGAATACGATTGGTACTTCTTTGTTAGGCAAAGACATATGGAAATGAACCACCCCTATTGCAACCAAACAGGATACTGTATAGGCTTTTGGTAATTGGTTTCTCGCTGGACTGCCCAACTACTTCAGTTCGAGAGGAATGCAGAGGGTAAAATTACCCAAACCAATCTGTTCTCACCATTAACTTTAATCGATGAGGAAGAACTACTTATTATTCACATGACGTTTTCTACATCCTAGCCAAGTTAATCTACAACAAACAGCAACAAGAAGTCCAATGTAATCCCACAAGTGGGTCTAGGGAGGGTAGAGTATACACATACTTTATCCTTACCTTGAAGAGGTAGATAGGTTGTTTCCGATAGACCCTCGACTGAACGAATGATGAGCGATTTATGGAATAATAGTTACTATCCAAATTCATGCGGAAAATTATCTGAAGTGAGCGATTTCAATCCAACTTCTTTAACATTTTCTTGAACATTAACTCTTTTTGGAGCACACTATAAAATTGTTTAGACAACCCATACAAATAAAAATAGACTTCATTAAATCTAAATACAGAACACCATCATAACTATAACTATAAACAATACAAATGAGAAGCACAGTTATATATATGCTCCTTTTGGTGCTAATCATATCTTCTTATTTTGATAAGTCGATTTCAAGCACATTAAATACCAGAACCCTTGAGGCTGCATCACCAAAAAAAAGTTTGTTCTATATATATATATATATATATACACACACACACACGTTAGGAGCCGTTTGTCCATGAATATTTTTCCTTTTAAAAAAAATACATTTTTATACATTTCACCAAATTTTTGAAAATGAGTTTTAAGTTTGAAAACGTAGTTATGACTAGTTTTTCAAGTGAAAAATACTTTCCATGCACAAGATTTCAATTTTTGCTCAACTTAAATTCATGTCCAAATGCAACTTCAATATCCAAATACACTTTTTCATGTTAACTTTAAATACTAGTACTTTTTTTTCTTTTCAAAAATCACATTTTTAGATGAATGTGTGCGCATACTAGGAAAGATATGATTAAGAACGAAGTTACACGGGATAAAGTGGGAATGACCTCCGTGGTTGATAAGATGAGGGAAGCAAAGTTGAGATGGTTCGTACATGTGAAAAGGAGGTGCGATGATTATGCGCCTCTGAGGAGGTGTGAGAGGTTAGATATAATAGAAGTTACGAGAGGTTAGGTAGGTCAAAGAAGATCGGGAGGGAGGTGATTAGACAAGATATAACACAATTTCAACTGACTGAGGACATGACACGGCCCTAGATAGGAAAGCATAGAGGTCGAGGGTTACAATACAATAAAAGGGTAGTAGATAGTCGAGCTTTCTCGTACTTCTAGTAATATGATTTAAGTATCTCGTTGTTTTTCTCTCCCATGTGTATTAATATCTTTTTCTCTTACTTTACTACTTTTTTAGTCGGGTGTCTATCGAAAACAAATCTCTTTACCCCGATCCAGATACAATCTACCGTCACCACACCCCAAAAACACAATAGTATATAATACACATTCAATCAATAAGGAAATGAAACAACGGAAGTAAGAGGAACAAACCAGCCAATGTTGTGACGGAATAGACTGGACCATTCAGACCGCCGATTGCAAACCTGCCAAACCCTTCGGCTCGACCGGCTAGAGCTTTTAAGCTCGAATCGACATCAGCATATGGCAACGCCGCCATGATTAAGCAGCAGCAATTCACTGAGCTCTAGGGTTTTTGGGACTGAACCGGAAACTGTAGCCGCCGGCAGGTGAACTTGAACCGGAAGAATCAATTCAACTATATTTAGATTGGAGTTTAGTTAAAGCCTTCTATATTGGAGACCTTAAAAAAAAAATAGGTAATAAACTATATCCTAAATTTGTATCGAGAAAAATATAATAATAACAAGAAGTGTGTCCGGAGTGAATGTATTCAAACCTTACCGCTACGCAAAGATAAAGAGGTTATATTTCAATAGATTAGAAAATAATTTTCAAAACAAATATGATAAAGATGAAAAAATAATAATTAAAAATTATGAAAATATTAAAGATAAGAAAATAGTGATAATAAAAAAGTACAGATAATTAAAGTAGATACATTAATAATAATAAAATTGATTAATTAGATAATACTAACATAAATCCATAAGTATTAATAATACTGGTTAGAGAATTCAGTCTAAAATCATACTTTGCCACCACAAATGAATTCGGTCCTAAAATGGACATATTTATCACAACATATTAAAAGAGACTTTGCTTAAAAATACAGATCAAAATGAACACTTTGCTCAAAAATGGATGAACTGTTTCTCACACTGTTAATACCATTAAGTCTTCTTTAAATATAAAATATAAAATAAATATCTTCAAGGATTCGCCTAAAAATGGACGAACTACAATGACTATTATTCTTTTGATTAACTTTTTATATAATTTCACATGAATAAAATCTCTGTTTATGATTTTCTTTTTTCAGATCTTTTCGTTTTCTCGAAGGTTCCCTCAAAGGGAATGCAATAGATAAGCCAAAGGAGCATTTTCAGGATTTCCTTTACTACAACCATCCACATTCAGTTTTAGCTCATTATAGTTTGGTTTCTTCCATTTCACCAATTTAAATTCTAGCTTTGGTGTGATGTGATCTGTGAGATGAGAGATACTGATAATAGAAGGTGAAAGTGGAAGCTCAGGAAATTGAGAATTGATAATCAAATAGAGGAGGTTGGAGATCTGATCAATAATTCTAGGAATAGGAATTCAAACACCTTCATGTTTGAAATTGGACCTATATTTCCAACTTTCCTAGCAAATAATAGATGGAAGACTCTGGAGAAACTTTTTTCAGATCCTTGAAAGTTTATATTTTAAATGTTTTGTCAAGTCTAGTTTGATCCAAAGTGAATGATTTTTTCAACAACAAATATATGTTTTTAGTTACTTCACATTCTCTCGTTCATCTTTTATCTTCTTTTACAAATAGTATATTTTAATCTTTAAATAAATATATACAATTTTGTCAAAACAATAATAACTAAAATGACAATACGAAATATGTAGATGTATTATTGATCAAATATCTTATCTAACATAGGATATTCAAAAAATTTAGAATTTCATAGTGCAGCCAGCCCGAATCAACGTCATTCATTATTTAGATCACATAAAAAAGGTCAGTTAACTTTACATGTTCTAGAAATAACGATTCAATTTATATACACTTAAACTGAGTTGGAGATAGAATAAAAAATGAAATAAATCAAAACCTAATAAATGAAAGGCAGTATAATAAAATTTCAAACCCAAACCCCAACCCATAATACGTAAACTCTTTATAATTATAGTATTTGTCAAGAGTAAGTAGACTTTAAGTTTGTGTAAAAATATTTATATTATAAACTGTGGCTATATTTTAAATAGTATTATCAACAGTATTTACTTGGTGGCACTTTTACTTTGATATCTATATGATGAAGATTGACAATTTTTTGTTGACAACGCTATTTTTACAAAGAATCTTGTAAAACGTAAATTTAAATTTAATTTAATTTTAATATTGATATCAAACATCAAGTGACTAATGCAAATTTAAATTTAATTTAATTTTAATATTAATATCAAACATCAAGTGACTAATAAAAAAAAAGGTTAAAAAAATTTATGAATCAAAATACAATCCTTTAGTTCCATGGAATTTATATTCAATTCGAATATGAATTAATTGGGTTAGTAAATACTAATATCAAATATTTAAATCGAAAAAAAAAGAAGGAATATGTTCAACCAAATACACCAAAAAAAAAGCATTGAAAAGCTAATTATGGATGCTAATAAATTTTACAAGTAATGGCGGAGCTAAAAATTTAGTAAGTAATTTAAGGAAAAAAACATAAAAGGTCGCATCCAAAATCTGATGAGAATTCAATAACTTATGAGTGTGTTTGATACGAAGGAAAATATTTTTTAAAAAGTTTTTTTATTTTTATTTAATGTTTGATTAGTTTAAATATTTGATAATATTTTTCAAATAGATATTTTTCAATTTAAGAAAAATGACTTTTCTACGTAAATATAGAATTTTTTTTTTTTCAAAACTCTCTTTTAACTTCACCATCACCATCACCATCACCATCTAATCCACTCAGACATCATAGACCATCGACCCCTGAGCCCTAACCCCTCGGCTTACCACCCCGTCACCCCAACCCCCTCCGTTTGCTCAGATCCATACTCTCTTTCCTAGTCCATCACTTATTTTTCAAGAAAATATTTTATTTTATACTAAACACACCTATATATGTATACCCAAAAAACATGTATTTTGATCTTTCTCCGGCAAAAGAATATTTATTTGAGCACCCTTGATTCACGTGGTTCATTAAATTTTACATTAATTTAGAACGTGCACAGGTGATTTAATTTAATTTAATTTTGAGCTAACAGTTATTCATTAAATTCCTCTTAATTATTTCCTACTTGTTGATTATATGATCATAAATGGTTTCAGAAAGTAGATATAACTTTTTATTGTGTATCTTTAATGATTTCGTTATGCATTCTAGAAATGCTCTTTTCGTTTGTTAGGGTCTATTTGTTCACACGCAAAATTAGAAGATATAGATATTAACGGGAGTTAAACTAATAGTTTGTTTGCATATTATGTCTTCATTTAACTATTCAAATTAGCTAGTAACATAAATTCTCTTTACTATTAACATATATAATGTTTTAGTTGTTGCTATCTTCCTTTTTAATCTGTTTTAGCAATGCGTTATTGTGTCAGGAATTTATCAAAAACAATTTCTCTATCTCACAAAGATAGAAATAAAAAATATGTTATCATCATTTAGATAATTTATTGATATAACTAGACGAAAATCTATCACGTGAATATTTCTGAAGAAATTTGCAAGAATCTATTACGTGAATATTTTACAATAAGAAGAGAAGGCAAACGTTAACAGTGTAAGAGACAGTTCGCCCATTTTGGGCAAAATGTCTGTTTTGGTGTAGGTTTTTAGAGAAGGTTCGTTTTGATACGTTGTGTCAAAAAAGTGTCTGTTTTGACGCCAAACTCCCCAAACAAGTTGTTATTTTTATTTGAATTCATCTCAGGCTAAAAACATATCAATAACAACATATTCATTGTAATTCCATTTGGAGAAACCAGACAAAAGAAACTGGTTTACTAAGAAGATGAAGTGCAAAACAAGAGGAGAAGCAACAAATAATAGGACACGTGTGATGAAAAGAGTAGAGTATACACACATTTACTCCTACTTGTGAGGTAGAGAAGTTATTACCAATAGACCCTCGACTCACATTTCAAAACAAGTTTGAAAAAAATACAAATTTCAAGTATTCTATTTTTCAATTTTCTTATCTGAATTAACAAGAATGTGAGTTTTCTATATGAACTATCATCAACTATTTATCAAAACGCACCTCAACTATCTGTTCTCTTTTCCTATATGAAATATCACCATTGCTCTGATAGAAAAAAATGAAGCAATTGATAGTTGAAGTATGTTTTGATAAATAATTAGTGACAGTTTAAGAGAGAAAACTCGCACAACTAATAATTTAGGTACAAACTCGAAAAATTGAAATACTTTAAATATATTTTTTACCCTACACTCACAAAAAACAAAAATAAAAAGAAATGAAAACTTCTATTTTTTTTGGTTTTCCACCTGATTTCTGGTAACCACATTGGAGCACGACTAAATCTGAATTCGTGCCAGGAAGTCCCACATTAGGGAGTAAACCGCTCCCTAACAAAGGCGACTACGTACCCAGGGGACTCGAACCTGAGACTTTTGGTTAAGGATGAAGGAGTACTTATCACTCCACCACAACCCTTGTCGGTCAAATAAAGACTTCTAACCTCTGCATAGGTCTATTCTTTCTTGTTCTTCAAAGATAATCCTTGATGCTGACAATGACCTTCCAAGTCCAATAGTATCACTTACATTACTCTTTCTTGAATTAAACTTCTTTTGTACTTGATGAGAATTTTTACAATGAGCAATTGCAGCTTGAATTGGATCAACTTCTGTATACACATGATCTTTGTTTCTCTCTAACAAATGCATTTCTTGAATATTTCCATGTGTTGAATTCTTTGAAGAACAAGATTTTGTTGTTAACAACTTCTTAATAGCTCCAGAGAATGATGACTTCTTATGGTGAATTTTTCCAAAAAAATCTTTCTTGGCTACTAATTTGACACTATTGTTAATCAAACATTTGATTTTTGAATGATCAAATGAGAGTTGTTTGATAAGCCTTAACTTTCTTGTTAATGACACTTTTGGCCATTTTGACTTTCTTGAACTTTCACAATCTGTTGAGTAGCCAAAAAAGTAATCTTCTTGATTGTTGAGTTCACCACTAACATGACAAGATTGGAAAAAAGGGGTGTTGAAAGATTGTTTGGAATCATCAAAACTTTTGCTAACATGAAGAATTTTTGATGTTTTTGAAGTACTTTGATCATCATCTGTTGAGTAGTAGTCCTCTTCTTGATTGAGTTTTCTACTAATATGACAAGATTGACAAAAAGGGTTGTCTAAAGATTGATCAAAATCATCAAAACTTTTGCTAACATGAACAAAATTTGATCTTTTTGAACGTTCATCATCTGTTGAGTAGTACTCTTCTTGATTCATGAGTTTTCTACTAATATGACAAGATTGACAAAAAGGGGTGTCTAAAGATTGATCAAATTCATCAATTCTTTTGGCAACATGAAGAAATTTTGATGTTTTTGAACTTTCATATTTTGCTGAGTAGTCTTCTTGATTGAGTTGACAAGATTGACAAAAAGGGGTGCCAAATGATTGTTCAAAAAGATAATTTTTTTTGGCAACATGAAGAAATTTTGATGTTTTTGAACTTTCATCTTTTGTTGAGTACTCTTCTTGATTGAGTTTTCTACCAATAATATGACAAGATTGACAAAAAGGGGTGTCTAAAGATTGTTCAAAATCAACAACTTTTTTTGCAACATGAAGAAATCTTGACTTTTTTGAACTTTCATCATTTGTTGAGTACTTAAAGAAGTAGTTTTCTTGACTAAGATTGCAAGATTGTAAAAAAGGGGTGCTAAAAGATTGTTCAAAATCAACAATATTTTTGCCAACATGAAGAAATTTGTTGGTAATTGGATTATTGTGAAGAGGGATATGATCAAGAGGGAGAAGTTTTCCATTATAGAAAAGTTCATCAGCTGTGGTGTTTCTATCAATAAAGTTAGACAACATTTGGAATTCAAATTCTGATGATCTAGCTACTTCATGTTGTGGTGGTGGAGAAATTTTCTTGAAATGGAATAAAGAAATTGTGGAATTTGATGAACCAATTACCTCTAATTCTATGTAATCTTCTTCTCCATTGTTGTTGTCACATATTGAATGACCATATATTTGTGCATCTTCCATTGTGTTATCTCTCACTCTATGGGGGTGGGGGTGGTATATAGGAAGAAGTGTAGTTGAGTTTTGAGAATCATTTATAAAGTGAGGAGGATTTATATGAGTTAAGTAGTGGCTCTAAGTTTCAATTTATGTGAACTTATTTGACTGAGCTGGACGCTTAATAAAAAGATTATTTTTAAAAAAAGATTTATATGGTTGTAAAATTTTTGAAACTAGTAGTTTCAAATGTCATAATGGCTAAGTACTATTGTGTCACTATAAAAGTTTCTCATCAAGGATAGGATGAAAAGTTTAATAATTAAAAAAGTAAATATATTAAATAATTTCATTTTTACATTTTTCATTTCTTTCTCTTCGCACACAGACCATCATATACATGATGGAATCAACTACCATCACCTCTTCTGAGTCTTGCTTCCCCCTCTTCTAATCTACAGTTAAACATGTCAGATGTGTGTTTTGGCATTATCCAATTAGAGTCGGTGATGACAAAAAATAGTAGTTGTTTTCATCTCTCTCTATATATCATTGTATTAATTAACTATTTTTTAATAGTGTTTAATTCTCAAAAAAATATCTAACAAATAAGGATAACTTAAACTATACTTTCTAATTTTTTTAATGGCCATAAAATAAACTAATACGACACTTATTTTAAGACGGAACGAGTAATTAATTACTTGGTGGACCTAAGTGCAAATTGGATGTCTCATATCTCTTTATCAACACAATTGAAGGTTAGTGAATAGAATTATGTACATATATTTCCTCTCCCTCTTTCAATTCGAGTTGTCAAAAACCTTTTTTGACTTAAGAGAATTTAAGTTGTATATATTAACAGTACAACACCTATTTATATAACTAGATAATTTATAAAGTAATTATAGATAGTCAGAGATAGATTTAATCAAATTAATATCCGAGTTTGAAATTAAATATTTGTATATAATTTAATGAATTTTGTAAGACGTAGAATATATAAGATCTAGATCACAATTATTATGTTCGGCAGAATTCATGCTATAATAAGTTATTTCACTTTTCTTTAATTTCAAAGAAACATTAGCAATCATCTAAAAAAAGTGAAACAAAAAAGAATAAGATCCATAAGTAGGTATGAAGACTCATTTTCACTACGACTTTGTTAGATTTTGTCACCTAAAACCTATCTCGTTTAGTTAGGAATAAGATCCATTATTAAAGAAATTATGGTTTAGTTAGGACATCATTCCTTAGATAATAATTGAAAAGACATTAGTCCCTGAAGAACTATTCGGTAGCAAAGCGAAGCAACCACAAGAAAAGAAAATCATGTTTACAAAAGGGAAGGCGCTACAATTAGCGACTATCCAGAGAGTAATCCCTCACTTATTTCCCCCTTTTTTATTTTTAAAATAGGAAAGGGGACAAGCCTAGACTATGGCAAAAATTTATTACTACCATAAAATAAACTAATACGACACTTATTTTAAGACGGAACGAGTAATTAATTACTTGGTGGACTGTTGCTTCCAATTGCACACGCAAGTGTACGTGGTCGCAGAAGTAATAAGTGGCTCTTTAAGAACCGGAATATCGAACCCACAGAGACTTGTCAATTAACTATTTACTAAATTATACTAGTCTAATTATTTATTTAAGAGTGTCAAAAGAAATAAAAGAATGCAAGAATTAATTACTAAGATTAACTTACAGTGATTGCGACAATTCCAGGGCTGCAACATGCATAGGGTTTCATGTATCGCATCTCATGTAATGAATAAACTAAGGTTATCAAATTACTGATTTACAGGGTTGATTTTATGATCATGATCTCTCGACCTCTAATCGCCTACTCCAACTAGCTGTCTAACTACATCGTTGAGCGGGGATAGGCAGTCCTAATTGGCGAGCATTTATATTTCGTCCTGTTTCCTAACCAAGCGAGGTGTTCGTCCGGGCGTCACTCCTGAACACGAATCTAAACAAAGTTAGAACAAGCTCTTTGCATTCTCTGGTCTATCTACCTCTTCATCTCTCGAGTCCAAGAATAGACAATAGATTTATTTCTATGGTGGCCTAACATGAAATACTAAAACAAGAATACAAAAGTAATTTAAGCGATAACCAATAATTAATTCAAAACAATCGATGTTCAACAATTACCCATAGCCGCAGCCCCAGAACAAGGGTCTTTAGCTACTAATACCTAAGAAAAAGAAGAAGAAAAGAACCCTAAAAAGTATTGACAATTTTTCCTTACAAAGTGTCTTCCTTAAAAAGTATTTTCTTTTCCCGCTATCCCCAATAATTATTTCTATGGACTATTTATAGATGTTGAAAACCCTGAATAAAATAACTGAGTCCAAAACAAATTAGGAACCCAAAACCAAAACGGAATTGGATTCCTACTTGAAACTGTGCCGCCTCAAACTTTCCATATATATAAATATTAATATAATATTCAATTTAATCCATTAAGCTGCCTGCTTGATTTTCCTTCTTCAATCTTTCATAATTAATTCATTTTAGCTCCAAATTTCTTCAACTTTGTACCAATTTAATCCTCCAAATAAAATACACTATTTAGCACAATCCATAAAATCCATGCTAAAAAAGGACAAATATAAATAATAAATATGAGGCAATTAATGATAAGAAAATATATTTTTGACTCAGATCAACACCCCACACTTAAACTTTTGCTCGTCCTCGAGCAAACATTAAAGCTCATCTCAAAAATCATACTAGGAAGCCATCACTTTTGTTGATACAAACAATTAGGCCATATTGAAATTTGAAAACATCAAGTACAATTCCCGCTCATTATGCAAGACATCCAAATAAACAACAAACCTCTAACCTCCTAACCTCAGGGAAAGACTCTGAACTCATCAAATTTAAGCTTGCTCACCTACTCTCATCAAAGAAAGTTAATAACATCACCTATCTATCATGAAACAAGTGCCCTCACAAGAAGAAATAGTCCACATACTCAATTCAAAAGATTGAATATAAATTAAGAACTTAGCGTCAAAGAACAACTCTCACACTCACAAATAAAATTCACATGTATGCACAAAGAACCATAGGCTTGCCCATTATGTACATCTCCGCTAATTAAGCATGCTTGAATAGAATCAAATAGGACTTTTTAAGGGTTGTAATGTAGGCTAGGGGACGGGTAGGAAAACTATATAATAGTGACTTACACTTCCCTAAGCACTTTGTATTTTTAGACTTCATCACTCATTATTTTCTTCTCTTTATTTTCAGCCCTCTCTTCAACAATTATTTCACAAGTAATTCTCATCATCTCAAGAATGCTTCACTCATTTTTTTCTTTCACAATAATATTTTTTTTTTTCAAAGAATTATTATTTTTTTTTTTCATGTCACATTCTTTCGAAGAGGGCTTTTTTCATCACTTTGTAACCATCATTGATTTCTTTTTCATTCAACCACCCCTTTTCTTTTTCCAGATATAACAATTATAATCAGTCTATGCTACAGTGCTCAAGAAAGCAAGGTGCAAAAACTAGGGATTCAACAAAATAGTTAAGGGCAAAATACGGCTACCAACAAAAGGCTACAGGCTCAAAAGGGCGAACTAGTGATATAATATCTGAAAAGGCTAAAATTTACAAGGCAAATCAAAGAAAGCCTATTATCATCTCCTAAACTGAGCAACACTTTTTATTTCGCTTCAATAACATGCAGGGCAAGTTCTAGACTAAGATGCAAAACATGGAATAAACAAATTCTCACCCTACATGGCACAAGTATCAATCAAGATGGATCAATTCTACTTCTAAGAGAGACGGGTCATAACAAACTACAAAATAAAATAAGCTATAAACA
>JAGDQO010001332.1:0-65160 GCA_018342035.1 Solanum appendiculatum
ATGGGCGATACTCGGAGGAATACTCTATCTCCCACAGCAAATCTCAACAATCGACGCCTACGATCTGCATAGCTCTGCTGTCTACTCTGAGCCGTCCTAAGCCTATCTTGAATCAACCTCACATGCTCCAAGGTCTCCTAAAATAGGTCTGTACTCCTCGGCCTAGGCTCCGTAGACTCAAACCAACCAACTAGAGTGCGACAATGCCTACCATATAAGGCCTCAAACGGAACTGACTCAAGAGTTGGAGTTTCAGAGTTTGAGTCCTTAATCTGAACAAGATGATAGATATACCCTTTGGAAATCATTTTCCTGGCCTTAAGGTAAGAGATAAATCGACACGCAGGCACTGAGTTACTACCCTTCCACTCTAAGATTGGCTCGTTTGGAAACTGAAACTGAACGATCCTAGTTCTACAATCGACTGAGGCATAATAGGAATGTAGCCAATCCATGCCTAGAATGATATCAAAATCTACCATTTCTAACTCTACAAGGTCTGCTGAGGTGACTTTTTGGAAAATTGTAACAGGGCAATTTCTATATACTTGTCTAGCTATAACTAGGTCACCAACTGGAGTAGAGACTGAGAAGGGTTCTGAGAGTGTTTCTGGACTGACACCGAAGCGTACTGCTATATAAGGAGTAACAAACAAAAGTGTAGCCCCTGGATCTAACAATGCCCAAACATCTAAACTGAAGACTTGTAACGTACCAGTGACTACATCAGGAGAATCTTCCTGGTCCTGGCGAGCCTGAAAAGCATACAACTTGTTCTAGCACTGACCATCACCTGTACCAGATGAGGCACCCTGCTGGCGCTGCTGAAGTTGTAGACTGAGCCCTGTTACCTCCTTGTTCTTGCCTGGCAGAAGGGCAATCCTTCAGCCTATGACCAGACTGACCACACCCAAAACACCCCTCTCTGCCAGCAAGACACTCACCCGGATGGTTCTTACCACACTTTGGGCAAGATGGAAAAGTCTGGTTACCTGAAGCACTTTTGTGAGACTTAGAGCCTGATGCCCTTCCTTTCTGATCCTGTCAAAACCTGGGGGATGGAACGCTAACAGATGAAGGCGCTGGGGCTGTAGACCTCTGCTAAATTATTGAGCGATTTCCACCGCCCGATCTATGCTGAGAGTATTTATAGTTTCTGGTTCTAGCCTTTTTGTTATCCTTAGCCATCTCCCTAAGCTAATCACCCTCAACCTGCTAAGCATGGGTCATTAGTCTGGAGATGTTCATATCCCCTAATAGCATAGCATTCCTGCACTCGGTCTTCACCAGATCGGATACTCCAAATAAGAACTTGCTTATTTGTGCTCTCGGATCGGCAACCATATATGGAGCATACCTAGAGAGCTGAGTGAACTTTAGCCCGTATTCTTGGACTGACATCGTACCCTGCCTCAAGTTCATAAACTCCTGATCCTTAGCCTCCCTCAACTCTCTCGGGAAGAACCTATCCAGAAAAGCTCCACTAAAATAATCCCACGTCACAAGAGCTACATCTGCACACCTGTAGTCCTTCCACTGCGTTAACCAGATATGAGCCACATCCTTAAGTTGGTAGGATGCCAGCTCAACACTCTCAGTACCAATCACTTGCATTACCTCAAGAATCTTCTTGATCTCATCAATGAAGTTTTGTGGGTCCTCACCAACCTTCAACCCTAGAAACTCTGGCGGATTCATACGAACAAAGTCTCGAACCCTAGCTGCAGCTGATCCACCAGTGGTGTTTGCAGGAACTGGGGCCTGCTGATTGGCCTGGTTGGCTACGGTCTGAGCCAACAACTGGATTGCAGTACGGAACTCTTCATTCGTAACTTCGTGGTTCGGGACTAGAGGAACTGTGTTAGCATTGCGTGCATTGGCATTTCGTGCGTTAGCTCTATGAGGAGGCATGATCTGAAATGCATAACGACGGATTAGAAAGGAGAAGTTGAATCACACTTCAAGCACGACAGGAATAGTAAAATAAGGGAAATTTTCTTAGAACACCTAGTAGCCTCCCTCTCATAGGTGTGGCTCGCTTCACACTCATGAAAGAGACTCTACTTAGTGCGGCTTTCGGACACCCTAGGACTCTTGAACCTGATGCTCTAATACCATATTTTTCACGCCACGAGGCTACCCCCTATGCGCAACACGGTGCTTAGTGTCAGAAGTGACCCCAAGCTAACCCTGAATCTGGCATATTAAAAGCATACTGAAATAATTCTATGTAAGTGAAAACATAACTGAAAAAGAGAGTCAAGTCTAAAGAATGCCAAACGAAAATATATCTGAATATCCAGGGGAAACAACCCTAAAACACTGAACACTCACTCTATGTCTGAAAACCTCTAATAATGATGAGCTGCTGGGAAAAGTCCCCAGATAACTCTATAAATACTAAAAGACTGATAATAGAATGACTAAACTAATGCATAAAGAAATGTCCTCGGACTATGAGGACTCACAACTGAAGCTTCTGAGTACGAACTGGAAATCGAGCTAAGCGCGATTTGAATGCTGAGCGCCTGAACCTACATCATAAAACGATGTGGTGCAAAAGTACGCGTCAGTACTTTCAATGTACAGAGCATGCACGATATGAAAGCTGACTAAATATATTTAAACATGCTAAGAATACTGGTCAAGTGTGTAACCTGATCTGAACTGAAACACATAGGCCTGAGATACAATAGTGCATAAAAACTAGAGTGCAAGAGTAAATTGAAAACATACTGAAAAACTGAGTAAACACAAAGCCTGAAGTACCTTACTAAAGCTAATACTGTGGGAGAGTTTATTAACCGACATAAACCACGTGAGATAAACGTGGAGTGGAGTCCGATGTATATGCCCCATCGAGAGGCCCAATATACATTGCCAGGGTATAAAGGCATGAATGTGGCTTGATCACTAAAACTAATGCCCAACAGAGGGGACTTACAAACCTACGAGGGCACGTAGTTCTGGGACCTGAGGGTACGCTGAACCCTAGTCCAACTCGGTGCTAAACACTACTCCCAAACTGAATAATAGAGCTCATTTTAACTGTAATCCTGAATTCATGACACAGAACTAAACTGATCTGAAGATGATTTCTGAGATAAACTGTGGACAGAAACCAACTAAATTCTGTTCTAAAACTGAATTCTAGCACCCTAAGCTACATTTTGGAGAAAAGCCAATTCACGGAAAATACTACAATTTCATGCTAAAGTTCCCTTTTCAAATTTTCATAAGAATCCATGCAACTCATTTAAACAATTATAGAGTTTAAGTAGAAATCACAGAAATTAAATGAGATAATGACTCTGCATAGTTGGGCAAGAACCCTAGTTTCATAAATCATGATAATCAAGAAAGAGGGACTGAAGTTTTGGGCATAAGGGCAAACAAAACCCTTACTGAATACCCACATACCTGGTACTTGAAGATCCTTGCGAGAAATCTGAAGTTTACGCTTGGAGGAGAGAACCCTAGGCTTTTAAATTGGAGAAACGCTCCTTTTCTGTTTGGAATTGACTTGAGAGGAAACTGATTTGGTCTAGGTAGTTTTTGACTATATTACTAGGCTTAGATTGAGTAAAACGACGTAGTTTAGGCCTAAAATGACGTGGTTTAAGTGCCCAACGCATAGGGGAAAATACCAATATGACGCTGACTTAAAAACTGACGAAGTGACTTCAAGACAGGCTTCACGGGCCGTGAAGCACTTCAAGGGTCGTGAAGCTGGTCGTGAAGCTTCATCTACCTGGTAGTGCTTCACCAAAATGGGCATAACCTTTTACTCCAAACTTCAAATAGGGCAAACTTAGTGGCGTTGGAAAGAGGACTCAGAGATCTTTAATTTGATAGGTCGTGGACCACCTAATTTATTTTGTGCTAAAAGATATGATCATTTGAAGTTGGCCCAAAACACAAAACCTGACAAGTCTCCTTCAGAGACGACTTAACGGTCCGTGTGAAGCTCCACTGGCCGTTTAGACGTCCGTGGCCCTTTTCCAGTGACCTTGGGTCACTCCCCACCAACTAGGTGACTGGTACGACCTACTTGACGGGCCGTCAAGTCCTCCACGAGCTGACGGTGACCCTTACATGGGGTAGCTTCTAGAATGAGTTCACGAGGCCCTTAACGGGTTGTGGTCCCCTTCACGAACCGTCTAGGGTGCCGTGAAGGGTCCATGGTCCAATTTGAGGTTCATGAACCTTTCCCGCTTTTTTTCCTTTTTAGCCTTTTTCAAGTTCGACATGTTACATGAAATGTACAAGTATGTAATATAGCTAAATAAGAAATAACTGAACTGAAACTCTGACAGTAACTCAACTGAAATATAATGGAACTCATGATGGAAAAATCATTTAACCTCTTACTTAAAGAATGCAACAATAGCATATACTGAACTGATCAGACTGAAAGAAATACTCAACTTAACTTAGCTCAATGTAAAGCATAAATAGAGATAATATCATTTAAATTTTCACAAAGTATAATATAATAACTCAAAGAAAATTGTATGTGAAAATACAATGAAAGTACTCTTTACTCTATTAGAGAGTTTCTCTAATCGACAACCATCACTATGAGCTACGTGATGATACAACATCTAGCCCACGCTGCCAGAACTGTCTTATACCTTGTCGGGGTATAGAACACCTCAACTAAGTGGATCCACTAAGCAATAAGGAATCATCTAAAAAGTATGATCCTTTACCCATATTGGCAGACATGGTTTATGAGGATTTTGAGTTGTCTGAACTCATCCCCATATCAGTGCTCAATACTACTCCTAATAATATACTCATGCTCAAATGTATAAAACATACTATTTCCCTATTTGAGGTAATTACTCAAAATAACCTCTTAAAAGAGGTAACTGCTCTGAAGTATCTCTGAACTCATAAACTCATTTAGAAATTAAAGTCTCATTCTCAATGTAAAAGCTATACATTTGGGAATCAATTAGTTCCCTTAAGCTTTACTCAAAAATTCTCTCTAATTAGACTCTGCTCAAACTCTGCTTTACTTTTAAAAAAATAACAGTTTAAAACAAATATTTATTGTGATCTGATCATTGATGACTCGGGAAGTCATACTGCATAAACATTGATAGCATATCTAGATGTCATATTGCATACACATTTATGACATAGTCATACTAATCATGAATTATAGTTCTCTTCTCAATGTAACAAAATGATATATTTGGACTACTTAGTTCCCTTATACTCTTGCTCAACTCTTGGTTAAAACTCTTTCTCAAACTCCTCTTTACTTTCTCAAAACTCAATTTAAAACAATTATGTTTTGTTTAAAAAGATTCTCAAAATTCATAACTAAAAATAGGGTTCATGCTGAAATATAGACATGAACAACTTAACTCAAGGATCTCAATAACAATGTAGAAAAACTCAATACTCAGAACTCAAGAACTCGCAACTCAACGACACTACTCATCTCATGAATACTCTATTTATAGGTTCATGCTGAACTATAGACATGAACGAATCAACTTAAGAATTTCAATGCATAACATATAGCAATTCAATAATTAGGAATAGAATTTCAAAATGAATTAGGAACTCAAGAACTCAAAACTCAACATCAACTTATCTCAAAAATACTCAAATCTAAGGATAGAACCTAGATTACTCTTTTACTGATTTGAAAATAAATGTAGGGCGTGAAGACGAACTGATCCAACACTATGATAGCCTTACATACCTGATTACGAAGCTATTAAACTAAAAACTTTGATGGAGACTTGATTTTCCTTGAGCCTGAGGAAGAACATTAACTTTCTTGAAGGAAACATTTGATCTTGGAATCTTGGTGCTTGATCTTGAGAAAAGAAACTATTTTATGAAGTTTGTAGAGTGGAAGAACTTGGGAAAATCTTGGGTGAAAGGATTCTCTTAGTATCTTGAATTTTTGGCATGAAAGTTTTAGGGTTCTTGATGGAGAAGAGGAACCCTAGGTGAGTTTTAAGAGAAATTGTAGATAATTGAAAGTTTAGATTAATGATTTTGAGAGGAAAACTTGTTACTTGAATGATATACACCGTTAAAACACTCAAAAATGACTTAGAATAGGGTTAAAAAGCTTGAAAAAGGACCAAAATAACCCTAGGACGTGTGCAGGAAGTTTATAAAAAAAATCAATCTACGGTTCGTCAAACAATCTATCATTCGTAGGTCAAGTCGTAGTTCTATGACTGCCTGACAGGGCTTCACTAAAATGGGCATAACTTTTTACTTCGAACTCAAATTGAGGTAAACTTGGTGGCATTGGAAAGAAGATTCATAGACCTTTAATGTGATAGGTGATGGGACACCTAATTCTTTATGAGCTGAGAGATATGATTGTTTGAAGTTGACCTAAGTAAAATCTTATGTCAAAACTTAATCAATAATGAAGCTTTCAATTCAACTTTGTGCTAGGGGGTTCTTGTGACCTTAAGTCATATCCAAAATCATTCCCACACTAAAGAATTGACCTTAACACCTAAGAACAATTAAGAATCACTCAGTATGACCTTATACGCAAATTCAAGAATGGTTTGGGTCTTAATTTAGAATTTTTTGGGGTGTTACAAGAATCTAGTATCCATCGTTTACGGCTAGGACTATTGGGGTATCTAATCCCTACTCGTTGTGTAGTCAAATTTCCTATCAATCATGATTGGCTTTGAATCAATATAAAGCTTAGTAAAAATAGAACGTCTTGTAGAAGTCTTTGCTAAGAATTTTCAGGTTACCCTATGGTTATTCAAGGATCCTTTCATGCATTGTGTTAGGTATGAAGGAAAATCAATTCTGACTTCAAAAGGGACATTTCTTTTGATGAATAAATGAAAATTTTACCTTGTCAATTTTTGGCAGTGTCATTTTTCTATGTACTTTCACAAAGGAAGGATCGATATAAACTAATTATACAACCATTTCCGTGACTTTATGGGCTATCTTTCAAGTGTGCGACTAAATCATTCAATGGTACGTAGTCATATGTTAGAAAATTCATTTCTAATAAATAATCCAATTAAGAAGTTTGATATCCTTGTTCCAGCTACTTGTTGGGATTACTATAGTAATTGCGGTAAAATACATCAGCAAGTTCTCTACTTGCTGGTCCTACTATAACAATTGCTGTAAAATATATCAGCAAGTTATCTACTTGATGAGACTCTTGTAGAAATTGTTGTAATATACATCACCAAGTTCGTTATTTGCTGAATTTGATTTATCAATTTAGCGAGTTGTGAGTTGTCTAGCAATTGCTAATTTTTTAGTTAATTGTTATAGTAAATTAATTATTAGTTAGATGGTATTAATTTATTTTACGCTAAACTCAGGATGTAACTCTACTAGCAGTTGCTATAATTTTTATATCAATTGTTGTAAACTGCAATAATAATTTAATTCAACTGCTGTGATTGTTGTAAACTGCTACAATAATTTAATATGCAAATTTTTTATAACAAAAGCATTCAATAACAAAAGTATCCAAGCAACAACAACAACGATAAGTTTAGAATGAAAAATGAAACAAAGTTCACAAACAACGTTTATTTTTGTGGAGCATTTCTCTCTGAGCATGTAGTTCTTTTGTACCCAACCCTTTTGCATAGGGAACATTTATTTTTTTTTGTTGAAAATGATTCTCTGATACCTATCCGTCTCTTCTTTGCCTTTCTTCCCAACTTTTCTGGCTCAACATATGGAGGAAGTATTTTCCTCTGGAAATTTTTCATTGGATTTCCCATGACTCTTTAGGTGGAACGAATTTAATTTCCTCCAAGTATGCAAAAAGGAATGTCTCTACCTTATAATATGGAGAAGAATATTCATAAATCTGTCTTCCATAGCCTTCACCATATTGAGAGTGGAGTGTTGTCCTAGCATGTGGATCTTGTCAAGATCAAAGATTCTACAAGTACAAGATTTACAATGCAAATCGATTGTTGCAACTACATCATGACCGAAGACAAAATATTTGTAGTTAGCAGTTTGATGAGCCAATAACTTGTTTCCTATATTAATACTTTCTGCAACGGCATCTTCTATCGAAGGATTAAAGATAGTTGGCACATTGAGAAACTCTATACGTCTTTGATGAAATTTTTCTACAAACTTCTTGTTTATTTCATCAAATGGAGCAGAAATGAGAAATTCTCTTTCGTCAACAAACAGTGCGTTAATCGACTCATCAATGTTTGATGTCATGATATTAAATGTGAAAAATGAAAAATAAATAGTTTTAATAATTTAAAGATATTTAAATTTGTATTTGCTTCATCAGTTACTACAACAAATTTTACAGTTACTGCTACAGATGCAATAAATATAGCAGTTGCTGTATAAATATAAGCACAGTATGCTCACAAAGTACCTCTTTCCCGAATATAAAAATAATAACACAAAGTATACCTCTTTCCCGAAAAGAATGCCTTGCTCCATCTATGAAATTCAACATGTTCAAGATGTGCGGCGGCCCCTAAAATCATATCTCTGATTTGATTGAAGTGATCATTAAACTCCTCTTCGCTATATGCTTGTGATGCTTTGTAAAAGTGGTAGACAATTTTTCCATTGTGAAAATTATTTTAAATATTTTCTCCGAGGTGCCACA
Source organism: Solanum appendiculatum (assembly GCA_018342035.1). NCBI lineage: Eukaryota > Viridiplantae > Streptophyta > Magnoliopsida > Solanales > Solanaceae > Solanum > Solanum appendiculatum. The sequence continues at coordinate 8,627 of JAGDQO010001332.1, forward strand.
TGCAACATCCATAATGAGCTGAAGGGTAGACAATTGAAACCATTTATTTAATACTCGAATGTCGATCGGAAATTATGCACATTTCAGGGGTATCATCTACAAAGCTGCTCATTTGCTCAAAAAAGTACTGATATGAGGCGTCACACTCAAAATTAACAACAACAAAAAGCTACTGAAAAGATATGTTTCTCTGCATCCTGTGCAACAGCAGATAATAACACTCCACCGTACTTGCCCTTTAAAAATGTTCCATCGACAACTATGACTTTTCTCATATGCCTAAAAGCAAGAATTCAAGCCCGTATAGCCACCAAAAAAATACTTGAACTTACCATTTTCATCAAGCTTCAATGTTGTCTTAGTTTTTGAATTTACTGTGCTAAGCATATAATGATATGCATCAAGGACTACATATCCTTGCTCATGTGTTCCCCTTATCAAAGACTTTGCAATCTCGCTTCCCTTCTAAACTTTTCAATAACTGACTTTGCAGCCCAATTCTACACGGATTGAAGTCTTCATATCTTTTGTAGAAGGGCCTTTACCCTCGGAAAACTTATCTTTGAAGTATGCACCAATGACTTTTGTTGTAGTGTGTGGATTATGGCTCATAAGATGTTGAGAACCACTTGTGTGAAACTTTTCATATTTTCTGATGTAAAACCTTTCAGAACTTTTAAGCTTTACAGCTCTCAATCACCACTTGCATTACGATGTACACACTTGACACTATACACCATACACGAGTTTATCATCTTTTTAGATTTGAAATCTTTCTTCACGCTAGCAGTTTCAATGCAATATCTAGACTTTGCTTATTTTTGTATGACATACCATTATAAAAATATGTTTCGTCATCTTAAACACGATTCAACTATATAGATTGTGTTATCGGCATATTAAAGGCAACTTCAGGAGTAGGTGCAGTCTGTTCACCTTCATTTATTTACGAATATTCATCATTTAACACTTGTCGATTTTGAGATGTATTGTGATTTTCTACCACTCTTTCAACCATGCTTACCCTTAAAATGGATGTAGCTTCATCTTCCAAATAAGTACGCAAACTAGCTTGATTTTTAATCCTAAAAGGAGCAGCTCTCTTCTTTTCACCACAACTGTGTATGTAAGTGATGACAATATCTGACAACTCACAACCTAATTCACATTAAGTAATGATTTCATTCAAAAAATCATCATATGAGACATCTCGATGCACTGTCATTGCTATCGTCTCGATCGATTGTTTACCCTCCCAAAACCAAATAAAATGATTATTAAACTCAACCCATTCACTATGACAATCAACCACAAATGTTATTTTGTCCCCCATTAATGATGTTAAAGATACCTGAAGATAATATAATTTGAAAATCAAAATTAGTCATGATTTAAAATTAAAATGCAACAACTGTTATATTTTATTCAGCAACTACTTCATTAGTTGAAGCAACATGTGTAATAGTTGCTATTGATTATTCAGCAACTACTGCATATGTTTCATCAGCTGAATATGTTGTAGCAATTGCTGAAATAAATGCAGCAACTACTGAAAGAGTTAGTTCAGAAATTGAGAAAATATATTATTTTTTCCTCTCAAATTTTTGAAAAAACAATTCAGCTTTCATTTCAAAAGCAATATCAACACCAACATGAGAAACACAAGTGAAAAAAGAAGAAGAAGAAGAGGAGGAGGAGGAGAAGAAGAAGAGGAGGAGGAGAAGAAGAAGAAGAAGAAAGAGAGGTGGGTTCTTCTTCCACAATTAGAAAAATTAGGGAAGAAGAAGAAGAAGAAGAAGAAGAAGAGGAAGAAGAAGAAAGAGAGGTGGGTTCTTATTCCACAATTAGAAAAATTAGAGTTTTATTTTAAAGGTTGAAAGTGTAAATTAAAAAACTTGAGCACTTATTTTAAAATGGTCAAATATCATTAAATCCTAATCATAAACTTGTCACCTACACTCAATTCTTAAAACGTGAGTCACTTTTTTTATATTTTAAAACCTTTTTGTCACCCCTAATTGATTCTCCCAAAAATCTTAGTAACTCAGTTGGTTGACTACCTAAACTCCGACCTTGTGGTGAGGGATTCGATTCCTCACATTATAATTCCCTTCTCAATTCTCCTTCCCTTATCCCCAATTTTATTTTATTTTTAAAAAAAGAGATGGATAAAAGTAAAATAGAAATGAAAATAAATTAAATAAATAAAGTACTAAAAATTTTTTAATGTAACATATGCTGTAAAAACAGTGAATTTTAGCTAATCTCACCCTCTATTGGGGAGTGTAATACACTCCCCATGTTATGTAGGTTATGAGGAATAAATGTATCTTGGACAAGAATAAGGGGTATTAGGGTAAAGTTAGATTGTCTATTTCGAAATAGTATTATAATTAGAGGGGGTAATTATATATTAAGTCTTTTGATTACAACTCTTGTTATGCTTATGCATGCATGATTCTTATTCATTATTAAGTGAGTTTTTGATTTCTTTAATTAATCTTGCTCGTGAATGTTTCCAAAGGGATTCTCTAACCTTAGGACTCGCTTACACTTCAAGTTAAGCTAGGAAAAGAAAACTTGTAGTTGGAAAGATCAATTAACAAGAATTTGAGATACTAACTCTCATCTAATAAATTCACATTAAGGATTATATAATTTACTTGACACAAAATCAAATCACTTTTATTTAAATAACTCATATAGTTGTGGAAACAACATATTGACACATTGCACTAACGAGTAGTGGCACAAGTACATTGGTCATAGTGCTCAGAGGCATTGGCGTGATGAAATAAAGAGACTATTAATACATTTCTTTATCGAGGCATACCATTGACAGATCTCGTTTACAGTGAAAACGGTAATTCATGCTTACAAGATAACACCAGACATAACTGGATATATATAACATCTCTCAGAAAGCAGTACAAAATGTGAGATATCAGAGGTAGAACCAGTATTATCAACAAATTTTCATGAGGTAATCAAAATATACAACAAGTTATATCCCTACTTCAATGTTTTGTATCGGCTTCATACATCTTTCATTCATATAGTAGGCACGACTAACATCAATCAATGGCAATAATGAGAAATCCAACAGATACATACATGAGTACTACAGGATACAGGGCAAGGGCTTTTCTCCTAGGGTTAACAGCTGTACTCATGAAGGGGTATGCCGCCCAAGAGCTCCAAGCTAGTGCAACACATACTACAACCACCTTCAATATCACGTTGTCCTTTAGCATGCAAATGAAGGCACCAACATCAAGTGGGAATAGACAGTAACCCAGCAGACTAAGACTTTGGAAGAAGATTATATGACCGCCCTGCACGTCAAAATCATTAATCCATCTAAAGTAGCATCATTGTTTACATAAATTCCGTAACTTGATATCCTTCAGAACTGCAAAAAGGAAACGTGCTAGTTCCTAGTGCTGCTAGAATGGTTTTACTTTTCTGAACAAGTGCCTATAGACTGTGTTCCTTGGATATATATATGCACTAATTAGCTGTCCTTTCTCCTATCCATTCAATCTCATATCTCGTAGCATATTTATCATGTCTACTTACTGCTTAAAAATCATTAAACATATCCATCATTAGAGTGTTTTTTACCTTTTGTTATTCTTGTTTTACCCTTATTCTTTTAGAGTGATAGGGTGAGAAAGTGTCATTACCAGTAACAAGACATTCAGTGTCAGAATGACAGCACCGGCAGCCAGCAGAGCAAATGCAACAGCAAAAACCTCGGACTGGAAGAAAATTTAAAGAAATAAGAAAGAAAAATGAATCCATTAGTCAGGAGTCCACCTGCATTAATGTGAGTCTGTGAATCGGCTACACAACCATAGGCAACTACATTAAGTATAAAAGAACTCAAAAAAATAGAGCATGTGTGCATAGACTTGGTTCATGAACAAGAACAATGTGTCATGTTTGGGCAAGATTCAGCCTGACCAGGTTTCAATAGTCTACAAAATGATGAGATTATTTATCTCATTTAATGTGTTTGCAAATAACTTAAGTATACAACCTCTTCATGGTTTGTCCTTGGGTCCACAGAAAGTCCGATAAGAGACAACATGTAATAGCAGCAACAAAAAGGCAAAAACAACTGAAGGTTTGTTTAGACATGAAGAAGATTTGTCCACATTGGGCGGCACAAAAACTGCACAATTTTGTGTTTAGGACTCAAGTTTTCTCCCTGATATGCCCACTCTAAAGTGCAGATTTTTCTTTGGCCTGTAGGGCCTCTATCCAAATAAATCTTGTCAGTAATGAACCAAATTAGTTCAAGGTTCTTTCTGTTCCTTTTTTCTTCTTTTGACAAATAGTTCCAGGTTCTCCTCCACATAATAAAGGAGTTCTTACTATATGAGGTCCGACCGCATGTTTACCTTTGCTGTTCCTACTGCAAGACTATTAATGTTTAAGCACTCTATACTCTTAAGACTTGTAAATGGATCAGGCGGCCCAAAAAATAACGATGTCGAAATGGACAACCAAGCTAGTGGTTTGAATGCCACAAAGAGAGCCCAATTGAATTAGCTGGAGAAAAAACGCTGTCAGAACCAAGCTCATGTGTTCAAAACCAAAATGAACTAAGTTTACTAATTGAACCATATTATCATATGGAGACTTTGACAGGGACTGCACATCACAGTTGGAGATCACTTTGCAGGGATGAGAACCTGAAGTGCCTTTAGGAAAGCAAAAAGTCAACAGTCAAGGGTTTTGCAACAACTATACTTGTTTGTGATTGTTTTAAGCGATGAAAGAATAAAATAAGAAGCCCATACTCTTGATTGGAGTTGCTCCAAGAGTAGTTAACAACAGAGTAGTAACAAAGTAGAGTTATATGCCCGCAAAGCATTACTGTCATTGATTTCTTCAGGAGTTTAGAGTCAATTAGTTAAGAGAATTTTGATGATTTTCACATGTACTCCAGAAGATTGTAATGTGTTCCTTGATTGATGTTTTTCCATAAGTGAAATATGCACTGATGTTTTTCTGGTTGGTTAGGTGAATCTCCCTGCAAGTCTTAGTTTTAGAAAGCTAGTTTTTGGGAAGTCTATAAAGTATCCATGAAGCTTGAGTTTCATCATATATTACTAGCTTTAACAGTTTTACTAGGAGGAAAATTGATTCTAAAACTAGATGTTATTTGCACCCTTGTGAAAATTTGGTGTATACTTAATTTCCCCTCCATTGTTGCATATTCTCTTCCACCACACTTGTGCTTCTAAATTTTTAACTATTAAATATTTGATTTCTCTGCTTATTTTTGGAAATGGTGATGTTGTATTCCTCAGCATTAGGGATATGCTGGAGACCTCCAAAAAGAACTTCTGGGCCCAAAACAACAAGAATGCTAAAATACTTGCAAAGAACCTAGAAAATGTACAAACTGTTCAGCTTCTTCTATACCTTCTTCTCTACACCAAATATCTGATTTCTCTGCTTTTTATCATTTAATCAAGCTATCCAAAGGCCATAATCGTTCTTGTAACTTCTGCTCTATGAGCATCTGTTATTGGGTCATCTGTTTCTACTCCCGGTTATTTAATCGTGCACCATGAGATGACATGTCGAAGTTGCATTAGAGATTTAGAGTGGTACAAGTGGCTCATCACAAATTCAAGGCAAGGTGGAGTTCAGTGCACAAAGTAAACATATAACCATTTCTGCCTGCTCAATTTGTGTTATTATTAATTAACCAAGCAACTATAATCAAGACATCCTATCAAGTTCATGGGACATGTCCACAAAAAGACATCTGATTTTGAAGAGGATGACTAGTTTCAGTTGCTCAGCAGAAAAAGATTCACCCATCTTTCTGCCTGAGACCATCAATATGAGTACAGTGTGATCTATAGTGGCAAATAGAAAGCTAGATAGTAGAAGTTGAAAATTAATTGGCAAAGAAATTTCAAAAAAAAAGATAGCAGAAGTTGAAAATATAGGCAATTCCAAGGAGTTTTCACTTGGGCTGGACTTAGATGATGAAACAGCCAGAAATCAAATTACTGAAAATTCAGGTAGAAAGTAGAGCCCCACAATACAACAAATGAGAGTTGGAACATGAGAGGGAAACAACAACAACAAAAGATCTCTCTCTCTCTCTTAAAAGGTAAAGAAACTCTTGTATAACATCCTAATTTCAAAAAATTCCTCACTAGATGCATTAACTAGTTTTGCCCAATAATTAGACCTAGATAGAGTTAGGAGCATATTACTTGCTCCACTTCTAGGCTAAGGATGTAATAAATAGTCTACACATCTTGCTCTCGAGACTTCGGTCTAGTGGTAAGAGTGCAACTTATTTATCCAAACTATAGATCCAAGCACACCAACACAATATGCTCATATGCTCCTTTCTTTATTTTGGATCATAGAATCAGAAATTTTATAAGTAATCAATCAAGGAGATGCAAAGCTGTAGGGACACATTTATCCAAAAGCTGACAATGTCAAAGTATGTCTTTACTACTACATTTCTTATAAGGCTGGTGATAGGGCAGGCTTTTAGCAGGAGAAATGATATAAGAAGTTATGTTATATCATTTTAATTTGTTGTTGACAATTTTGATGGTCGATAAGCAAATATTTCAACGATTCCTTTGAGGTTAATAATTGGTTTGTGCTCGTGCAGGCAGTTCATAACTGAAAATTTACTCTGCTCGTGCATTTCGTCAGCTTTTTTTTTCCTTCGAAATGTAAAGTGAGTTATTTGAAGGTGTACATCCAAAAAGAGGAGTTTTACAACGTATGTAAGGCATTAAAAAAGTCAACTAAGGCATCTGTGCATTTCTTCAGCTTATTAAACAGGAATTAGCTAATACATTAGTCTGTAATGCCTCAAAATAATAGTTATTTTCAACTGAGTTCCTCTTATTAGACTTCTATTTGACATGACTAATAATTCTCTCTCACGAATTTCTCCTAGAAGAATACAAAGAAGAGAGAGAGCATCACATAGGCCTCGCTTTTCCTTGGCTAGCCCCTCTGCAAGTAAAATGAAGACAGCTGGCATTCATTTATTCAATGAGTAGGTTCTTGTCAAGGTGGTATACAAAAGTGTTAAAGAACATTTGGAGATGTGGCATTTTAGCTATGGAGGCAGGCTTCAGATATTTATCATGTCATAGGGATGGGGCTAGTCAAATTTAGTTACTTCCTAAGTTGCTCGGACTCTTCACTTTTGGTGCCGCACCCATGTCGACACACCATGGGTGTGGGTGCGGGATCCGTGTCCAATTTGGTCAACCGATTTTGGGTACTTTGACCAAAATCGATGCAAAACTCTGGACAGTTCTAATGATTTTTGTAATCAATACAAAAGCTAAGGTGAAATTGAAGAAAATGGAATACCTTTTACGTAGAAATTTCTATGTCACTCCTTTTCCATTAATCTCCTTCGAGGATTCTCCTCAAGTTCACATAATATCTCATAATTTAGGTTTTATAACTCTATTTTTAGATATTTTAATTATTTTTAGGCGAATCTCCGCACCTGTATCCATACATGGATCCTTATCCCTGAATCTTAAAAATTAGATCATGAAGGATCCGACCTCTAGATCCACACCCGTATCGGACACCCGCACAGAGTCCAAGCAACTTAGGTTACTTCCTACATGCACAATTGTCCATCATACGAGGGAGTGTTAACTATTAAGTCCTATATTGATTGAGGGAATAGGTTGTGCTCTCCTTATTTGGTCATAGGCAATCATCCCTCATAAGCTAGCTTTTGGGTTGGATTAGGCTGAAGATCCATTTCTTCACATGGAATTAGAGCTAGACTCATCCTCATTCTTGGTTTACCCAATACTGGGCCATCATGTTATGTTTTACATTCCATAAATGTCCAATCTTAGGCTGGCAAGGGAGTGTTACTGTCACCTATTGATAAAGAAAATGGGTTGTTATCTCTTATATGGTCTTGGTCAGTCCTTTCCTCATGAACTAACTTTTGGGTTTGTGTTAGGTCCAAAGTCCATTTCATGAACAATTTCTATACAAGATTATATCAGAAGAGAAAAAGAATCACAAATTTCTTGTGTTTTCTAAGAAGAATTTATGCACCTGATATTGGTGTAAATTAGAGTATATAGATGATCTTGTTTATGTTATATACATCATAAGGTCCGTAATAAGATGATAAAGGGCTTAGCTTTGTCTCTTGTTTATACTTTTGGTTTGGATCCAGTGATTTAAACATTCATTTTGGTTGTGAACATTTTTGTGTTTATGATTTATTTATAGTTTGTGGCCTTGTGATAAAAAAACAAAGGCAATAGCCAAAGAGAATATAAACTCTAGGCATGTTGGACTTCCGTGCAAAAACTAAATAGAACAATTTGCACCCATTCAACTGTGTTGTTTTTATAGTCATTTTTAAAGCAAGCCAACTATACCCTAGCAAGCCTATAGGACATGTCCACAAGAAGACATCAACTTATAAAGGGAATGAGTACTGAGTAGGACCGCAAACATGATTACAATCTAAACGGTAATAAAAAAATATATAGCTAGATAGCAAAAAGTAGAAAACTTAAGCAATTCCAAGAGTTCTCTTTTGGGCTGGATCTAGATGAGGAACCGAAAAAGAAATCAAATCGTTGAGATTTATGGTGAATGGAGAGCCAGTTTAGAAGCAAGCAAATTAAAGAGGTGGAGATAGAAGAAAAGAGAACTGGACCAAGAGAGGACATGCAAGGAACTACAAATAAAGTTGTTGGTTTTTTTGTAAAAACAGCTATCCCTCAAATCCCAGACTAGATGGGCTGGCTGAATGAATCTGCTTATGTCGATTCCAATTCATTCAGGCTCATTATATTCCAATACTATACAACAAGAAAGGGAAGAAAATTATAGCTCATGGTTCATGTCTTACCATGGTATCAGAGCCAAATTCATCAATACATGTTGGTGTGCTTCTCAATGTTGGTGCCCTATGTTATGTTATACACGCTCCAATTGTCCAGTCCTCGTCATACGGGGGAGTGTTAACTATTAAGTCCTATATTGATTGAGGGAATAGGTTGTGCTCTCCTTATAGGTCATAGGCAATCATCCCTCATAAGCTAGCTTTTGGGTTGGATTAGGCTGAAGATTCATTTCTTCACATGGTATTAAAGCTAGACTCATCCTCATTCTTGGTTTACCCATTACTAGGCCATCATGTTATGTTTTCCATGCCATAGATGTCCAATCTTAGGCTAGCGAGGGAGTGTTACTAGTCACCACTCACCTATTGATAAAGAAAATGGGTTGTTATCTCCTGCATGGGACAGTCCTTCCCTCATGAGCTAACTTTTGGAGTTGTGTTAGGTCCAAAGTCCATTTCATAAACAATTTATCTACAACATTATATCGGAAGAGAAAAAGAATCATAGATTTCTCGTTTTTCCTTGGAAGAATTTATGCACCTGATACTGAAACAAACACCATAACCCTTTTGTTTGGTGGTATGAAAAGTTATCCTTTTGACCTATGTAAGTTTTGAACGAGCTGTTTGCCAATATATAAAACTCTTGTTCGTTCATTTGTTCCTGTGGCACTTGCAATTTCCAAAGCATTATCCTTTCTATTCAGCTATAATTTGATCTAATTTGAGCGTACGGGTACCCCTTGTCCCAGAGTTAATTAGAATAACACAAAAATTTGACAATGTAGTGGTAGTTACCTTCTTAACAGAAGCAGACCATGACAAAGTGAGACCAAGGAAAACAATGAAGAAGAAAGGTCCCCACAGATCCCAATCACGAAGCGCTTTGCCAGGATCTTCTCTGTAAGGATTAGGGAAAACCACCAGCTTCAAATTACTAACAATTCTGGACAGATCTCTTTTGACGGTATCCCAAACGGGTTCCGTAAGGGTATTGGGCGGCGATCCGAATCCGGTAGCAGCTATATTCGACTGTCCCGATGAAGGTAGGGGTGGTGGAGATGGAATGGAAGGGACAGGTGTAGCTTTGTGATTGGTGGTTGTGGTAGCTGTAGGGGGAGGTGGTGGACGGAGATTGGAAGGCATAAAGGGAGAAGATGAAACAGGGATAGCAGCACGAGGAGGAGAAGGAGGGCGTGCTGGAAGGACATTAGAAGGATTGGAATAGATGAGGTTTTCGATTTCATCAATGTCGGATTGGGATGTGGAGTGAAGAGGTATAGTGTCTCCGTGTGACATTTTTTCCTGTAGCTCTCAGATTTGCAGAGATGATCGGAGATGGGGAACAAGGCGGGGTTGGGTGGTCTAACTGGTGTTGTCCTGTTGAGGTGTAAATGCAGGGAAATGCCTAGTCGTATTGTAAGAAAATTCTGCACTTAAAAAAAAAAACACACACACACACACACACAAAAACAGCAAGGATATGAGAAGTGTGTGTTGTGCACTATGCTTAGTCGTTTGTACTTTGGAATTGGGTGAGAAAATAGCTCTCTCATGTAGCTTTTCAATTCTTATTGTTATTTTGGTGCCACGTGTAAATTAGAAGAACTAGGTTTTTTGTAGTTATTTTCTGAAGAAAATTGTGGAATAATAAATCAATATAAGAATTTTGACATAAAAAATTCCTTAAAGAACGAAAGGAAAAATCATAACTTATTTCTACTAGAATTTTCTTAACTCTTTACTATAACTCGAGCAATTTTAAGGTTACAAATCTTTGTACACCTAAGGAATTGACTCCCACAACATTTACGCAAATCTTTAACAATTCTCCTCTAATTGTTGACACCTTCTTCAACTTTTTCGAATAACTAGACGCAATTTATGAAGTTTTTTATAACACAAATCAAACCTAATGCAAATTACTACGAATGTAAGAAGTGTACGGTTAAGGATATGCAAAATGTGTTTTGTGCAATATGCTTAGTTGTTCATACTTTAAAATTGGGTAATGGATAGTAGAAATGTGCATGAATCGACTCGTTTCAATTTTGACCATTATTAATTTTGTTATAAATTTATTGAATTAGTGGATTGTCCATATTCTCAATAGATGAACTTACTTATATTCATGTATGTATATCCCTTAGGTTCTATGAACCATTTTGGATAAGAATGTATCTATTTATTATGACACTTAATATGGTGCCTTTTGGGGTGATTTCTCAACCTACAAATAGGGTTGTTCATTCACCATTGTAAGATAGTTATTCTTATTTCTTGTGCCTCTATAATAGGAGATTAGCATAACTATCTCTAAAATAAAATTCATATGAACATTTTTCTGAATTTTCTTTGTTGTTCCCATCGATATTGCATTTAATCTATTCATTTCCTAGTAGCTATGTAACACCTCGAAAGTTGGACAGTAGAAATGGAAAGAAAAATACATAAATTTGCTTGAGATAGTGAACTATGAGTTCAATCTACGGATCGTAGGAAGTCCTACGGGCCGTAGAAAGGCAATCGTAAAAGGTTGGATTGAGTTTTGGAAAATCAAGTTTCTGAAGTTTGACCTACGAATGATTAGGACGAACAGTAGGAAAGATGACGAGTCGTAGATGGGTCTCGTAGAAGGGTTTTCAGACTTAGTTAAATTTTGAACCTAAAGTTGGGGTCTACGGATGGGGTCTACAGATCGTAGAAAATTCGACGGACCGTAGAAAATTCGACGGGCCGTAGAAAGGTCTTGTGGAAAGTAAGGTGAAATTTGAGTTTCTAAAGTTGGTTCCACGATTGACCAGGACGGACTGTAGAAATTTCTATAGACCATAGGTCACAACTGTAGGAACCATCCGACAGTTATTTTTAAAGGTATTTGGGTCTTTTTCTATGCACCTAATACCTATACTACGTCGCTTTACCCCTAATTCTAAGTCCTATAACTACCTTTCAACCCCTAAATCTACCCAAACTCTCTCATTCTTTCAAATCCCCAAATCACATTCAAATTCATCCCCTCCAAATCCTCTCAAGCTTCAAGGGAGAAATCTAGGGTTCAAGCTTCAAGTCTCCTTCTTATTCCATAGCTTTTGGGCTTTGAATATCAATGTGTGCAGGGCTTCATCAATGGGTTCCATTCACCCATTGAGCCCCAAGGTTTATTTTCTAAATTCTCCGATTCAATTTCCCTAAATTGGTTAGGTTTTCATTCAATTCCTCATGAGTTCTATTTGTATGGATTTAAAAGAGTTTGATTTTTATCATATTATGATTACTTAGATTCAATTACATGTTTTCCAATCAATTCCATATGAATCCATGCATTGATCATGATTTTGACTATGAACCCTAGTTTACAAGAATTTATGAAGAAGCTTAAACATATGAATGATGTTTTATGAAGTTATGCATGATTTATGAAAAGAAAGGTTTTGTGATCTCGGTTACTTTAAGATGAGCATCAATGAAATTGTGAAAGGATTTTCTCACATATTAAGGGATCATGGCTTGGTGAAAGGTTTTCTCACTTAGACTTGATTTAAGATTTAATGACCTACTCTATGATGTTTAAGCTTGGATTGATATTTGAATTGTACTTTTCCATGTATGATGATAACTTTATGAAAATGACTATTCCGTTGGGATTTAACTTAGCACCGAGAGAATTTTGAGGTGGAGGCTCAAATAGGGTAGTCTCTAGTAGCAACCTCTAGTTCCAAACTATGTGCCCCCGTAGGATTGTCTTAAATGGCCTAGCTAGTGGATCCACATATAACACATGATATGTTACGGAGTTCTACCTTGGCAAGTAGACTCTCCCTTCTCGATGTGGGAGTTACATCGAATTCCATGTTATAGCTCACATGGTCTATTATCGGTTAAAACTAATATCGAACAAAATAAACTAAGTTACTTACAAATATTTTATGAAGCTTCCATTATGATTTCAAGATGAATTGATCATGTTCATGATTTATGATTCTTCTTAAATGATTTTACTATGTTTAGCTTGGTCATGCATATTTCGATTATGTCCCCTTATGATCATGTTTCATGTTTTATTGCATTTTCCTCATACTTAGTACATTTTATGTACTAATGCATACTTGTGCCTACATTGTTTCACTAATGTAGGGTGTGACAACTCCTCTCTTTTCATTCGTGGCTAGTTGATCACTTTAAAGATTTGAAGACTTGGTAAGTCCTCAAACTCCGAGGATGATGTCGCCTTTATTGTTTTCTTATGTCTTTTATGTTTCAGATGTTGTACATGGCGTACGGGTTACTACCCGACCACTCCTTTTGATGTAATAGATGGCTTGTCAAGACTATGTTAGACTTCCATTTTAAATGTCGAACTCTTTACTTCTTATGAAATTTCTTGCTTTTCTCTATTATGTTGTGCATATGTATGTCAAGTGACTTGTGTAGGACCTCTCGAGGTCTTATACGTCATTTCACGTTTAGGGTGTATTTTGGGTCATGACAAGCTCTCATTTCACCGTGTGGTAGTGTAACCTAGGTTTGTATCTTTGTAGGAAAATCATTATTTCTTTCCGTCGTTTAGAAAATCCATCCAAGGATATTTCACTTTGATTAATTAGTGTAAGGTCAATTGACTTTGATGAAACATCCTATGAAAAGTGATTTTTTTTCATGTCTCCTTTTATTTATTTTTTGATAACTCTCATATTATAGTTGTTGGGACTGTTTTGAGTATGTTATGCAGTTTTGTGGGATCTAAAAAATTCCACCATCTTAGAATTATTTGTTATTGGCGCAACTCTTCAATATTGATATCTACACAGGAAGCAAACTGCTTTTATAGCATTTGGACTATGAAAGCTGTTTGAAAAGAGGTAGGACATTTTTCTCCTGATTGTAGTTTTTACAAAAATGAGATTTGAATACTATATTCATCTTCATTCTGTTAAGATTATTATCTATAGCTATTATCCTTTGTCAAATTCTCCATAGAAAAATTCTAATCCTAAAAGACAACTCTTTTATCCAGATGTGATTTAACCACCCTTTTGTCACGACCCAAGGTACCCCCTGGATGTGAAATGGCGTACAAGACCCCGGAAGGCCTCATACAAGCCACTTAGCATACATACATACAAGATCATAGAGATTAAAAGTTCAAAAGACAATGTCATATCAAAGCTTTTAAGAAAAAGAGCGGAAGTCTACATCTCATTTCTCAAAGCCAATCTAACATAAGAAAAGAAATAAAGTTTGGGACGTAACCCAATACAATGTCAAAAGAAAGAACATAAAAGTAAGATCAACTAGGCTATGTCCTCAAATGGATGAGGACTCACCAAGTCTTCACAATTCTTCTACTAAGCTCCAGCCACGAGTGGATGGAGAATCGCCACGCCCTACATTAACAAGTCAATGTAGGCAAGAGTATGCGTTAGTACAATCAAGTACCAAGTATGATAGCAATGCACGAAATCATTTAAAACATGCTAAAACGGGACATTTTCATAACATGCAATGACCAAGCTAAACGTGATAAGGGTTAGAAACATAAAACATAAACCATGGTCAAAGCAAGCTAAACATCTTTACTTCACTTTGAGAAACATCATAACAACACTTTTAGTTCATTGTTTGTGGGAAGTAGCCTTAACCGACATATAAGACCATGTGAGCTATCAACATGGAATCCGGTGTATAACCCCACACCGATAGGGCCATCCTACTTGCCAAGGTAGGACCCTTTACTTAACATATAGCTTACGTGGATCCACTAGCTACTGTCTGTCATAGACCATCATCCTATGGTGGCACATAGTTTATAGGACATGGGTAATCGTCACTTGTCCACTCGGTGCTAAGCATAATTCCCACGGATTAGACATAGTTGAATAATCATAAGTAGACATGGGTAGTCGCCTCTTGTCTATCATTAGTCATCAGTTCATAATTATTAGACTTGAGTGATCGCCTCTTGTCCGTTTATTAGAATAGCTCCTTAATCATCAATTCAAGGTTAGTTGAGCAATCCTTTCAACAAGTTATGAATTATCACATGTGAGAAAAATTTTCACATTCATAGGTTGAGTAATATGTGAGAACCCCTTTCACACTCAACAACATCATCAGCATATCATATACTTTAGTACTTCAATCTCAAAGTACCCTTAATTCATCATTGACTTTATATGAGACATGCATAAGTTCATAAACTTCAACTTTACATAGTACATCATGCTCATAACTTGCAAATCATAGAGTTCACATAGGTTCATGAAAATTCCTCTTAAATCATGCAATTCAATGCAAACTCATGCTTAGAAAGCCATAGACAAGTCAGTTTGATCATAATTGAAGGAACCCATGTAATAGAGTAAAATCACAGTTTTTGAATGAACATGCTTGCTTTCATAAAACCATCATTAGGTCATTCATAATCTTATCATGAAAAGTCTTAGCTTAAGAATGACAATTCATGCATGGATTCATAGAGATTTCACATAATTCATCACTTTATAATTCAACCCATCAACAAAAGCATAATGTCGAAATTTGGGAAATTTGCATGGGTTCATGGGGATTCATCTAAATTCATGAAATTCATCTCAATTTATGTTTCATAGTTCCTAAATCAATCAATTATATCAACATTACAAAGAACCCATAACATGGAAGAAAACCCCTAATTCAATTGAGAACTTCTAACTTGAAAATTGAAGAATTTAGGGATTCCATGGAGAAAAGGGCTCCATGGATGAACACTATCATACCTTAGGGTCTCAATTCCTTAAGCAATTTGATGAAGAAAGCTTGATTTCTTGAACCCTAGGCTGCGTTCTCCTTCTTCTTCTTCTATCTTCTAGAGAGAGAAATATTTGAGAGAGGAGGGTTTTGGGGAATTTTGTAAAGTTGTTGGAAAAGGTGGATTTTAGGATTGAATAGATTTATATAGTGTTAGGAGAAGGTATGAATCGACTTAGATTAGTAAATAGGCCATTAGGTGAAAAGACCAAACGACCCCTTTAAAATAAAATTGACAGGCCCCATCGACAGTCTGACCTATGGTCCGTAGGTCCATCCACGGACTGTCGATGGTCAACCATCGTTGGGTTCAGAAACTGTCAACTTGGACCCTGCAACGATGGGTCCCATGTACGGCTCGTGGGTCAAACGACGGACCGTACATGGCAACCGTAGGTCTGAACTTATGGCCTAAAAATTTGACTAAGTCTGGAGGAGACCTACGAGACCTATCTACGACTCGTTGAAAGAACGACGGGCCGTCCTGGCAGACCGTCGTTAAGGTTCTGAAACTTGAGATTTTTGAAAACTTGGTCTTGCCACTGTCGGTTCCCACGTACAGTCGTAAGTCAACAGATGGACCGTAGGTGGCCTCCGTCGTTACTGGCAGTAACCCAGAAACCAGGAATTTTCCCACTCTTCCGAATTCGGGGTATTACATTATCTCCCCCTTGGGAACATTCGTCCTCAAATGAGAATCAAGACATCATAATGAGGGTAAGAAACAAGAACTAACAACCAAACCTAGAATGCAATCACATAAATGCACATATCCGAGGAGGAAACATCAACTCCAAGCTAAAGCATGTTCAACACATCATTTCATGAAGGTTTTATGCAACTCATATCCAATGCACATAATCATAGAGAAATCAATCAAGTTAACCCATTTTCTCAAAATTTAAACTCTTCATGAACATGCATAGATGAGGAATCATGAGAATATCTAAGACACATGAGACCAAAAGAATGAACCATGAGGAACTAGATACCTCAAGTTAGAGTAGGATCGGAGGGGAAGAGATAAGGATATCGGGACATCATATCGGCCTTGGCCTCCCAAATAGCACCCTCAACTAATTGATTCCTCCAAAGAACTTTCACCGAAGCAATTTCTTTATTCCTTAACTTTCGGACTTGCCGGTCTAAAATCTCAATCGGGACTTCTTCATAGGAAAGACTATCCTTTAGGCCAAGATTTTCCAATGGCACTATAGACGTCAGTCACCAACACATTTCTTCAACAATGAGACATGGAAAACCGAATGTACCGATGCCA
This sequence comes from Solanum appendiculatum, assembly GCA_018342035.1. Lineage (NCBI taxonomy): Eukaryota > Viridiplantae > Streptophyta > Magnoliopsida > Solanales > Solanaceae > Solanum > Solanum appendiculatum. The sequence goes on from JAGDQO010001332.1 coordinate 25,597, forward strand.
AATAGTTAGGCAAATCAGTTCATAAGCAACTTTACCAACACGTCTCAAAATCTTATATGGGCCTACATTGTCACGACCCAGGGTAGCCCCTAGATGTAACACGGCATACAAGACCCCGAGAGGCCTCATACAAGCCCTTAGCATACATAACATACAAGATAATAGAGAAATAAGAGTTCAAAAGAGCATTTTATATCAAAGCTTTACTCAAAACAACGGAAGTCTACAACTCATGTCTCAAAGCCTTCTAATATCATAGAATATGAATAAAAGTGATAGGGATGCAACCCAATACAATCCAAAACTGAAAAGAAATGACATGAAAATAAGAATAACTAGGCTAGGTCCTCGGATGGATGAGGACTCACCAAGTCTTCTATCAACTCTCTGATCAAGCTCTAGCCACGAGTGGAAGGTGAATCGCCACGTCCTACACCAAAGAAGTTAATGTAGGCAAGAGTATGCGTTAGCACAATTAAGTACTAAGTATGATAGCGATGCACATAAACACATAAGTCATGCTAGAGAGAGAAACATAATCATGACATGCGATGGCCAAGCTAAAAACATGATAAATATGAGAAACATGAAACATAAAGCATATATCAAGACCAAAGCAAGCTAAATCATCTTTCTTCTTTTCTTTACTTCATCATGAGAACACTTGTTCATTAACTTGTGGGGAAAAGCCTTAACCGACATGTAAGACCATGTGAACTATCAACACGGAATCCGGTGTCTACTCCACACCGAAAAGGGGTGTCCTACTTGCCAAGGTAAGACCATGAACTTCTTAACTTATGTGGATCCACTAGCTAATGTCTACTTAAAGACAACATCCTATGGTGGCAACATAGTTTATGGGATAGAGATTGATTTAGGAGACTCGGCCTCAACTAACAGGAGAGCTCCATCTAGAAAACCCGGCCTCTACTAACGAGAGAGCTTTCACTAGAAGACCCGACCTCTACTAACGGGAGGGCTTCCATCTCAATATCCACTCAGTGCTAAGCATAATTCCTACGGATTAGTCATTAACATATTTATATCATCAAACATGAAAAGGTACAACTAGGGTTACCAATTCAAGCTAAAATCATGCTTATAGATATTCATCTTTCATGGACCTTGTCTAAACTTACATCATTAGAATAGCTCCTTAAGAACATGGTAATCGCCTCTTTGTTCTTCTTTTATCATAGTGGGAGAATTACGTGAGAAAACCTTTTACTACTCAACCATAGCATCATCATATCATAACTTTAGTACCTTTACTCTCAAAGCACCCTTAATTCATCATGCTCATATTTCATAGTTCATATGGGTTCATGCAAGTTCAACTCATATCATGCAATTCAATGCAAGCTCATGCTTAGAAAGCCATAATTAAGACAATTTACCCATACTTGAAGGAACTCACATAATAGAGGAAAATCATGCTTTTGACTTGATCATGCTAAATTCATAAGATTATCCTCAATTCATTCATAATTCATGCTTGATTTCATAGAGAATTCATAAACTTCATCAAATCATAACTCAACCCAACAATCAAAGCATAGATTATCAAATTGGGGAGAATTAGCTTGGGATCATGGGGGTTCATGCAATCTTTACATCAAATCGTGTAATTCACGCTAATTCATGCACTAAGTTACTTTATCACACTAATCGTGCACTAGGAATCATAAAATCAATAATTGGAATCATAATTGAAGAACCCACAATGATTGATCACAAACCCTAATTCAATTGGGTTAGAGTAAACCTTTGAAAATCATGAAGAAAAGGAAGGGCCCATTGGAGGAAAAGACTCCTAATAGTGAACACTATCTTAACTCAAAGCAATCCACAAGAAATTGGATAAGATTGAAGGTCTTCAATGGAGGATTCAAGCTTCTTCTTCTTCCTTGAGAGTTGAGAGAGTTTCTTTTTAGAGGGAGAAATATTTGAGAGAGGAGAGTTTTGGAATGAATTAGAATGAAAGGAATTAGGCTTAGAAAGTATTTATGGGTCTTAGATTAAGGGTATAACCGACTTAGCTTAATAGGTAAACAATTAGGGAAAAGACCAAAAAGCCCTTAATTAAAAACTGTCGGAGCCAATCAACAGACAGGATTTACGGTCCATACATCAATTGACGGACCGTCTTGCTCTTCCGTCAATTGATTCAGAAATTTCATTTTGGGCTGAAAATTTGGCTAAGTCTGGAAGGCATTTACGGAACCCATCTACGGCCCGTCAAATGAACTACGAACCGTCTTGCTATTCCGTAAGTCAAAGTTCAGAAACTTGGAAATCCAGAAATTCCACAGCTCCATTGACGGTTCCTACCTACGGCCCGTCAATCCATCTACGGCCCGTAGGTGGCCTCCGTAGGTCACTGTCTTCAAGTGAGTTCTGCATTTTAAAATCCTTTGGAAGCTTAGGGTGTTACATACATAACGGGGACTAAGCTTCCCTTTCTTTCTGAATCTCATTACACCCTTCATCGGTGCAATTTTCAAGTAAACCCAGTCATTAACATCAAATTCTAAATCTCTCCTTCTAACGTCAACATATGACTTCAACCGTTCTCTAATAAGTCGAACTTTCTCCATAGCCTCATGTACTAACTCGGGACCTATCAAAGAAACTTCGCCAACTTCGAACCAACCTATAGGAGATCTACACCTCCTACCATAGAGAGCCTCAAACGGAGCCATGCTAATACTAGAATGGTAGCTATTATTATAAGCAAGCTCAATCAAAGGCAAATGATCATCCCACTTACCCTTGAAATCAACTACAAAGGCTCTCAACATATCTTCCAAAGTTTGGATAGTACGCTCCGCTTGCCTATCGGTTTGAGGATGAAAGGCCGTACTAAGCTTAACACGAGTACCAAGACCCTTTTGGAAAGATTTCCAAAATTGAGAAGTAAATTGTGCACCACAATAGGAGATAATGGATAAAGGCACTCCATGCAACCTAACCATCTCTCTCAAGTACAACTTAGTATTATCCTCCGCCTAATAAGAAACTTTGACGGGAATGAAATGGGCTGATTTTGTCATACGATCCACAATAACCCAAATTGAATCATATTGTCGTCGGGTGCGTGGTAAACCAACAATGAAGTCCATATTCACATCTTCCCACTTCCAAGTAGGAATACTAATATCTTGGGTCAAACCTCCCGACTTTTGGTGCTCAACTTTCACTTGTTGATAATTAGGACATTTAGCCACAAACTTCGCAATATCCTTCTTCATCCCATTCCACCAGTAGATCTCCCGCAAATCACGGTACATTTTGGTAGCTCCCGGGTGAATGGAATATCGAGAACTATGGGCTTCCAATAAGATTTGTCCTCTTAAGTCATTTACATTGGGAACACATAAACGACCTTGATACCAAAGCACACCATCTCCCCCTTGGGAGAAAGCCTCAATGGACTTTTTAAGCACCGCTTCCTTCAACTCAACAAAATTAGGATCAAGATCTTGTTTAGGCTTCACATCATGCACAAAGGATGACTCAGAACCATTATGGACCATAACACCACCTTTAGTGGAATCAACCAACCGAACACCCAATCGGGCCAACCTATGAACATCACGAACCAACTCTTTCTTACCATCCTCAACATGAGCAACACTACCCATAGATAGCCGACTAAGAGCATCCGCCACCACATTAGCCTTGCCGGGGTGATAGAGGACACTCATGTCATAGTCTTTTAACAATTCAAGCCACCTCCTTTGGCGAAGATTTAGATCTTTTTGTTTAAACACATATTGCAAACTCTTATGGTCGGTGAAGATGTCAACATGTATTCCATACAAATAATGCCTCCAAATCTTCAGAGCAAACACAACAGCCGCTAATTCTAAATCATGAGTAGGATAGTTCTTTTCATGTACCTTAAGTTGCCTTGAAGTATAAGCAATGACTTTCTCGTTTTGCATAAGAACACATCCTAGCCCAATTCGCAAGGCATCACAATAAACCACTAAACCATCGGACCCTTCCGGTACTGTCAATATCGGAGCCGAAGTGAGTCTATTTTTCAATTCTTGAAAACTCTTCTCACATGCTTTGGACCACGTGAACTTAACCTTCTTTTGAGTCAAAGCCGTCAATGGGGAAGCAATCGAAGAAAACCCTTCAACAAATCTCCTATAATAATCAGCTAGACCCAAGAAACTATGACTATCCGAAGGTGATAGAGGTCTAGGCCAATTTCTAACCACATATATATTCTTAGGATCTACCTCAATACCTTTACCGGAGACAATGTGACCAAGAAAAGTCACGGACTTTAGCCAAAACTCACATTTACTAAACTTTGCAAAGAGTTGTTGGTCCTTGAGGACTTGAAATACAATCCTCAAATGATCGGCATGCTCACCATCACTCCTTGAGTAAATCAAAATATCATCAACAAATACAATCACAAACATATCAAGATATTGTCTAAACACCTAATTCATCAAGTCCATAAATGTGGCCGGAGTATTTGTCAACCCAAATGACATCACTAGGAATTCTGAATGGCCATATCTATTTCGGAAAGCCGTTTTCGAATATCATCTTCCTTTACTCTCAATTGGTGATAACCCGAACGAAGGTCGATCTTAGAGAAGTAACAAACCCCTTGAAGTTGATCAAGCAAGTCATCTATTCTTGGAAGAGGATACTTATTCTTAATGGTAACCTTGTTCAGTTGGCGGTAGTCAATGCACATACGAAATGAACCATCTTTCTTTCTTACAAACAAGACCAGAGCACCCTATGGAGAAATACTTGGTCGGATGAAGCCCTTATCCAACAAGTCTTTCAATTGCTATTTTAGTTCCTTAAGTTCCGCCGGAGCCATTCTATAAGGAGGAATAGAGATAGGTTGCATATCCGGGAGAAGGTCACTACCGAAGTCTATTTCCCCTTCGGGAGGAATACCAGGTAAATCATCGGGAAACACTTCCGAAAACTCATTAACAACAGGGACCGACTCAAGAGTAGGGGTTTCAGAATCTATATCCCTCACCCTAACAAGATGGTATATTCAACCCTTAGAAGTCATCTTTCTAGCTTTATGACAAGAAACAAACTGACCTCTAACTATAGAATTTCCCCCCTTCCACTCTAGGAGAGGCTTATTTGGAAATTGAAACTTGACCATTCGGGTCCTACAATCCACATAAGCATAATAAGAATGCAACCAATCCATCCCAAGAATAACATCAAAATCTAACATATCAAGCTCTACAAGATCAACATAACTGACTCTATGAGATAAAGAGACAGGGCAATTTCTATAGACTCTATTAGGCACAATAGATTCACCAATCGGAGTAGAGACATGAAAATGATCTAGCAACACATCCGCAATAACATCAAACCTCATAGCCACATATGGCGTCACAAAAGACAAGGTAGCACCGGGATCAAGCAAACCATAAACATCAAAGTGAAAGACTTTCAACGTATCGGTAACCACATCGGGAGAACCCTCTTGCTCATGACGAGCCTGAAGTGCATAAAACCGGTTTTGCTTTTGATTTCCTCTAGAACCCGGTGTATTTTGAGGTTGAGTGTGCCGACGGTTATCCCCTTCATTCTTAGCCACTAAAGGGCAATTCCTTATCTTGTGATCCATCTTGCCACAACCAAAGCATGCATTAGAACCAGCTAGACACTTGCCCTTGTGCTTCTTCCTACACTTAGCACAAGTAGTCAATGAAGAGACACCACCATTTCCTCCTTGAGGCTTAAGGTTAGACACCCTATCCTTTTCGTCTCTCTAGACCTTTCCTTGAGCTTTTCCTCTTCTATTTGTTGAGCATACACCATGAGGTGAGAAATATCCATACCATTGACAAGCATTGCGGTGCGGCACTCTTTAACCACCATTTCGGACACTCCCGTAACAAACTTACTCATTCTTGCCCTAGGATCGGCAACTATGGAAGGAGCATATCGGGACAATTGTGTGAACTTCAAAGCATACCCTTTCACACTCATGCTTCCTTGAGAAAGGTTGATAAACTTAAGCACCCTTGCCTCCCTCATCTTAAGGGGAAAGAACCTGTCAAGGAAAGTAACCTTGAATTTCTCCCAATCAAGAGGACCCTTATTAACCGCCCTCTCACTCTTCCATTGGTTGAACCAAACTTGAGCAACACCCTTGAGTTGATAGGTGGTCAACTCCGCCTTTTCCTCCGGTGTCACACCCATGATCATCAATACCTTGTACACTTCATCGATGAACTCTTGAGGATCTTCCTCCACCTTAGAACCATGAAATTCCAGAGGGTTAATCCTTATGAAGTCCCTTACCCTAGATGTCGCCGTACCCATATTTGGGTTCACGGGAGCCATAACCTCTCTATTGGCTTGAGCCGTCACGGCTTGAGCCAACACTTGAAAAGCAGCTCTAAACTCTGCATTAGATACTTGTTCGGCCAAAGGGTCGACCGGAACTTGTGGAGCTTAAGGAGGAGCTTGTTGATCCACATTCTCTCCCAGATTTCTTCTAGCATAAGCTCTTCGGGTAGCCATATCCTGAAACGCATAGGATAGGGATTAGGAGAGAGACATATAGAGTTAAACTCTATGGCATGACTTAAGAGTAATGAAGGAAGTGAGTTTCTTAAACGTCTTATAGTCTCTCATTCATAAATGTGGCGTGCTTCACACTCATGAACAAGACTCTACTCGACGCGGCTTATGAGGCATCCAAGGATCTTTCTAAAACCTTGCGCTCTGAATACCAAGTTTGTCACGACCCAAGGTACCCCCTAGACGTGACATGGCGTACAAGACCCCGAAAGGCCTCGTACAAGCCACTTAGCATACATACATACAAGATCATAGAGATTAAAAGTTCAAAAGACAATGTCATATGAAAGCTTTTAAGAAAAAGAGTGAAGGTCTACATCTCATGTCTCAAAGCCAATCTATCATAAGAAAAAAAATAAAGTTTGATATGAAATCTATTTTGAACTCTTAATCTCTATTATCTTGTATGTATTTATGCTAAGTGGCTTGTATGAGGCCTTTCGGGGTCTTGTACTCCATGTCACGTCTAGGGGGTACCTTGGGTCATGACAAACTTGGTATTCAGAGAGCAAGGTTTTAGAAAGACCCTAGGATGTCTCATAAGCCACGTCGAGTAGAGTCTTGTTCATGAGTGTAAAGTGCGCCACATTTATGAATGAGATGCTATAAGACGTTTAAGAAATTCAACTTCTTTCATTACTCTTAAGTCGTGCCATATATTTTAACTCTATATATCTCTCTCCTAATCCCTATCCTACGCTTTTTAGGATATGGCGACCTGAAGAGCTTATGCTAGAAGAAATATGGGAGAGAATGTGGAACAAGAAGCTCCTCAAGTTCCGGCCGACCCTTTGGCCGAACAAGTGACTAATGCAAAGTTTAGGGCTGTTTTCCAAGTGTTGGCTCAAGCCGTGATGGCTCAAGCAAATAGAGAGGTTGTGGCTCCCGTGAACCCAAATATGGGTACGGCGGCATCAAGAGAGAGGGACTTTACTAGAATGAACCCTCCGGAATTCCATGGCTCTAAGGTTGAGGAAGGTCCTCAAGAATTCATTGATGAAGAGTAAAAGGTGTTGATGATTATGGGTGTGACGCCGGAAGAAAAGGCGAAGTTGGTCGCTTATCAACTCAAGGGTGTTGCCCAAATTTGGTTCAATCAATAGAAGAGTGAGAGGGCGGTTAATGAGGGTCCTCTTGATTGGGAGAAATTCCAGGTTGCTTTCCTTGATAGGTTCTTTCCCCTTGAGATGAGGGAGGCAGGGGTGCTTGAGTTTATTAGCCTTTGTCAAGGAAGTATTAGTGTGAAAGAGTATGCGCTAAAGTTCACACAATTGTCTCGATATGCTCCTTCCATTGTTGGCGATCCTAGGTCAAGAATGAGCAAGTTTGTTTCGGGAGTGTCTGAAATGTTGGTTAAAGAGTACCGCACCGCTATGCTTGTTAATGACATGGATATTTCTCGGCTTATGGTGTAAGCTCAACAAATAGAGGAAGAAAAGGTCAAGGAAAGGTCTAGAGAGACTAAGAGGGCTAGGACCGGTGATGGTAACTTTTCACACTCAAGGTCCGATGGACATGGTCGTCCTAGATTTCGACAAAGGTTCTCTAATCAAGGCTCATCCAATGCTCCTCCTAAGTTTAACAAAGATAGAGTGCCTAACCCTAAGCCTCAAGGAGGAAATGGTGGTGGTTCTTCATTGACTACTTGTCCTAAGTGTGGTAGAAAGCATGAGGGTAAATGTCTAGCCGGTTCTAATGCATGCTTTGGTTGTGGTAAGACGGATCACAAGATAAGGGATTGCCCTTTAGCGGCTAAGAATGAAGAGGATAACCATTGACGCGCTCAATCCAAAAATCCATCAAGTTCTAGTGGGATTCAAAAGCAAAACCAATTTTATGCACTTCAAGCTCGTCATGAGCAAGAGAGCTCTCCCGATGTGGTTACCGGTATGTTGAAAGTTTTCCACTTTGATGTTTACGCATTGCTTGATCCCGGTGCTACCTTGTCTTTTGTGATTCCATATTGGCTATGAGGTTTGATGTTGTTCCGAATGTGTTGCTAGATCTTTTTCGTGTCTCTACTCCTATTGGAGAATCTATCTTGGCTAAGAGAGTCTATAGAAATTGTCCCGTCTCCTTATCCCATAGAGTCACTCATGTTGACCTTGTAGAGCTTGATATGCTAGATTTTGATGTTATTCTTGGGATGGATTGGTTGCATGGTTGCTATGCCTCTATTGATTGTAGGACCCAAATAGTCAAATTTCAATTCCCGAATGAGCCTATCCTAGAGTGGAAGGGGGGAATTCCATGTTTAGAGGTCAATTTTTTTCTTATATAAAATCTAGAAAGAAGATCTCTAAGGGTTGTATTTACCATCTTGTTAGGGTGAGGGATATAGATTTAGAAACCCCTACTCTTGAGTCGATCCCCGTTGTTAATGAGTTTCCGAAAGTGTTTCCCGATGATTTACCCGGTACTTCTCCCGAAAGGGAAATAGACTTTGGTATTGACCTTCTCCCGGATACGCAATCTATTTCTATTCCTCCTTATAGATTGGCCCCGACGGAACTTAAGGAACTAAAGGAGCAATTAAAAAACTTGTTGGATAAGGGTTTCATCCGACCAAGTGTTTCTCCATGGGGTGCTCCGGTCTTGTTTGTGAGGAAGAAGGATGGTTCACTCCGTATGTGCATTGAATATCGCCAATTGAACAAGGTTACAATTAAGAATAAGTATCCTCTTCCAAGGATAGATGACTTGTTTGATCAACTTCAAGGGGCTAGTTATTTCTCTAAGATCGACCTTCGTTCGAGTTATCACCAATTAAGGGTAAAAGAAGATGATATTCTGAAGACGGCTTTCCGGACTAGGTATGGTCACTATGAGTTCTTGGTAATGTCGTTTAGATTGAAAATGCTCTGGCCGTATTTATGGACTTGATGAATAGGGTGTTTAAGCAATACCTTGACATGTTCGTGATTGTGTTTATTGATGACATCTTGATCTACTCAAGGAATGAGGATGAGCATACTAATCATTTGAGGATTGTGTTGCAAGACCTCAAGGACCAACAACTCTTTGCGAAGTTTAGTAAATATGAGTTTTGGTTAAGGTCCGTGGCTTTTCTTGGTCACATTATTTTCGGTAAGGGTATTGAGGTAGATCCTAAGAAGACGGAAGCGGTTAAGAATTGACCTAGACCTTTATCACCTTCGGATATCCATAGTTTCCTGGGCTTAGCTGGTTATTATAGGAGGTTTGTTGAAGGGTTTTCCTCCATTGCTTCTCCATTGACGGCTTTGACTCAAAAGAAGGTTAAATTCGTATGGTCCAAGGCATGTGAGAAGAGTTTCCAAAAGTTGAAGGATAGACTTACTTCGGCTCCGATATTGACTCTACCAGAAGGATCCGATGGTTTTGTGGTTTTTTGTGATGCTTCGAGAGTTGGATTGGGATGTGTTCTTATGAAAAATGGGAAAGTTATTGCTTATGCTTCAAGGAAACTTAAGGTGCATGAAAAGAACTATCCTACTCATGATTTGGAATTAGCAGCGGTTGTGTTTGCTTTGAAAATATGGCGGCATTATTTGTATGGGGTGCATGTAGATGTCTTCACTGATCATAAGAATTTGCAATATGTGTTTAAACAGAAAGATTTGAATCTTTGCCAAAGAAGGTGGCTTGAGTTGTTGATAGACTATGATATGAGTGTTCTCTATCACCCCGGTAAGGCTAATGTGGTGGCGGATGCTCTTAATCGACTATCTATGGGTAGTGGTTCGCATGTGGAGGATGGTAAGAAAGAGTTGGTTCGTGATGCTCATAGTTTGGCCCGATTGGGTGTTCGGTTGATTGATTTCGCTAAATGTGGTGTTACGATTCACAATGGTTCCAAATCCTCTTTTGTGCATGATGTGAAGGCTAAACAAGATCTTGATCCTAACTTGGTTGAATTGAAGGAAGTGGTACTCAAAAAGTCCATAGAGGTTTTCTCCCAAGGGGGAGATGGTGTGCTTCGGTATCAAGGTCATTTGTGTGTTCCCGATGTAGATGACTTAAGAGGATAGATTTTAGAAGAAGCCCATAATTCTCGATATTCCATCCACCCAGGAGCTACCAAAATGTACCATGATTTGCGGGAGATTTATTGGTGGAACGGAATGAAGAAAGACATTGCGGAATTTGTGGCTAAGTGTCCTAATTGCCAACAAGTGAAATTTGAGCATCAAAAGCCGGGAGGTTTGACCCAAGATATTAGTATTCCTACTAGGAAGTGGAAAGATGTGAATATGGATTTTATTGTTGGTTTGCCTCGCACGAGGCGACACTATGATTCAATTTGGGTTGTTGTTGATCGAATGACGAAATCAGCCCATTTCATACTCCGTCAAGACTTCTTATTCGGTGGAGGATTATGCTAAGTTGTACTTGGAGGGAAATGGTTAGGCTATATGGAGTGCCTTTATCCATTATCTCCGATCGTGGTGCACAATTCACTTCTCAATTTTGGAAGTCGTTCCAAAAAGGTCTTGGTACTCGTGTTAAGCTTAGTACGGCCTTTCATCCCCAAACCAATGGGAAAGCGGAGCGTACTATTCAAACTTTGGAAGATATGTTAAGAGCTTGTGTAATTGATTTCAATGGTACTTGGGATGATCACTTGCATTTGATTTAGTTTGCTTATAATAATAGCTACCATTCTAGCATTGGTATGGCTCCATTTGAGGATCTCTATGGTAGGAGGGGTAGATCCCCTATAGGTTGGTTTGAAGTTGGTGAAGTTGCTTTGATTTTCCCCGAGTTGGTGCATGAGGCTATGGAGAAAGTTTAGCTTATTAGAGAGAGGTTGAGAACGGCCCAAAGTCGACAAAAGTCCTATGTCGATGTTAGAAGGAGAGAATTAGAATTCGATGTTGATGATTGGGTTTACTTGAAAATTTTGCCCATGAAGGGTGTAATGAGATTTGGGAAGAAAGGGAAGCTTAGTCCCCGTTATGTAGTCCCATATCAGATTTTGAAACGTGTTGGTAAGGTTGCTTATGAGCTTGACTTGCCTAATGATTTGGCATCGGTGCATCCGGTTTTTCATGTCTCTTTGTTGAAGAAATGTGTTAGGGATCCGACATCTATAGTGCCATTAGAGAATATTGGAATAAAGGATAGTCTTTCCTACGAAGAAGTTCCGGTTGAGATTTTAGACTAGCAAGTCCGGAAGTTAAGGAATAAAGAAGTTGCTTCCGTGAAAGTTCTATGGAGGAATCAATTAGTTGAGGGTGCTACTTGGGGAGCCGAGGCCGATATGATGTCTCGATATCCTCATCTCTTTCCTTTCGATCCTACTCTAGCTTAAGGTATCTAGTTCCTCATGGTTCATTCTTTTGGTCTCATGTGTCATAGTTGATTTCCATGATTCCTTCATTATGCATGTTCATGAAGAGTCTTATATGATTATGTGCATTTGAGTATGAGTTGCATAAAGTCTTCATGATATGATGTGTTGAACATGTTTTAGCTTGGAGTTGATGTTTCCTCCTCGAATATGTGCATTTATGTGATTGCATTCTAGGTTGGGTTGCTAGTCCGTGTCTTCTACCCTTCTCATGATGTCCTAATTCTCATTCGAGAACGAATGTTCCCAAAGGAGAGATATTGTAACACCCCAAGTTTTCTAAGAAAAGGAAAGTGCAGTTTTCAACTGTAGACAGTGACCTACGGAGGCCACCTACTGACCTTAGTGGAATGACGGACCGTAGGTGGGGACCGTCGATGGCACTATGGACCTTCTGGATTTCCAAGTTTCTGAACCTTGACCTATGGAGCAACAGGACGGGTCGTCGTTCAGTTGACGATCCGTAGACAGCTTCCATAGATGCCTTCCAGACTTGGTCAAATTTTTTAGTTCTAAGGTCTGACCTACGATGGCCATGTACGGACTGTAGGTCCAATGACGGGCCGTACATAGGTGTCGTCGTTGCAGGGTCCAATTATGTAGTCTCTGAATCTTTTGATGGAAGGACAGTACGGTCCGTCAATCGACTTACGGACCGTAGGTCCCAACCGTCGATGGGCCCCGACATTTTTTAATGTAAGGGCTTTTTGGTCCTTTACCTAATTGATTAACAATTGATCTAAGTCGGTTATACCCTTAATCCAGAACCTATAAATAGTTTCTAAGCCTAATTCTACTCATTCTAAATCATTCCTAAATTCTCCCTTCTCAAATATTTCCCTCTCTAAGAAGAATTCTCTCAAGCTTTAAGGAAGAAGAAAGCTAGGATCCTCCATTAAAGACCATCAATTCCCTTCAAGTTCTGGTGGATTCTATTGAGGTATGATAGTATTCACCATTTGGAGCCCTTTCCTCTAATGGGTCCTCACTTTCTTCAAGGTTTTCAAGGTTCAATATCCTAAACTAAAGTTAGGGTTTTTGATCAATTCTTATGGGTTCTTTAATTATGATTTCAATTGTTGATTTTATGATTCTTAGTGGACGATCTAGCATGATAAAGTAACTTAGTGCACGAATTAGAGTGAATTACATGATTTCATGTAAAGATTGTATGAACCTCCATGATCCCAAGCTAATTCTCCCAAATTTGCTAATCTATGCTTTGATTGTTGGGTTGAGCTATGAATTGATCAAGTTTATGAAATCTCTAGGAAGTTATGCATGAAATATGAATGAATTGAGGATGATCTTATGAATTTAGCATGCTCAAGTCAAAAGCATGATTTTTCCTCTATTATGTGAGTTCCTTTAAGTATGGGTAAATTGTCATAATTATGGCTTTCTAACCATGAGCTTGCATTGAATTGCATGAATTGGGTTGAACTAGCATGTACCTGTGTTCCCGAATGTAGACCAAGCGGCGATTACCCAAGTCTACCGATAATGAGCTTATGACTAATGTAGACAAGAGGCGATTACCCATATCTACCTAAGATAAAATGAACTATGCCATGGAAAGTATGCTTAGTACCGAGTGGAAAAGTGGCGATTACCCATGTCCCATAACCTATGTGCCACTATAGGGTGATGGTCTATGATAGACACTAGCTAGTGGATCCACGTAAGCTAAAGAAGTTATGGTCCTACCTTGGCAAGTAGGGCAACCCTCTTTCAGTGTAGGGTAGACACCGAATTCCATGTTGATAGCTCACATTGTCTTATATGTCGGTTAAGGCTATTCCCCATAACTAATGAACAAAGTGTTCTTATGAAGAAGTAAAGAAAAGTAAAGGAAGGTGATTTAACTTTCTTTTGCCATAGTTTATGTTTCATGCTTATTATGCTTTATCATGTTTTTAGCTTGGCCATTGCATGTCATGATTATGTCTCTATCTCTAGCATGATTTATGTGTTTATGTGCATTGCTATCATACTTGGTACTTGATTGTACTAACGCATACTCTTGCCTACATTAACTTCTTTGGTATAGGACTTGGCGATTCACCTTCCACTCGTGGCTAGAGCTTTATAGTAGAAGATTGATAGAAGACTTGGTGAGTCCTCATCCATCCGAGGACATAGCCTAGTTGTTCTTATTTTCATGTCGTTTCTTTTCAGTTTTCGGATTGTATTGGGTTACATCCCAAACTTTACTTTCTATGATAGATTGGCTTTGAGACATGAGATGTAGACTTCCGTTGTTATCTTTTAAAATCTTTGATATGAAATCTATTTTGAACTCTTAATTACTATTATCTTGTATGTATGTATGCTAAGTGGCTTGTATGAGGCCTTTCGGGGTCTTGTACGCTATGTCACGTCTAGGGGGTACCTTGGGTCGGGACACAACAACATCATCAACATATCATATACTTTAGCACTTCAATCTCAAAGCTCCCTTAATTCATCATTGACTTTATATGAGACATGCATAATTTCATAAACTTCAACTTTACATAGTATATCATGCTCATAACTTGCAAATCATAAAGTTCACATAGGTTCATGAGAATTCCTCTTAAATCATCCAATTCAATGCAAACTCATGCTTAGAAAGCCATAGACAAGTCAATTTGACCATAATTGAAGGAGCCCACTTAATAGAGTAAAATCATAGTTTTTGATTGAACATGCTTGCTTTCATAAAACCATCATTAGGTCATTCATAATCTCATCATGAAAAGTCTTAGCTTAGGAACCATAATTCATGCATGGATTCATAGAGATTTCATATAATTCATCACTTTATAATTCAACCCATCAACAAAAGCATAATGTCGAAATTTGGGAAATTTGCATGGGTTCATGGGAATTCATGAAATTCATCTCAATTCATGCGTCATAGTTCCTATATCAATCAATTATATCAACATTACAAAGAACCCATAACATGGAAGAAAACCCCTAATTCAATTGAGAACTTCTAATTGAAAATTGAAGAATTTAGGGATTCCATGGAAGAAAGGGCTCTATGGATGAACACTATCATACCTTAGGGTCTCAATTCCTTAAGCAATTCGATGAAGAAAGCTTGATTTCTTGAACCCTAGGCTGCCTTCTCCTTCTTCTTCTTCTATCTTCTAGAGAGAGAAATATTTGAGAGAGGAGGGTTTTGGGGAATTTTGTAAAGTTGTTGGAAAAGGTGGATTTTAGGATTGAATAGACTTATATAGTGTTAGGAGAAGGTATGAACCGACTTAGATTAGTAAATAGGCCATTAGGTGAAAAGACCAAACAACCCCTTTAAAATAAAATTGCCATGCCCTATCGACGGTCTGACCTACGGTCCGTAGGTCCATCCACGGACCGTCGATGGTCAACCGTCGTTGGATTCAGAAACTGTCAACTTGGACCCTGCAATGACGGGTCCCATGTACGGCTCGTGGGTCAAACGACGGACCGTACATGGCAACCGTAGGTCTGAACTTATGGCCTAAAAATTTGACTAAGTCTGGAGGAGACATACGAGACCTATCTATGACTCGTTGACAGAACGTTGGGCTGTTCTGGCAGACCATCGTTAAGGTTATGAAACTTTACATTTTTCAAAACTTGGTCTTGCTACTTACGGTTCCCACCTACAGATCGTAAGTCAGATCGAAGGACCATAGGTGGCCTCCGTCGTGTCTTAGTAACCCAGAAACCAGGAATTTTCCCACTCTTTCGAATCCGGGGTATTACACCTTTCTTCTACTTCTTGTGTCTTAGGATCTCAAGAGCAGATTTAAATGAAAATGTGCCTTTGGTGCATCCTATTCGCCAAACCTTATCATTCACATCATTAGTCAGCTTAGGACTAATATTACCAATAAGAAGTTGATTCTATTCTTCTCACATAGTGAAATTCTTGACTTTATCTTCTTCTCCCCTAATGCTTTCGCCTTCTAGATAGTAAAAAGCTCCTTGCTTAGTCCAATTAACCAACAAGAAATTGAAAAATCTTTTATTTGATTTGTCATTAAGAATATATATATATTCTTAGACTTCGTTTATAAGTTGTCCTGATACACTATCTTTATCCCTTAGCACCCACATCATTTTAATGATTGATTCCTGCCTTTCGAGCAAAATAATGTTTGTGTCATATGCATATGATCTCTGGATTCCACTTAGAAACTCCATATCTTTTAAACTCTCCATTCTCATGTAAACTATCCACACATCTAGCCAAAACCTCTATGGCAATAATAAATAGAGTGGGTGACAAAGGATTATCTTGCTTCAACACTCTAAAAGATTTAAAGAAATTATAAGATTTTTTATTAATTAGTACAAAGTACAAATTGTTAGATATTCATATCAATAATGATTTCTGAAGAACCAAACTTTTTCTAACTTAGACACAATTTGTATGATTTTTAGAAATAATAGTTGCCAGCAGACCCACTAGTCTTTCATTAAGCAATTGTAAAATAAATCTTGTTAGCAAAGGTGCTCAGACTGATGAGTTTGAGATTTGTGAAGCTATGAACATATTATTTCGTGAAAAAGAGGGCTAGGTCAGTGTGGATGATGGATTTGGAAAGTTATTACCTACAAAAGAATCTCTAACCATCTTGGTCATGTCTTCACCTATATTGTCCTAACAACTTTGAAAGAGAAGTCCTGAAAAGTCATTTGATCCACTAATACTTTTTTATTTAGTATAAAAATCACAGCCTTAACCTTCTCCATGTCTGGTAATCTGGCCATCATGTTAGATGTGATGTAGCATCCTAAAGTCTTTAATCTTTTTTGATTCGCTGAACTGATTTGTGAAAAAAGAGACTGGTTTTCCCCTATAAATCTATTTGAATTTATGGAATGCGAATATTTTTTCCTTCTCTTCTTGACATATGAGCGGAAGAACTTTGTGTTTTTATTACTCTGAGTGAACCATTTTGTCACACCCCAAACTTAGGATACGATATCGGCATCTAGCATATTTGTGACATTCTTGACTTGATTTATAGTAAACAACTCCAAGTTGGTGATAATATAATCCTTTTTAGAAATAAGGTTGCTTGACAAGTATGTAACCAAAATAATAGAGTACAAGATTTGATATTAATATTGTTTTCAAATAACATTTTCTTAAAAGCTTCTGATGAGAAAGAATGTCTTAATAACTCTCTTATATTCAACATAGTAATCCTCCAACATTTTAGCCTCAGTCTTAGGACAAAAGCTCGCTAATAAATATAAGGAATAAGGTACTTGACGAAAAATAATTTGAATTGTCAAACGTACTTCTAAATATTATATGTGCGATAACGACATGATAAAGTCAAGAATGAAATCAATTGACTTCCTAATGCCCTTCCTAGAGGGTCTTCCTAGCAATAAATAGCATAAACAACTCAATTCGAATATTTCCTTAATTCAACAATCACAACAATATATAAAACCACCTCCGATTGATTAACTTGACATAAAATTGACACCACCGAACATGAGTTTTTAACAAGAATAACACCAATAACAATTTATAGATATCTAAAAATCACCTTTTTATAGCATATTAGACCGGAAATTACAAATTTTATGGAATCATGCTAAAAAAAGAACGAAAGGCCTTCACATACCTAGAATTACTATTATTATTATTATTACTATTATTATTACTATTACTATTATTATTATTATTATTATTATTATTATTATTAATATTACAATTACTATTATTACTATTATTATTATTATTATTATTATTATTACTATTATTATTACTATTATTATTATTATTATTATTATTATTAATATTACAATTACTATTATTACTATTATTATTATTATTATTATTATTACTATTATTATTACTATTATTATTATTATTATTATTATTATTATTATTATTATTATTATTATTATTATTATTATTATTATTATTATTATATTATTATATTATTATCACGAACCTACGTAATATCTGAATACTTATATAGTGAGATAAAAGAAAATAAAGTGTTGACACCATTATTATTATTATGAAGGTGGATAGAAATTTGGATATTTGCAAAGTTGACAATAGGTAGCGTCATGTGTTTTCAAGGTTTGGGGGAGAGTAACAAATTGACAATTTGTTTTCTTTGTTAGTGATGATTTCCAAGGAATTGAGGCCATGATTGGCTGGCAGTAACTCAGGGGGAATATTGATTTTTGGTTCAGCCATGGTTGTCGCTGCCACTGGTTTCGTAACCAGTGGCTTTAATTCAATATTATTATTTGTGTATCATATTATAAATTTAGTTTTTGCTATATTGAGATAGGTAATTAAATATTAAATGTATTCTATGGTATGGATACCATTAGATTTATGATATTTTGGTAAATTGAAGCTTAACCCTAGGCTTAAAATTTGAGAATATGAGACTTGACATATTTAGTTGGCACCAAGATTTATGAATTTAATTGTACATTAGGGTGAGTCTTGGGTCTAGGTTAGACATATGGTAATATGGGTGTCTACGGACTCATTTGTTTACGAATATTGTATATTTGCTATATTGGGAATGTTCTGAAGCTTTATGAAAAGGAAAGGAAAAATCTTGAGGATTCGTGGCACGTGATCGGCATTTAAGGTATGTTAAGACTTTCTAGACTTCGTTGAGGGACATAGTTTTCTAATTAAAGATTAAAAATGGAATAGACAATGGGTAAGGGCGAAAGATGAGGGTCTCGTACCAATGGTGTGATGGGCATTGGTACGAGTACCAGTGTTATTAAAGAGAAAGTTTATTACTATAATATGATAGATTGTAATTCGAGAATGCCAAAGCATATGGGCATTAGCTGATGTATTTAGTGACTTGATTTCTTTTTTTGGGTTGTGTTTCTTTATTGAACCCGTATAATTGTGATAATTGAGGTGATTGTATGTCATAGAGACAGTTGAATTATTGAGATGATGCATCACTCCCTTTTATTGATATCATATTGTGCACATGCATTGACATGAGATTGAGTATGAGTAAAGGTCTAACACGTGGAGATCGTCCGTGCGAGGAATTGGTTATGATTATAAGTTGGGCACGTGGAGATCGTCCGTGCTGGGGATTTTGTGATTTTGTGATTTTATGATAGTGCATTGAGATCGTCCGCACAGACACGTGGAGATCGTCCGTGTCGGTATATGAACCTCGCGAGTCCCCCATGGGTCATGAACTCTCGATATATTTCCGAGGAGTATCATGTATATACAATTGAGAGAGTACTTTGCATCTGAGGCATATCATTTCATGGTGTCGCATTGCATTGCATCTCATTACATCCCTCATTCTTGTTGATTATGTGCTTTATTGGTGGTTGGATATTGCGTGATAATTGATTATCCTTATTCGATGAGACTTGACTGATAGTATAATGTTGACTTGTAAAATTAGAGAATTATTTTCTTATATACTTCCGTCACTACTTCTTCGTTGTCATTCTATGAGATATACTGGGTACACGTGGTTTATTTCTCATACTACACTTGCTGCACTCTTTTGTGGTGCAGATTGGATTTCAAATTCGAGCGCATTTCGTGGAGCTTTCAGAGTTGAGTTTGAGTTATCTTGGAGTTGTGGTGAGCTACTTGAATGTTCCGTGACCCACACCTCCCTCTATGTCTTTAGTTATTATTTTATTTTGGTATTTAGACAGGTTATTCCTTATGTCTAGGTTTGTTGTTTAGTTCCAGACTTGTATCGTAGTTTAGAAGCTCATGTACTTATGACACTAAATCTTGGGGTGGTATTTTAGTTTTCCGCACTTTTATTTAAAAGACTTAGTACGTAAGATATTTGCTTGCTACACTTATTGGGTTGACTTACCTATCGGTTGGGAACATAGGTGCCATCATGACTCGCGATTTTGGATCGTGACAATAATCGATTTTCTTTCAGTGATTGAATAAATTATCAAAAATGATTTTCCCCCTAAACTTCTTCAATCAAACCCAGGTAGACATTCAGAAAGTTATATAGGACATGTGGGAAATGAAGGAGGGAAAGCATTAAGTGTGTGTGCGTGCGCATCTATATATATATATATATATATATTATATATATAAATCCTTTTGGCCATAAAAATTTGGCCATAATTTGGCCATAATAGCCCAAATACATATTCACACTACAAACTGATTTTCTTTTTGACAATTATACCTTTTTTTGTCAAATTTACATTTTTTAAATTGATTTATTTATTTATTATGTTTCATAAATGAGAAAACTTTCCAATACATGGGAAATTGACTGATTTTCATATTTCTCTAACTTCCATACATATATGGCTTTTAATTTCTTTTAGAAATGCTGTAAAATGACCAAATGCCAATATATATGTATTTTTTTTCTCTTTTTTACCCCTTTTCTAATTAAAAATCTATAAAGAATACAAAATTTAAATTGATAGTTAGAAAATAAAATTTAAAATTTAAATTACAAAATAAGCTCACTCATAAAATTATATTCAAAATAATTTTAACTCACACTCATCTTCTTGTAAAGTCTATCATAGATGCGTCAATTTTATCGCAACTATAAAAAAATAAATTACAAATATGACCGCAAAAGAAAATAATTTTAATTTTTTTTCTTTTCTCTCTTTTATTCCATTCTCACTCTTTCTTTTTATTTTTCATCTTTTTCAAAATAAAAAAATTAAATAAAAATAAAATATTCAGATAATGATAAGCAAATAAATCCACAAATAAGATATTTAAGAGTAAAATTAATCGTTGAAATAAAAAAGTCAAAAAAAAAAAATCACATGTGAGATGTGTCAAATATATTACTGAACTTTGTGAGATGAATCATATATCCCTACATGAATTTTATTTTAGTACAAAATTAAAACAAATAAATTTTATAAAGATCAAACAATATGTTAGAAATCGACACATTGTAAAAATTATTTTAAATTTTTTTATATTTAAATATTATTTAAAATTATTTCAATAACGACATTTAAAACTCAAAACACTTTAGACATGGTGAATATCAATACATTAAAAATATTACAAAAATCATATAGTTCATATGTATTGACCCTAGCTAATAGCAACCCAAGAGAATCATGTACCAATGTTGTAGTTTCGCGTCCATGTGTTATGCCTATTTGATAACTTGAGAATGATTACTTATATTTATTAAGTATTAATATAACATCTAATTAAGTAATTTTATTAATTATTATATTTTAATAAATTTAAATCATATATTTAAATAATTTTAATAATGATTGTTAAGTTATATCAAATCAAGAATTAACATTGTATATGCATTTGTAATCATTTTATTGTTTAAGTTATATACTCTTCAATCCTGATAATTAAAGTTAATAGAATTTTTTGATTATATAATTAAAAATATGCCTACATAAAGTTAATAGAATTTATTGATATTCTATATATATATAATTTTATTGATTATTTAATTAAGAATTGGGCCTAAATATTTATAAACATATACAATACATACATATGCATATGATTTTATTTTTATTTTGAAACATCTTCTTAATTAATATAATTGAAGTAACTAATCATGTATTCGTGGTTAGAAATGATTAAATAATTTTAATAATTGCTATAAATTATTATATTTTTATTTAGAGCAATTAGAATGTACAAAATTTGATATGTTATTCGAGGTATAGTTATAAATGTCTTATTACATCTTTTTTCATATTTAAAACATCAAATTCTCAAAATTATATTCTTATATTCTTCTTAAGAGAAAAGCGCACACATTGTATGAATGGTCTATTAGTCAGGGTAGAATTGTATATAATTTTATTCGTTGATTATATTTAAAGAAAAATCAATTGTAAATTTGAAAATTCATACTTAATTCAATTTACTAAATTGTGTATTAACGAGTAACTAGTATAATTTTTAATTGGAGAATAATCTACTTATATCTATTATTAACATGAATTTTAATTGTCTCCTTCAATAGGAAATTCCATATTAAATGAAAATAATTTTAAAAAAATGTATATCCTAATTATGTTATACTTTATTTACATACATTAAACATATTGTAATTTAATATAGTATCCTACATAAAGTACATCTATTTTAATGTATTATAATTGATAATTAGGTATTGAGTGATTTTTATTTATTTGTTTTGAAACATCCTCTTAATTAGTATTATTGGAGTAACAGAATTTTTTATTCATGGTTGAAATTAGTGAAATAATTTTACCAATTTCTTTATATGTTAATTCTTGTTTGGAATGATTATAATATAAAAATTTAATATGTTATTCATGGCATAGTTATAAATGTCTTATCATCAATTATTTTCCTATAAATAACTAATTTTCAAAATTACATTATTTTTTCTCTTGAAAAACATCCATTATATAGACTAATTTATTTAGTTGATTATATTTAAAGAAAAAATCAATTATAAGTTTTTGAATCTATGCTTAATTACTATATTTTACTAAATTTGTATTACGAAATAATTAAGTATAATCTTAAGTAGATAAATAAATCATTTGTAGTTATTATTAATGAGAAATTTAATTGTCTTCTTCAATAAAAAGATTTATTTTAAGCGAAAAATAATTTTTTAAAGGTATGCATTGATACATTATGAACATAATTGAGTTCGGGGGAGGGGTAGAGGAGGGAGTGTAGGTTATGTATATGTAGAACATAATTTGTATGGTATAGTAATGAAAAAAATATTAATGTATAAAAACGAAATTACAAATTTTTTTTTAACTAAAGCGTATAATTATTTTAATTGACTGAACAATATTTATTTTTATAAATAAATCGAATGAACTATACACACACAAAAAAATATACACAAAAACACTTTTCATTTTCCTTGACAGCCAAAGAGTTTGTATTTTAGTAGTTCAAGAGGTTTGGGAAATAGAAAAAAGTTATTTTTGTTTTGGAGGGAAAAGTATTGAGGGAAAAAATGCAAAAATTAAAATAAGGATATTATAGACTTTTTACCTTTCTGGCCAAATTCTGGCGAATTTTTTCTGGCCATTTAGCACACTTACATATATATATATATATATATTATACTAAAAGTGGGAACAAAAAAAGTTAAAAGTTGAAATACCAAAATAACCCTATAAAATTGAATTACTACGATAATGCCATTAAAAAAAGCTACTCTAATTTAAAATGTTATAAAATATTCATTTAATTATATATTAGATAGTAATTATATCATATTATACTAACCCTAGAAAACCCAAAAGTTGTAGTAAATACTATTCATACAATTAATAAATCAGTTAATATATAGTAAGAGATCAGTAGATACATTTAATCCGCATGTCATTAGTATATGAATAACTTGGATGCTTACGCTTCTCCTTATATTTTGAATTCTCATAGACTTATAATGGGTATTTACTATTTCCTAAACGGTGTATAGTGCGTCTTTAGTAATTATATTTATTTAATGTCAATCTTGAATTGCTTCATCTTCCAACCTTTATTACAATATTAACTTTTGAAATGTCAATGTACATGTAATAAATCAAGGATTCGTTTTCTTGATAAAATATACCCAACCTTTTCATCCATTTTCTCAATACACGAAGAGTTTAGGAGTTATGATCATGATTTGTATACTTGTGCCTTTTTTTTGTCGGTAAAAAATGTTAGGGTTTTGCCCTGATTTTCTTACCATATTTTAAGTTTATTTTTCTAAAAGAAAATTCAAAGTATTACCATAAATGCTTTAACTTTTTCTAAAAGGAAAATACATATATATTTTTTCCATATTTGGCTTATTCCTTCCTTAGAGGAGAAACTTGAAACTCTATAAATTGAAGACCCTCTTCTCATATCAAGAACACAATAGCATCCACAATGTAGTCGTTTAGAGACTTTTGTTTATGGGGAGATTTTTTTCAAATAAATTTTTGCTTTTTCAATATTAGTTTTTAATATGTAGGTGAGTAGGTCATTTGACCAAATCATAATCACAATATGTTTTTAGTATGTTTTTCTTTTTCATCTAATTTATCAATCATATAATTTGCAATTGTAACCTTCTGCATGACGCCATAATCACTTTTGAACCCAACAAATGGTATCAGAGCACATGGTTCAACGATCATATGAGCTTATGGTTCAATGATTCAGGTTCAAGGCAGTTTCAGATCAATTTGCAATCAACGTGATGATAATGAAGATATTTGTGCTACTACATGTGGAGAAAAAATTTCAAATATATTTTCAACATATCCTGCTGCTTCATCCTTAAAAACAAAATCAATTTTCAACTAATGATTACTTTAACGCATGTGAACTTTCAACCCCTGCAAATTTTTAATACTCGGGCTCCACTTTTAACTCATGCATCTTACTTTTAACGCATGAGCTCCACTTTCAACTCATGCATTTTACTTTTAACGCATGAGCTCCACTTTCAATTCATGCATAATACTTTTAGCGCATGAGCTCCACTTTCAACCCTGCTCATAACTTTTAACACAGGGCTTCAATTTTTAACTCATATCAATTTTTAAATCACGGTAAGCAGCAGTGATACATGAAGACTATGTGAAGAACAAAGATTATCATGCACTTGAAGAAGACGGATCAAGTTTTGCCAGAAAATTCAAGTCAAAAGGGGAGATTTGTTAGAATTTTGCCTTGATTTTCTTACCATATTTTAAGTTTATTTTTCTAAAAGAAAATTCAAAGTATTACCATAAATGCTTTAACTTTTTCTAAAAGGAAAATATATATATTTTTTTCCATATTTGGCTTATTCCTTCCTTAGAGGAGAAACTTGAAACTCTATAAATTGAAGACCCACTTCTCACATCAAAAACACAATAGCATCCACAATGTTCGTTTATAGACTTTTGTTTATGGGGAGATTTTTTTCAATTAAATTTTTGCTTTTTCAATATTAGTTTTTAATATGTAGGTGAGTAGGCCATTTGACCAAATCATAATAACAATATGTTTTTAGTATGTTTTTCTTTTTCATCTAATTTATCAATCATATAATTTGCAATTGTAAGCTTCTGCATGACGCCATAATCACTTTTGAACCCAACAAAAAGCAAGTTAGTCCTATTTAGGTGTTTCAATCGTTTTTTTAATATTATAAGTATCAACGCTAATCCCATGCCAGCAACTCCGATAACATATCCCCATAATGTTGCTAATTCTTTAATTCATACATTTAGAGTAGAAATTCATTATATACCATTAGATGTTGCAATATCTTAATTAGTTTTACATCGTTCAACATTTCCTATTTCGTGAACTTCTCCCTCCGTTCTTTTTTTAGTTGTCACTATTTTCTTTTTAGTAGTCACACGATATAAACTTTAACTAATGTTCTAAGATGTATTTTTTCATCATATTGATATGAAAAAAATTGCAATTTATAGTACTTTTCGTATAGTTTTTTAATATCTGAATTCTTATTTCAAAATATCAAATTTGTGTTATCTAATTTAACTTTGAAAATTAGTCAAATTGACTCTAAAAAAACACAATATGACAACTAAAAAGAAACAGTGGGAGTAATAACTAAAATTGTATTAAAAAATTAGATGATATTGTTGTGTTTGACTAAACACATACTTGGTAGAATATACATAAAATTAGGCATGTACAAATTTTATAAAAATAATGGTCTTTGAAAACATGGGTTAGAATATATAAAATTAGGCATGTACAAATTTTATGACAATAATAAGGTATAAACGTGCAACGCACGTTTTCAAAGACTAGTATATATATATATATATATATATATATATTGTTATTATTATTATTTTATTATTTTTATGACTAGGGAAACCCGCAGCTATTATCCTTTGGGTGCGCAAAAATTATATATATGTTTCCAACATTCACATTTGATCATGAGCAATCTATACACTATTAGAGTTGTTTGGTAGAGTGTATTAGAAAAATTAATGCATGCATTAACTCTGTGTACTAGTAGTAATACCTTATTTGGTACATTTTTTCATGCTATGTATAACTAATGCTTGCATTAGTTATACACGCTATTGTGTATTCAGGTGTGTATTACTAATACCATGAAGTTCTAGGTATATTAGTGATGCAAGGGGTTTTAATGCATACATTAGCATGACTAAAGACCCCATTGCCCCTCAAAATATTTTTTACATCTTTTCCACCATAATTGTGAATGATATTTTTGTAAATAATTATTTTTATTCAATTCATGCTACATCAAACCAAACAATGCATAAGAAATAATTTATGTATAATTAATACAAGCATTACTAATACAAGCATTATTAATGCAAGCATTACTAATACAAGCATTATTAATGCAAGCATTATTAATAACTCTATTTAGCATTATACATACACTCTACCAAACGACCCCTAATATATATGTAATAAATAATGGCCATTTGTGCCATCTATTTATGAAACTAACGGTTGCACTATCCCTCCACTTCCACGTGGAAGTTGAGGTGCCATCACCCAAATTTTTTTATCCCCTTATGTATGTAATTGGGTATTGCAAAGGTTTGTGGTAAAATAAATATAACTTTTTTCATATACTAAAATTAATAAAAAATTATTTTGAATAAAATCTACCTCATATAATAATAGTTTTTTGACATAACTAGACTTACTATCACTGTTAAAATATTAATAGTTTATGGAACTCTTATAAAAATAAATACATATACAACTATATCGCTATTGTAGAATTTTCCATGAATAGTTAAGAAATTTTTTAGAAGAAACTTAAGATATATGTTTTTCAAATTCTAATGTAAATCAGATGTTCCTGAACACGAGTGATGATACAATAAAACTCTCAAATTTAGGCTCACAAACCTTCAATACAAGACGAAGGACAACTGTAAATATTCACGGTGTTACACATTTCATCCTTAATTTCTGCTTTCAGTATTCCTCCTCTGTGTGTAAGTATCTCTTCAAATATGCTTATGCTCTACTTAGAGCATATCTATTATTTGTCGAGGGTTGAATTTCAGCTGAATTTCCCTCACCTCTATTAGATATTCTATGGTGGCAATTTGGTAGAAGATGTTCCCAAAGGTTTCTCTACTCTATGTGGTTAAGGCACCGTTCACCCTTTTAATTTTTTGCTTGGAATTATAGGAAAGGGCTACCAACAAACTCTATCCCCATTTCTCCTAAACAATTTGTTTGACGTGATGATGTTTTGTCCAAAAATTGAAAAACTTGAAAGGTCTAATGTCACGATCCAGACCGTTGTGAGTGACACCCATACTAAACCACCTGGTGGGAGAAAAAACTACCAACCCAAAATTATCAAAACACACCATTTATTAAACCAAGTCATGACTAGAATAGAAAGAAATCGGTTTTCAAACAACCAAGGATTAAGTTCCCATAAACCCAATTAGTAGTCGAAACATTTGTGTGAAAAAATAACCCTAAGAACTGAAAGACATCATACCAAAAGTCTAAATAGTCATGCGACCCCGAAAACTTAGAAACCATAAGCTAATAGTCTAATATCCTTGCCCGAAAAGATGAGCAAGAAAATGTAGACGAATCCACGACAACCTAGAAGAGTAGCTCACCCTTAGATTCGAAGTCAAACGTCCCTTAACTAATGTTTCGTGTCACCTGCTAGAAGAAGCCTTATATTCAACAAGAAAAGAATAGGTGCAGTATCAGTACACAATCACAATGTACTGATTGGATTACACAGCCAGTCCAAACCATGAATGTAAATAGACAATCATAATAGTAACACAGTCAACACATATCATCAACAAATATGAAAAGACCCAGACTCCCAGTCCTTATTCTGAGTTAACATACACATGAAACATGTCCCACATGATCACATACAAGCTATACCTGAGTCCAACTCACTTTTCAAATACCCTAAACCACTCAAGGATCCAACATACATACATCACATTATAAAAAGGTAAACCCGGCTCACTCATGGAATCACAAATACACATACTCGGTTCTCTCAAGGAACCTACACACAAACTATTAGTGTACTGGTATGGTACCTGATTCAACCAGAGTTAGTATTCATACCAGGCATGTACCCGAGACAATCATGCACAATAACAATCACAATGAACAATAACACTTGAAACCCCAAGTAAAGTAAACCGGTTCACTGCATGAAACTATCAACATGGTGTCATTTTATATGCTCCCTATCTTTTCCCCAACATGCATTGCACAATGATACTATAAAGCAGTAGACATGCATGCATACATCAATTGAAAAACATGCAACCATCACCTATCTCGAATCAAGCCTGTTGAAAACTCTAAAGAACCCGAGCTTTCCCCTTGTTCAACACCTTGGCTCGTTCTTGGTCTAAAGAAAACAATACATACAACAATCAATCAAAAATAGCCTAATTGTATCTGAATTATAACCAAATCCTAACTCCGGGCCAAATTATGATCATTCTACCCAAACTAGGGCTCTTTCCACCATTAAAGCAAGTCAAAACCCTTCCCCAAGAGTAATATCCTATATTCTAAGGCTTAAGAATCAAATTACAAAATTAGGGAGTAACAAACTTATCTTTACTGATGAATTTCTTGGAAAATCAAGTACAAACTGCCCTAAGTCGTTCCTCTCAATCCCAAGAATAACAATGCAGAAAATAAGAGGTTTTGAAATTTTTCTGCGTAAAATCCTGACTTACCCCGCTATAGCGACCCTGACCCGCTATAGCGGCCTGAGCCCTACTATGGCGCCTATCTATGGCCGCTATAGAGGATGCCTTCTGCTATAGCAGACTATGCAAACTTTAGAGATTTGAAAATCCCTGAAAATCCTGTTTTTCACAACATACCCCTTCCCTTGACGTCCCAAAGTATCCCTTTTACGCCAAGATCGATTTTGGGAGTTTTACTCGCCCAAATTCAATTCTGTAAAGCCCTAAGGGTTCCTTAATATATTGGCTACAATAAAATATCAACAAAACCTAGAAATTACACCCAACCATTCTCGAATGACCCTGGACCTCACCTTTCCCAGATTCTATCTGAGGCTGGCCTAGCCTAAAAATTTTGAATCACTACCTGGAAAGTTTTCTAGCCCAAATTCTTTCACCATTGGCCTAGTCATAATGACCGGAATGGGTCGTTACATCTAATAAATGGTTCCTCTACTAAGTTGCAAATCATAAGTACTGGGGCATGATCTGATCAATGTCTTATAATATGTTGTACTTTACTAAATGGGAAAATATCTATAAATTCCTAATTACCTAGTACCATATTCAGTCACTTGAAAATACAATCCTCCTCACTTCTATCATTCCACCGATTACTTCCTGAGATCATAAATTGTATGAGAGCACAATTATTAGTACATTGGGTAAAGTCCACAACTTTATATTGCATGAAAATAATTCCCCCAAATTTATCCCCTTCACTCAAAATAACCTTAAAATCCCCTTCAACTAACCATGGTAATTGATTTCCAAGTGCAGTTTGCTTTTGATCTTCCCATAATTTAATTTATCGAGAGAATTGCATCTAGCATAAACTGTTGAAATTAGGATTTCCCGATTGTTGTTGTTGAACTTCATAGTAAGTTGTTGAATGTCACTCAAAATATCCATCCTATTCATCATTCCAAAATATTCAGATCTTGGATAAGCAATTAACACTAGCAATTTGAAGTCACAATCTCCTTATGTATTATTCTAACTCTCGTGGGCCTTGATAAAGTTTTATTAGAGATATTTGTGAATAGTGATATCTTCTACTGAGATCTATTAATCTATCAAAAGACTTTTGAGGATTAACTGATATTATATTCTAGAAAAATATTTTGTAAATCATTAATTACTATGGAGGGGGGGGGGGTTATTTTTATTGCTCCTTGTCTTCACCTGCAAAGGAAGGGTTGGGTGGCCTTCTTTTAACTTGACCTTTTAGTTTTCTATCTACTCGGGAGAAATGTTTCCTCTCATGTTGTATGGTTTCTTCCATGTCCCATCTTACTTTGTCTCTCTTTTGTGGTCCTTCTACTCCTTTGTTAGTTTCTGTTGATCAGGGGGCTGCTTTTATATGGGCCTCTAATATTGCTATCTATAATGGGTTTGGTTCTTTCACAAGATTCTCCTCATTACTAATGTTACATTCTCCATCCTAACTCTATCTCTTAGAGACTATTTTAAGATAAAACATATCTCTTAGAGACTATCTTAATAGCAGGTGAAGCTTTTTCTGATTCTGGTGTTGGTTGTCTTTTATCCCCTTGTCTTAGGCATTTTCCTACGTCCTTTGGGGCTTTCATATTGCCATATCTCAAGATGTATTCTTTGTTGTTGTGTCTTTTTCTTTCTTGGAATTGTCCTTATCATTATCTTGATTGCCAAAAACCCATTCAACCATGACTTAGAGGATTGTCCTTGTGTCATCTCTGCAGGTTCAGTGAATTTTGTTACCGTGTCTTTCTTTGTCTTGTTCTTGCTGTCCTGCTGTTCTAAGACATCAAACATGTTGAGAGTTGATATTCCAATTACCTCATATTGCTTTTTTTTAGGTTTCCAAGTTTGATCTTGTTTCCAACTTCCTTATTGTCTTCCCCTCCTAACTTTTCTTCTATTATTATATTCCTTGAAAACATCCTACTCTTTTTGTTTACCTTTGTCCCCTTGATTCCCTTGATCCCCTTTATTTTGATTTTTTTTTGTGATTTTGATTTCTCTTCCTTCTCCTTGTCTTCTTCCCCTTGATCTCTCTTATTTTCCTGCATTGTATTTCCTCTTTCTTCTGGTCTTCTTTCTCTTTGTCTGGCTATAATTATTGATGAATAACATAGCATTGGTGTTCATTATGACCATACAACTTAGAGTTCTTGCTATACTTAGGCATATAATAATATTTTATTCTAATCCACTTTTCCACAATTTTCCTATTATATTTTTTCATCCCCACATTGATTCTTTAGGGGAATTCACTTAGCAAGTCTATTTGTACTTTCACTTTGACACAATTAAGTTTTATTTGATTTTTGATAGCCATGTCAATCTACAAAGGTTTCTAACGGCCGCAACTATTGAGAAAATTGATTCCTTTAAAAAAGAATTGGGTGGCAAGGAGGAAAAGGATATCCATGCAATTGTCATAGTATCTATTCCTTTAGATCAAATAATAAATTCCACTTTAATGTTTATATAGGATAGACCCAATTATAACGAGTGATGTAAGAAGAACACCTCAATAGTAGATTCACATAATCTTCAAGAAGAGTGGCTCAAATCAGAGCATGTTTATTTATAACACTCCTCACCTTTGGAGTATTTATGTTAGGCTGCCAAAGACTTACGAGTCTAATCTTCGCTTTTTGTCACTCGTTGATGGGATTTTAGGAGAGTAGTTTTAAATGGAAGATTATATATTAAGTCACTTGAACTTTTAGACTAAAGCTAGAGGCCCAATGGAGCCTTGAAACAAAATTCTAGTTGAGGGTTTTATTGAGAAGAAGTATTTTAAATAATCTCGTATATGGTCTAACTTGGAATGTGCATATTTTCCAATCTATAAAGAGTTAAAGGTCCTACTATGTATGAAATTAAAAGTCCTTCAGTCCGTTTTCAATTAGAACAAACCACTTATTAATATGAGTTTGTGGGTAAAAGGTTATGAGCATTTTACCATTTAATTAATGGCGTCCATCACTTCATAACCTAGCAATTGATTGTTTATTGATATAGTGAACTAGATTTAATTTAGGTTGGCTAAAAAGTGACTCCTCTCACATATGTGTGTATAGGATCAAAGCCTTACCTCTATTCATAATTTAGCAAGAGAAAGTCATATGTATCAACTTATATATACAAATATACATATATGCACGCAAAAGGGTAATAATGGATTATAGTACGAAAGTTGTTCTCCACATCGAGTCTGTCATTTTCGTATAGTTTGTCCTATTAATTTTTTGTGTAGCATTGTTAGGGTTGTGGCAGCGATGTCTTAGCTACACATTGAGTTCGTGAAATCATTTTAGGTGTGTGTAGTGAGGTAAGAACCTTCTTGTGCTGGTTTCTAGCTACTTTAAGCCTTGAATAGTATTTTATGGTGGAAAATCATATCTTTTATCTGATTGTTGCAGTACTTTATATTTTTATTTATTGATTGAGTTCCCACCACGTTATAGTGTTGAGGGTTTGTGGGCATATTTCATAGATTTCTTGGTATCATTAGAAAATGGTATATTAAGGTTATCCTTCCTTTTTGACATATTTCCTTAGAGCCTACGAGCGATATGGCTGATATATTATAGATGAGCTACAAGTAGCCATAGTTGTTGATTGTGTTGTCCACCTAAGTAGACGTATTCATCCCTTGCAGAGACTCGTATTCCATTAGTAGTGATCTCGTGTTTAGATACGATGTAGAAATTATTGATATAGGTCATTTATAGCTAAATTGATCGCCTTCAGGCAACTTGTTTATTGTTGCTGCCTATTGGGGTATTGTGGTTAGTTATAGATATTTGACTTGTGCCTTCGGGGTTATATCCAGGTTGCCTAAAGGGGTATTGAAGTATGTACAAAACCTGTGGGTTGTACTATTACCTAAATGGATATATTAATGCCTACGAGATCATTTATAATAATTGCATAAAGGGTTATGTTGACGCCTAAAGGGGTTGTGTTGATGCCAAAAGGACTAGGTGATGCCCATGGGGCTATGGTGATACCTAACATGTTATGTCGATGCCTTCGGGGCTATATTGATGTCAAGAGGCTCTATTGATTACCTATGAGGCCAGATTATTGCCAATAGGGGTATATATTGATTGAAACCTGCTGAGCTTATAAGGGCTCGAATAAGTTATATTGATTATTGTTTGTACATATCGATCTTATGGGAGCCGATTAGGTTGTTGTTGGATCACTGTTGTATGATTTATGTCATGAACTGTTAGGCTGTATTATGATTATTTCTGACTCTTCTTCCTGAGTATGTCTAATATTTAATGATATTAGTTAGCTCAGTTAAGTTAAGTTGATAGTTGATTTAGTTGTGATTTTAAGGCTAATCCATGAACATGTCAGTATGATCTGTCTAACCTCTAAATCCCTATCTGAGTATTTGTAATACCTTAGTTATCAACCTTAGTACTTCATAGATTCAGGAGTAGGTAAATGCACCCAGTTTATCTTTGGTCCTCTTATCTATATTTACATTAGTACTTTATGATACCTGTTCAATTATTAATCATCTGCCTACTTGGTACATTATTTTGTAGTGATGCCTCAAGCTTAGAGGCGTTGCATTCATGCCTGCAGGTCTTGACATACAAGTAAATAGGCCTTCTCAGTAGTGTTGTCGAGTTTCAAAGATTGGCTAGTTCCATATTTTTTGAAGTTGCCAGATTTAAAGGTTTGTCAACCTTTTGTTGTATACAGATTATGGGTAGGTCGGGGGCCTGTTTTGGCTAAGTATATTACTCTTAGAGGCTTGCAGACTTGAGATTGTATCGTTACACGGTGTCAACTGTGTTGGCCTTGTTACTTTTGTACTATCAGCATGGTGACCTTGTTGGCCTTTGTATATATTTAGCCTTTGTGGTTCTAGATATCATGGTAGACTTGATGACCTACATTGTGATTATTATATATTTGTTGTTAGTTGTTGAGTACAACTTGTGTGTACCAGTAGCATATATGTCCTGCTTGGTCGGCTCAGGGTCAAGTGGGAACTAGGTTCTAGTTGTGCCTCCCTAGGTTGGGGCGTGACAAACTTAATATCAGAGAAATGTCTTATCCTAGAGAGTCTATAAGTTATATCTAGTAGATTATTGTTTATGGGTCTATTGTGCACCATACTCGCTTCCAACAAATACACAAGTGTACATGATCATACAAGTAATACAGTCTTAATAGAGACGGATGTTGAACCCATATGGACATGTGATTTAGCAATTATCTATGTTGATCTAATACCATAAATTTAATAAGTGTTTAAAGTAACCAGAAGATGATTAAGGTTGATATTATTATCTACTTTAATTAAAAGACTATAAGAAAGTAAAATTGGTTGGAATCACTAATTGAGAGAAATTCAAGGGTTACGACTGTGCTAAGCAATCATATATAGTATTTGATTTCTTGACTTAGTTTATTCATTTAGTTGTTGATTTATGGGG
This sequence comes from Solanum appendiculatum, assembly GCA_018342035.1. Taxonomy (NCBI): domain Eukaryota; kingdom Viridiplantae; phylum Streptophyta; class Magnoliopsida; order Solanales; family Solanaceae; genus Solanum; species Solanum appendiculatum. Next base: position 59,704 of record JAGDQO010001332.1, read on the forward strand.
TTAATAATATGATCATGGTTTTTTGAACCTCTAATCATTTATCCAAATCGACCACATAGTCGTATCATTGAGCAGAGATGTGATAACCCAACATGAACATATATAGCTATCTTCTAATTTTGTAACCAACTAAGGCCTTCTAGGTATATTCCTATCTTACTAAAGTAAAGATTTACTCCTTATATATTTCATTCTGTCTCAATGATTCGTCTTCCAAGTTCACATCGAGATTATTCATTTATCTTAATGGTAGCTAAGCATTAAAATAGTAAGCATCAGAATAAAAGAACAACTAATATTGATAAATAAATTTCATCTATTAAATCGTTTACCAAACAATCATGTTATGATCGTAACCAACCCAGAACAAGGGAGTTTAGCCGCTCATGCTCTGATTAACATTATAAGATAATGTATTGTTCATACAAAATATTGCTAAAATAATTAAGAAGAAAAAAATATATAATGATGAAATTTTCCTTACGTGCTATGCTTTGCAAAAAGTGATCAACCCTTTTAGAAAAAGTTTAAGGTTCATGTTTATAGTTGTGGAAAATAACTCCCAAGCTTTGTTGGGCTTGTACTTTGTAAAAATTTCACCCAGATACACAATGGCACAGGGTGCCAACCAATGCACCAGACAGGGTGCCGTGGCGTGCCAGCTAGTGCGCCATTTTGGTGAATTTTCACTTTCTGAAGTTTTTGCTCTAGCGCAGTGCCTAATCAGACTAGAAAAGTGTGCTAATCAATACTATAGTTCAGCTTCATCCGGAATTCTCCCAACTTTTCTCATAAGTTCCAACTTTGCATTTTTTTTTTAGCTCTTTTTGGGTACTTTTGTTCTCTCTTTATTTACCTAAATTGCATTTGATCACACATTTTAGCTTTTTTGGTCTAATGATTTTTTGGACACCGAGTCCATTTCATTAATAAAATCAATAAGACTAATAGCCCAAAATGGCATCCCAATTCAGAATAAATAAAAAATAAATATATATATGGACCCGGTCCAAAAGTGATCGAGTCCATAAAAGACAATCCCCTAGATAATAGGGTTTCCTATTTCTGGTGTCTTTATCTTCTTTGTCTGCTCCTCTCCATCCGCTGCTATGTTCATCCTTAGCCACAACTCTGGCTTCCTCATGCTTCTTCTTTGGGCGATAAATGTTTTTCATGGATGGGTATTGATCTTCTTCATTAGCTTCCAAAAGTAAGTATCTCTCTTTTTTTGTTTGTAATCGATCTGGCTTCCATATCTGACTATTTGAGTCCTGCAGCTATGTATAATGGTAGAGGTATATGAATTTGGGATAAAGTTGATCTTGGGTTTGAACCATGTAGCTCAGTTTCATAACTTGCTGTAAGTTCCTCTTCCTTCTTCTTCTGATATATGCTTCTCTTTTTGAATTTAATCTTCATGTCTGTAAAGTGGAAGAAATTGTTGCTCCCATGCTTTTTCCTTTAGAGCTCTTGACTGAGTACACACTTCTATTTGTCAATTTGGTTCCCTAACCCTCACCTTTTGTTGGTCCTTTTAGTAAGTTGAAATAACTTAGGCTAGGAAGCTTTTCCACATCTATTAAATCCTTATCTAGGAAAATTTAAAATGTGTAAATATAATAGATGTATTGTTCAGATATTTTTGATATTATTTTATCATGTAGTAGACTTAATCTTCCTCGTTCTTATTCTGAGTTTTGGTATTTGCAATTTTCCATGTTTTGAATTCCCCTTCCCCTATTAGGTAACTGATTAAATGATTGGAACTAAATTCTCCTTGCCTAATTGAAAACTATGTTGGCTATATAGTCTGCCAATTGATTTGCTTTTTTGAATATGTGATCAATCTAAATGTTTATTTGCCTCGTTAGCTTCTGAATAGCTTCTATCCTTTCTATAAGCTCCCATGAGTTCCTCTATATCCCTAACAACATGTTCCTCGGAGTAAGGGAATCAACCTCTAGAACTATGTTGTTTAGGTTTTGTTGCACACATTATTGGATGGCTTACCGAATGATTGTGATTCCTCATTGACATTTATAGCCACTCATATGTCTTGTGTTTCAACATAGACCAAATCCCCCTGATGTCCCTTATACAGGATCCATACGAGCTTTAACTAGGGTTTCCTTTGCTATCCCTATCCGTATTGCACTTGATCCATCCATTTTCTTGTAAAGTCCACTTCATAATTAAATAATGAAGTGTAGGTTTATATACTTGTAGTACCTTAATCATTCCTTACTAGTGCTAAGCAGTTCTTCTAATCCATGTATACTTAGCCCTTATTAGGTGGCTAATGGTCACGTGACATTGTTGTTGCATTCTTGTGTGTGTGGCCTCTTTCCGAAGTTTTCCTGCATTTCTTCTTTTCCACAACTCTTATATTATTATAGCTGGTACTGCCTTGAATATTTGTTCAAGCTTAGTGTTAGCTTTCTTGTTTCACCAAATACAAATTAATTGTTGTAGATGAAATCCTTCAATATTGATACATGCACATGAACTGCTTCCATAGCTTTTGGGCCATGAGAGTTGTTAGAAAAAGATGTGTCATTATGTCCTCCCCTCCCCCTATTACATCAATAACATTTAGACACCATACTCATTTTCATTATCTTTAGATTATCATTTGTAGCTATTTTCTTCTTTCATACTCTCCATTGAAAAGAAAAGAAATCTTAAATGGTATCCCTTTTACCCAAATATTCTCCAACCATTCCTTCTCCTCCCTTTTATGCCTCATTATCTGGTAAGAGGTTTTATAGTGAATCTCTCATGTTTATTGCCCATCCACCATTCCTTATACATTCTTTCCTATGTTTTTCTTGGGTAAACTCTTTCAACAATGTGCTCCACCATCTTATCTGTGATATACTCCTTCAATTTTTCAATATCCCAAGCTCCATTATTAATGAATTTTTTCACTCCCAAATCCTCTTCCCCACTTTCTACTTATGTGTCCCTATCAATAAACCATCTTATTTCAACTTTTTGCTTCTAATATTCTTCCTCTATCTTGAATAACCTCCTCAAATTAGCTTGAACCTTAATAGATTTTGCTTGATTATTTAGTGATGGTTGCATCTCCAGTTCACTCTTATCACTCTAATATAGCTATTGGTTGAAAAAAGTTATCAAACACCTCTTTACTCTAGAGTGCTAGAGCTCTCTTAACTTTCTTAAGTTTAGCTTGGAATATCATGAAGGGATTCCAACTAATGCATTCTAGTTTTGCTGAACCACTTATTTGAACTGGGTGTTTATCCTAAAAGTTGAAAAATCTAAAAGGGTTGATTAAAGGATCTTCTTCTGTGTTAACAATCATATGCAATGGATCATGATCAGAACCCTATCAGATAAGTTGATGAACTTCACTTGAAGGGAAACTATTTAAAAACTCTTGATTCACCAAAATTTTCTCCAATCTTTTAAAAATACAATCTTCTTCAATTTTACAATTCCATCAAGTGAATTTACTACTAATAAATCTTAATTCTGGCAAGAACAGTTGTTGATGCAGATACCAAACTCAAAGGTCTCATTTTGAGTGAAGGTTAGTCCCCCTAACTTCTCTTCCTCACTTAGAATCACATTGAAATCACCCCAACCACCAAAGGGACATAAATCCATCAAGCACAATGTTCCTAATCTTTCCACAATTTTAATCTCTCCATGGCATTGCATCTTGCATAGATGGCTGAGATATACACCCTATTATTATCTTTTTCAAACTTCATTGTCAATTGTTATACATAATCTACTTCTACTTGACCCTCCCAATCCTCACTCCAAAAAATTCATATCTTTACCGAGAAATTGGCCATTGCATACTTATGTCCCAACTTCCTTCTATAATGTTCTAGCTTATTTTGAACTTGAAAAGTCTCCAAAAGTTTTATATAAATATAGTAATGTTCCATTAATCTCTCGAAAGATTTTTTTAGAGTTAACAAATTTAACATTTCAAAGCATTATTTTGTCAATCATTGATCAACTGATTGGGATTTGTTCTTATTACTCCTTGTTCTAACTTGAAGTGGGATGATGGATTCACCCTTTTTTTTTTACTCCACTCTTTAAACTATCCATATTTCTAGGGGATATATTCCCCACTTTACTTATCTGCTGAATATTTTTTTCTCCATATCTACATCTTCCTTTGTTTGCTTCAGGCTCCATATTTGCTCTTTCGTGTAGTCCAAAAGAACTCGAGCCTCTTGAATGGGATTGTTTACTATCACTATCTGCATTTAACCCTCCACTAATTTTTCATCCTCTTTTATCTGTGCTTTCTCCTTCTCTGATACTTGATTAACCTCTTTGGTTTGCTTATGTGGTGATACAATTTTCCTCCTTTATGTGTCTCCGGTGTCTCTTGGTTCTTCACCTTTACTTTTCTTATTCCCCATCTTATATGATTCCCTTATACTATTCATGCTATCCTGCACCTTTTGTTCACCTTACTTTGTGAAAAAGCTCTTCAATCTATTGCTTTGTTCCTTAGTTTCTTGCGAGTTTTTACTGTTCATGTGATCATTTTGTTCTGTTGATGAGTCTCCAAGAGCCCCAAACTGAATATTGGTTATCACTCCCACCTTGTTCCAAATCTGTTATTTTTTCTTCTACCAGCTCCCATGTTATTCTTTTGTTCTTGAAATTCTCCATTGTTGCAAGCTTTTATACCACTCACTTCCGCTTCTTTACCTTGTTGATTTTTGCCTTCACTTTCCTTGTTCTTATCTCTCCCTTTGTTGTCATTCTTTTTACTTAACAATGTCTTCCCTTCAGTTCCATTGTTCTTATCTTTTCCTTTATCTTCCTTCCTTTTCGGTTCTTCTATTTCCTTTCTTGGGTAAAGTTCTGGGTGTTCAATGCAACATTACTGCTCATCATGTCCTTGAATCATGTAAGTCTTGTAGGACTTTGAAACATAATTATACTTTATCCTTATCCACTTTCTATGACCTCTATATTTTGCTTCTTCATGTCGATGTTGATTTGCTTAGGGAGCTCACTTAAGCGATCAACTTGCATTTTTACTCTTGCATAATTAGGGTTAGTTTGATTTAAGGTGGCCATATCCACATGCAAAGGGTTTCCTACAGTTGCAACCAATGAAAAAATGGTGTCCCTACAAAAAAATTGGGAGGAAGAGACGGGAAAGAGATTCATGCTATATTAGTCATTGTTTCCTCCTCTGGATCAAACAGAGGATCCCATTTTAATATACTTATTGGGTATGTCCAATTCCTATGTGCAATATAAAAAGGCAGGCCTTGATAAAAGATTAACATAATCTTCTAGGAGCATAGCTCGGATGATCACATGTCTATTTGTAAAGAGCTCTATATTACATTCCCCCTTTAATTCACATTATTTAGGAATTAACTTTGTAAGATCTTGAATATCCATCCATCCATATAAGAATTTATCAATCACCGCATATTGATGATT
>JAGDQO010001333.1:0-21814 GCA_018342035.1 Solanum appendiculatum
AAAAAGCCTTCATCGGCGATTTTATACAAAATCAAATTTATCTCTCCTATCCTCATTCCCTATTTTTCTCCTAAAATCACTCTTCCACATTCAATTTGAAATTCGATTTTCACTTTCTCTCTCCAATCGTGTTTTCTCTTTTTGCACGTAGCCGCCTAAATCGTGGATTAGTATCTTCTTCTTTTTTTTATTTTTTCAACAAATGTATATGTATTATGCTTCTTATTATTTGGATAATTTTTCTCAAAATTCCTTCATTACTTATCAGATTTTCAGTTTTTCAAAAAATAATGGATGATTCGATTCCATCTAAGAGGATTACGAGAGGTACGTCATTACAAGTCAAAGTTGTTGATAATCGACCATCGTTTTCAATCGATTTAACTCAAGATTTTGGACTCAATGCAGGGTCTATGACAAAATCTAAACAAGTTCTAGAGGAAAAATCTATTGAAGAATTGAGATCCAAGGAAAATAATTACCCGATTGCACTTCAGAAAGTCATCAACAATGCCAAGTCAAGCGACATTAAAATTGTTGAAGGAGGAAGTAAGAGGAAAGCCAAAGACAATAATTCTGATGAGGTTGAGTCTGCTTCATCAGATTAGAACAATTCCAAAGAACATCAGATATTTGCTTAAAACACAATTGTATGTGAATTTTTGTATATTTTGTTAATTATATACAAAATTGCATGAAGAATATGCATATTGTCTGCTTAAACCAATATAAAAATATTTGTATATTTTGTTAGTTATATACAAGATTTCTTAAAGTATATATATATATATATATTCTGATTAAATCACACTTGTATATAGACATTTCTATATTTTCTTAGTTATATACAAGATTGCTTGAAGTCTATGTATATTTTCTGCTTAAATCACAATTGTATATTGGTATTTGTATATATTTATTAATTACATACAAATTGCTTGAAATATATCTATATAGCGATTTGTATATTAAGCTAATATATACAAAATTGCTTGAGGTATTTGTATATGTTCTATATTTAAGTACTAGATTCATATACAAATACAAACATATTTTATTTATACATTTTTATGTTAGTAATTTTAGACAATATACAAATCGTATAACTTATATATACATTAAAATTACAAATTTTTTTAATCAAAATAAAGAAACCCTTGTTGTCGAATCATATACACTTCATATATACAAATTGTATCACTCAATTTTTCAAACAAAATATTAGAATAGAATCGTTAATATAAAATTTCTCTAATCTTGTATAAACAAGAAAAAATTTCAGAACCATGGGAATAAACAAAATAAAAAAATAATTCGGTTTTCAAAATTTCAATTATATATTATACAAATCGATTGTATACTTTCTTGCCGTTCAAAAACATGAAATTTCCTTGAAAGATACACTTACCTGGCGTTGAATATACAAAAATATTGATTACTTGTATGTTTCAGTCGTTTGAGGAAGAAACCAGTTGTTATGGTGTTTATATCGCTATAGCATTCTTTTTTGAAAAAATATCTGGTGTTTCTATCGCTATAGAATTATTTTTTGGAAAAACATCTGATTTTGTACGATTAGTTTGAATCATGGGATTATGTAAATTTTTTGTTACCGTATTTAGCGCTCATGTAACTATTTATTTTAAAAATAAAATATTGTATAAATTATAAAGAAAAAATGTTATATACTAACCTAATGCTTAATAGCAAACTAAACTATACCCATGGAATGTAATTATATAAACTATACCCATAGAGCGTTATTTTCTTAAATCCGTTTGTCATATATGTAAGTTTCCCTTATTTTAACTTGTACAAAGTTTCGAATCCGAAAATAGGACGTTACAACTTAAAATTTAGAATCAACTTGTTACATAAATGTTTTTTAACTATAATTTGTGATATTATTGTTAGATCGATTAGTTCAATATATACAACTTGTATATATAAGTATTTTATTTCCTATACTATATTGCGGATCACACGGATTTTCACATTAATATAAATGTCATAAATTGCTAATAAATAACATTTGGATTATGTTTTGTGCAGTTTATTCAAAATAGATTTGGGCAAGAGTTGTGTATGAATTTAATTATCTTTGAAATGGATTTTTGTCATTTTTTATTTTTCATATAAAATTTTATTCAATATATTATAAAAGTTTCTTTCGATGAGAAAAATATGGTAATTTCTATTTCCGAAAACTCTTTTAACTGGAGACTAAAATACCAAAATTTCAGTTTTTGAGTTTTTTTTAAAAAAATATTTTTGTAAGGGAAAAACGTTTAACTTTGTATAAAGATTTTGGATCAAATTTTCAGATCTTAGAAAAACACAAGAACTAAGTGGAAGTTTTACCACGAAAACAAGAATTGAAAGAAGATTGTTTTTTGAAGAGAAAATTTAATATATTATGTCTTTAAGAGTCGATATTACTAGTCCTAACAAAACTTTCTAGTTTTGTAACGATCTATTCCGTCGTTATTCAAAAGGCACCTTGTATGAAATTCTGATTTTTTTAAAATATACCGCTAATTTAAGATTGGTGTAAAACCACGAAAATTTTGAAATTTGAAATTGACCCGGCCTGACACGCTACTACATCGGTCTACCAACCGCTATAGCGGATCAGACGGGATAGCAAGTCAAAAATACAGATTCTTTTAATCTTCCTCCTTCTCTTCGGTGATAAAATTGACTAGGGTTACTTACTTTTTTATGGAACAGACATATGAATATGCGTGGATCATACCTTTCATTCCACTTCCAATCCCTATGTTAATAGGAGCTAGAGATGACAATGGGGCGGTGCAGGGTGGGTTGAGCTTAACCCACAAAATATTTAACCCGTCCTGCTCCGCCTCGTATAATATTTTTTTCATTTTCAACCCACTCCGTCTTACCCCGCCCCGCATAGACCTGCCCCTCATGAACCCGCGCCCCTCACAATTTTTTTAACATTTTCCTTTTTTAATGAAGTTTGATACTAAAAATACAATTCATAAAAATAAATTTATTTTCTCATTAAGTTGTATTAATTTAATCGATAATGACTTAAAATTTTATTTTATAAAGGTCAATTGGGAAGCATGTGAGAAACCATATTAGTTTTGATCGAACCATTTCAATTTACTATCTTGAATATTTTAATAACTTTAAAGAAACTATCTTAATAAATATTGTTCTATCACTCTTATAAGATGTAAGAAATTAAAATTAAGTTTAAACCCTCATAAAATCACATAGACCCGCAATATGCTCCGCCCCGCTTTAGTTTTTAAAAAATTCGCTTCAACCCGCCCCGCATCCCACCCACCCCACACAACCTTAAAACCGCCCCACCCCACACAGCCTTAAACCCGCCCCACCCCGCCCCGCCCCATTGCCATCCATAATAAGAGCAGGATTTGTTCTTTTTCCATCGGCAACAAAAAGTTTTCGCCGTTTATGGGCTTTTCAGAGTGTTTTATTTTTAAGTCATGCCCCATTTAGATTTCTTTGCAATACTAATAAAGTATATTGCTCGTTTTCTTTGTTTGTCAACTCTAGCCCAAATATCTATAGAATCGATTAGATTGGTATTTAGATTTTTCTATGTTTTTGATATGTGTATATATATAATTCAACTTTGATCATTACATACAATTAAATTAAGATATTGTATGAGAATATGATTTTTTTAATTCTCCTTTGAGTAAAGGAGGATTTTTGATTGGGTGGGTTCAAAGAAAAAGGACTTTTTATTTACCTTACTTACTTTCCTTTTCCTTATATAAATAACTCAATCAAAATGCAATTATCTCCAGAACAAAAAGCCCGTTATGCTTAATACCTTTAGTTTGATCGGTATATGTCATTATTCGGCCCTTTATCCGGATAGCTTTTTCTTCGACAAATTGCCCAAGGCCTATGCTTTTTTTAATCCAATCGTAGATATTATGTCTATCATACCTCTGTTCTTTTTTCTCTTAGCCTTTGTTTTGCAAGTTGCTATAAGTTTTCGATGAGATCCATAATAATATCCTAGAAACTTCATGATTTATTTTTTAAAAAAATTATTAAATAAATAAAATAAGATAAGCTTTACCGTTTGAAATCTCGCTCACGAGAAATTCGGCTTAACTTATTTCCTTGTTTTTTGGAACTTTCCTTTCCGATGAAAGACCTTATTAGGCTCCTCTAATGTATATAAAAAAATTGGTTAATGACAAACTCTTATTATAATTTTTTTTTTATAAATTATTTCCAAGAAAGAGCTTCGTTGCTTGGTTTCAAACTAGGATATGCGATGGATGATCTATTGTCTTCATTTTTTCAAAAAAAAAGAAGAAGACCCACCTAAGCTACTCTAAGCTTGCGAACAAGGGAGGAGAGGAATTTTAGTGCAAGAAAGACCAAATTTCATGAATTTTCAGCCTATATCTTTTAGGATTCGCCCCCATGGAGCCAAAAGCTAGTGTTCATAATTTTTCAGCAGTTGTTTGGTGTCCAAATAGGCTAGGTTTAATCGAATAATCAGACCTAATTTTAATTACATTGTACGTTGTAGATGGTTGGGATATTTTATGTGAAGGCCTTTGGGCACAAAATCTGAATGGTTAAATGCATTGTTAAATATTGATAGGATGGTAAGATACTTGATCATAAATGACGGTCAGTCGATAGTTGTTGGGTGATATTCCGTGGGCAGGGGCGGACCTAGAGCAACCTGAGGGGGTTCACCCGAACCCCTTCAGTAAAAAATTACGTTATATATTTAAGGTATTTTAAAGAATTTTTATGTCTATATATTGATTTTGAACCTCCTAAATATAAGATTAGAGGTTTTCTGAACCCCCTTAATTGAAATTTTGGATCTGCCATTGTCTGTGTGTGGGAAGCTATTGGTAAGTTGAGTATGAGATGGATAATTGCCGAGAAAGGGTTGTTTGGTGTAGGTGATGGTTGTTTTTTTCCATTTATGTCATATGTGTTTGCTAACTACTTCGTTAGTATTATCCGTATAATGTATGGCTAGGGAATGGAAGGAGTATAAACTGAAATGCTAGTTTGTATCAGTCTCATACAATGAATGTCTTTACTTAGGTGTACAATTATGATCTTATGCAATGTGATTGTGATTTTGATTGTGATTGTGATATGTGATATTCGGTTGGCTCGGGCACCATGCCTGGCACATACTAACGGTTGGCTCAAATACTACGCCTGGTACAGATATCTCTTGGATGGCTCGGTTACCATGCTTGGTACATATTCGATTGGTTCGGGTACCACGCATGGTACCCTATATGGTTGGCTCGGGTACCACCAGTATATATTACTAACGATTGGCTCAGATACCACGCTAAATATATGTTTGATTGTCCTCTGTGTGTGTAATACCTCTAAAGTGTAAAAATCAGTTGGAAGTTAGAATTGAAAAAAATCAGCTGAAGCCTGTAGAATTTTGACTTGTATGGAAGGCTTCACGGCTCGTACAAAGGTTCACGTGCCATGAAAGGGACTCATGAATGGGATCTAAGGATAGTTAAACTAAGGAAGTGGTTGTACGGACGATTTAAGGGTCTGTATAATAGTTCAAGGATCGTCTACCAAGCTGTGAAGTTGAATCGGAAATTAGAAAAGTTGAGGTAGGTTCCATGAATGGGTTTAAGGACCGTGAAGCGGTCCACGACTCGTTGACCCATCTGTGAACCCGACCCTCCAAGGACTCAGGGAGTTTTATCTTTCACGGGCTCTTGCATGGCCTATGGAAGCTCACACGGATCGTGGACGGGTCCATGGACATCGAACCTTCAGGAACTCAGTTCCCCTATAGTGCATGGTCACCTTGACGGACCGTGAAGGATTGAACGATTGTGGAGGGCTTCTGTGAAGAATGTTCCGACAATTATTTATCAAGGTTATTTGGTTCTTTTTTTACTCTTTTAATTCCTATACTATATCGTTTTGGACCTATTTTGGAGAATATAAATACTTATTAGTTACCCTAACCTCTGTATTCCCTCTCATTCACTCAAATTAAAGTTTCTTCTTCTCCAAGTTTCTCTCCCAAGACAAGATCAAGGTTTCAAGTTTCAAGTCTTCTTCTCATTAGGGTTTGAATCAAAGTATGTGAGAACTTAATCAATGCATCCTTATTCTCCCATTAAGTCCCCAAGAAACCTAAATTTCTCATTTATGATTTTACTCGAATTCTAGGGTTTCATGATTTTCTTATGGGTTCTATTGAAACTAAATTGTTTCTTTATGATTGATCTTATTATTCATGATTTGATCAAAAATGTTTTCAACGATATTTTCATGAACCCATGCTATGCAAGTATTTTATGATTTAAGCTATGATGATATGTATGCATTATGTTATGAAGGATTTCATGAATCAAGGATGCTTTCAAATAAAGTATCAATAAGTTTATATGAAAATGTGATGCTTCCAATTGAATTATCTCTCATTATGAATAAATATCATGATATAGATACTTTCGATTAAAGTGTATCTTATGAGTATATTATGAAATCATGATTTAAAAAGAGCTATTCTTATGACTATAAGATTATGTATGAATGATTCAGTATTACTAAATTTTTACCGTTTCAAAGAGCATGAATATGAATATGATTATGCATGTTTTCCATTGGGAGTTTACTTAGAACCGAGTTGAACTAGTTATTATTTTATGTGCCCATGTAGGACTTTGTTTTAATTGACTCTAGCTAGTTTATCCACCTATGCTCATAATTATGGTACTTACCTTTGCAAGTAGGACATTTTTTTCGGTGTGGGAGCAGTACACTGAACTCCATGTTATAGCTCACATGGTTTATATCGGTTAACGGTATCTCCCACATATGTTCTGATAATGATATGATTTAAAGAAGAATGCATGACCTTGTACTATGTTTTCAGAATCAGATTCTGAGCTTCATGTTATGTTTACTTGGTCATTGCATTAGCATATTTTTGGACTCATCATGTTATTATGTTATGTTTATGCATCTTCCCCATATTCAGTATATTGCGAGTACTGACCATATACATTCTTGTGCCTATATTATTTTATAATTTAGGTGTTGCCGTATCCTATCTGGCTCGCGATTAGTACAGGATTCTATCAGCATACGCGGTTTTTGGTGAGTCTTTATGGTTCGGGGACATGCCACTTATGAGTTCATATGTCATTTCAGACTTTACTTTGTCATTACAGATTGTTCGAGTGAGTTAGGACTTGTCCTAACAACTTACTTACGTAGTAGAGATTTATTCAGACATTAGTACTTCCGCTTATGAGTCTTGTATTCAGATTCCCTTATATGTTGAAAGTATCATTATGAGACTTTATTTTGCTATTCATGTTGTTTTAGTTATGTATAATTTCTTAGTGTCATTCTATGCCATATTGTTTGCTTAGAGTCTCTCAGAATTCTAAGTACCATGTCACGTCTAAGAGGTAGTCTAGGATCGTGACAGTGTGTTGGTCTTGTGACTAGACCGAATTTACTTATTATGTTGTATTTATCACATGTTGGTCTTTGAGTGACTGAATTGGTGCATTTAAAGGTTAGATTTCTTGTGCAAGCCGAGATCGCTTGTTAGATACCATAGATGATGTTTCAGGGATCCTTGAGTGATCCAATTTACTTGAGGTGGTGTTGAATCATGTTGTGGGTGGAGTCAAGGAAAACAAGTAAGAGTTTTATTGGTAATAGAGTTAGTTGGTGGATTTAAGGTCAGGAATGGATTCAGTAGGAAAGAATTAGATATTGACAGAGTGGTTGATTTTTAGAAAGTCATTATATGATAGAAAGATTAGGCGATGATCGGCTTGGAAGGTGAAACAACTCTTAATGGGGAAGTTGGCATCAGAAACAAAGTTGGAAGGCTTGGGATAAAGTGTATGGATTCAAAGGTAGTATTACCTAGTAGTAAGAGTTGTGATTAAGGGATCAAAGTTGTGTAGTTTCAAGTTGTATAATTCTTCTGATTATTTTGCATGATATTATGTGGTGGATTCGAGTCGACCGATGATTCCTAACAATACGTGTTACTTGTATTAATACTACTCTTGCTATGCCACTTGGCATAGTCTAGTTGTACGATCAGTGATGTCTCTTAGGTGAAGACGATGATGATCTCTGATAGCTTCTACTCCTTTTATCCTTATAGTGGGAGTTGTGCCTGATTTTTCATATTTTATACACTCTTAGAAGCTCTTGTACCTGTTTAGATTAGTTTTGGGGGGAATTTTGATATTTTTCAACACAATAGGTTTTCATAATCAAATAAGTTGATATATTGCACTTGGTTTATTTCCGCGTCATCAGTTTTAAATTTGAGGGTAATGGTTCTCCTATCTAGGTGTTAGAGTAGGTGCCCACACGGTCCGGTGAGTTGGGTCGTGACATATATATATATAAAGCCTTTCCAAATGCTCCATAACATGTACCCCTATTTCTGAATAAGTTCTCTTTTGCTTTTCCAAAAGAATATAAATACTTACCTACAATCTGGATAGTACGTTACTCCTTTTATCCTATTATACATCCACTATACTTTTATTTTATGTAAGAGAAATGTCATGTGTTTTCTTTCCTTTTAGTACCATTTTTATTTTTGTTTTAAATTTCTAGTATAAAATATCATAACATAAACTATTTTTTGTTTAAATTTTATTTTAAAACTATTTATAAATCAATTTCCTATTTGATGATAATAAAAGATTGAATATTTATTGGAGGTTCAACCATGGAAAGTAAGCTTATCCATTTGTAGAAAGTAATTCTTAATGTGAAAATTACAAGAATATACAATTTAAGACTTTTATTAACAGAATATGCATATACTCTTTTTTAATTACAAACTTAGGTTTTTAATTATCAATATGACAAATAACTGAATTTTTTGTGTTTTATTAATATTATTAATTTAGTATTAAAGTTTTCCCTTTTTTTGGATTATGTGTGTAATTTATGAGGATGGATAAATATGGTATTACTTTTTTTCTTACTTTTTAACTTCCTAATTAAAGTTTTATCGTTACACGTTTTCTTTTTTTCCATTCTTTTTTTTTTTATCTCTCTTCCTTTTTGAGTTAATCTATATATGTAGAGAAAAATATTTATGTATCTGATCATATATTATATCCATAGCATTTATTTTCGTTACTTTCTATGTAGCCTAATTTTGGTAGAAGTGTTTTTATCCATTTTACAATGTTGTTTTCCATTATGGTATCAAAATACAATTTTTATTTAGTTGTCTTTACAAAATCACATAGTAATGTTGGTATATATTACCAACAATCAATACATATTATACCAACAATTGAAATGAATATATAAGTTTGATATACAAAAAGGCAAGTTTATATTTATCTCAGAAAAATTTGTAGTTTATTTTCACCAAGAAAATAACAATGTACTAAACAAAGTGCCCTTAAACAAACACCCAAACACCATTGTTATAATAATTATTACTCCGATATTTCAAATTAGCCATTAACTTTACATTTTACACCAATATTACAAAAATCACACTTTTGAATGCTTAATATATATATTTAATACATAACCATATATATCAGACTTTACTGAATCATTTCCTTATATAAATTTGGTATATAAAAAGCTTAGTTTATATCATTAAATATCTCAAAAAAATTGTATTTTAATCAAGAAAGCATCAATGTGTTATTCAAACACACAAACATCAACATTATAACAATCCATACACCAATATTACGAATTAGTAAATCAACATTCACCAATATTGATATAAAGTGAAATCATCATTCTCTACCCATATCGTTATGAATCTTCATTGGTGGAGATGGACCACTCACGACATATTTGAGTTCTAAATGAAAAATGGTCATGTCCACACCCAATTGGAAAGCTATAGTAGTAATTAAGTCTTCGTATTTGAAGTTTCCATCATATATCACTCATTCAATATTGTAATCCATGTACTTACCTGTGCTAAATTACAACATATTAATCATATTAAAATATATAACAAATTAAGTAGTACATACATAATCTTTACAGTAATCAAATTACACATATTGGTATATAGGATGCTTTTATATATATAAAAATGGTAATCACGATGGTATAAAAAAATGGTTTACGAAATTATGGTGTATAAATGATTTTTGTTTTGGTTTTTTTGGTACACCAACACAAAACAATAAGTATAATAACCAATTTAACACTTCTTCATTTTTGGTTGTCTATAAACAACTCAAAACACACTATCAACTACACCAATAGATGTACCAAAAAATTATTACGAAAGTTGGTGTTTATACACTACCTAAAATATAACAATTACATCAGAACATACACCAAAAGAAATTCACGAATCATGGTGTTTATTAAAAACATAATATACACTATCAATTACATCAAATCATCTACACCAAGTTCACTATCAATTACACCTAGTATTATACCAAAAATATTCATGAAATTTGACGTTTATACACGAACTAAAATAGATCATCATTATATACAATTGGTGTTATCAAGCCGTCATACTTGGTGTTTGCATCATATATAATTCCTTCAATATTGTAATCAATGTACCTATCTTTAGAAGAGTACAAATAAACATTAGTCAATGATTTTAATGGTGTCAACTTATAACAGGATGTTGATTTATAGATATACTCACACTTGGTGTTTATTAAGGTCATAAAATTCCAAGAATTATTTCAATATATGTACCAAAATTTAACATCAACAAGGTATCAAATATATACCAAAAAATTAATAAGTTAATATACACCATGAACTAAGTCAATACGTGTATCAAAATTTATCTACCACTGTTGGTATTAATTAAATCTCAACTATGATATTTCACAAAGATTTGAAAAATATCATAATAGTTTCACTATTTGTACCAATCAGTACACCAACTATGAAATCAAATTATACAATTCAAAAAATATAGGATGTTGATGTTCATTAAACACCAACTTATAAAACATAACTATCCAATATCAATTACTTAAAAAATAACAAGTTGATATACAAAACCTATTACTTCAATACTTGTACGATTTTATACCCAATACAACAACAACATATATCAAAAAATTTAAGAATGTTGATATTAGTTACATCTCAAATATGGTATTTACAAAAGATAAAACAACAAACAAATTTATTCATAACATGCACCAACAAACTACATCATTATTTAATATCAATAACATATCGTCCAATTAATTTTATGGTATAAGAATACGAACCTTTAAAACAACGAATACTTCAATACATTTACCAAAAATTATCACGAATACATCATAAAAACTTACTGAAATAATCTAATCAAACCTACTCAATTATCAATAAATTTTCACGAAATATGCGGTTAACACATCAATCAAAATATACCTAGTAATCAATCACGAATCGGCAGTATAATAAAATTCACAATAACTACTCTATCAATTTCACCAAATTATCTAACTTGTGACTACTCATAATTTCAACATTTACAACCTTCACAATTACACCATAATAGATGCTACAAAAAAACATGAATTTGTCGATTAATAACAGGGTAATATGCAATATTGAGCACACCAAATTATATACCCAATTTAAATTCAGATCCAGATGTGATTATTTTACTTTATTTAGAATCAAATTTAATGAATTAAACTTCAATTTTTGGTAACAAAATAACATATACCATGATGATAGTTCACTCGTTAATGAGCACAAAACAGAAATCAACACCAAAATATAGTTATCAAGCTTACCTAATTCGTCTCATCGTCCGTTGTGTTGTAGTAGAATCGATATACTATTGGTATCCATTATTGATGAAACTTTCTGAATATGGAGGTTCAGAGATTTTTTTTTTGGTTAAAAACCCTTAGTTTATGATAGAGAACATATAACTAAATTGGAGTAAATTGTGGGAGAAAATCATGGGATTAATTAAGGAGTGGATTTTTTTTTTTAAGGGTTTTTTTTTGGTTAAAAACTCTTAGTTTATGATAGAGAACATATACCTAAATTGGAGAAAATCGTGGAATTAATTAGGGGTGGTTTTTTTTTTTTAAACGTTTTTTCTTTTTTAAAAAAAATATATATTTGCTATTTTTGAAAAAAAACTATTGTTATGTAGATGAAAACTAAACTACTGCTACATAGTGATTATTAAGACTATATAATTGTATATTTTAGTTTTTTGCCCTTAAATACAGTGGATTGTATAGGATAAAAGAAAAAAGTTGGCATGGCAAAATGTGGTTTAGAGTTGATATTGTGGTAAAATGTGATTGGAGGTACGTTCTTGAATCTGTGATGAAGTGAAACATTAAAATGCAAAGGACTTTAGGTGCTTTGGTATGAATGACTTCTTATCTCCTCCCCCACCCACCCAACACTTTAAAACACCACCCTTTGATCATATCACTGTCTATCACCCCAAACATTTCATCCAATAGTACTTTGTTAGATTAACAAATAATATAATAAATATGGAAGAAACTCACTCATTACTAAAAAAATATTTTCTAAAAATATGAAAGGCATTTTCTTTTGTACCAAACACACCCTTTTTTATAACATTCAAGCTCTACATTTCTATTAGTAGAAGGTAAATTTGTGATAGTTGCCCTCTAACTCTCTAACTATAGAAAAAGATTTTGCAAAAGCAAACTACTATCAATAAAAGTTTTTTCAAATATTCTCTTCATTTTATTTTACTCAATTCTTATATTTAAAATATATTTATTTTTACTTGTCTCTTTTAGCAAATTAAAAAAATATTATGAATATTACCTTTATCATTAAATAACTAAATAAAGTATTCCAATTAAATATTTAGATTTCTAAAGTATAATCAATAGGGAAAACTACACAAACTGGATACAAAATACAAACTAATTATCATTCCATAATCCACCCCAAAGTAACTCAGTAAATATTTATACAACCCAAATTAATTACAGACCAAGCTCCTTTAGTTTAGGTTCAATTTCGCACTCAAGCCCAACTCTTTTCAGCACTAATTACCTTGTAAAATAGGACTCTTACACATTTAATTCCTTTTTTTTATTTTACCCTTTGTCTTTAATTTTAAAGAACCGTTTGTTCGTCTTGCTCAACATTTTCCAGCGATTTCAATTTGAAAAAAAAAAGTTAATTCGTGATAGGTTATCTTCTTCCTTCATCTCATTCCATGCATTGAACTAAAATTTTGAATTTCTATTTACAATATCCTTAACATTGCCTAATTTGAGAATACTTGCTATTGGTGGGAACAATTTCCATGGGAAAATACCAGCCTCAAATGCTACTATGCTTGAGCAGCTTCATCTTCCTTATAACAATTTAGAAGAATATATAAACACAATTTACGTATATTGCTATATTTTTAAAGATAGAAAAATATATATAAAAAAAGAAGCGAGTATCTAATTATTTTAGACGGATAAAAAAAAATTAAAAAAAATAAACAAATCACAATAATAAATAATAAAGAAGGCCTAAGGACCTCAATGATACCATAAAAGTATGTACATAACTATAATGTGACGGTTGTACGAAATCTTAATGATACCATAGTAGTACATGTATATATGATACAATCCTTAATAATACCATGCCAGTATATGATATGTTGCAATGGTATCATTGAAAAATGAGTTGGTTGTACATGAATGGTTGTAGGAAACCTTAATGATACCATAACAGTATATGAATATATGATACAGTCCTTAATAATACCATGTCAATATATGATATGTTGTGATGGTATCATTGATAAATGAGTTGGTTGTACATGAATATTGGTTGTAGGAAACCTTAATGATACCATAGGAGTATATGAATATATTCTTATGGTATCATTAAGGAATGAGTGTGTTTTAAATGAATGAATGAAGGAAACCTTAGTGTTATCACAACAGTATATTCATATACTCTGATGGTATCATACATAATCTGAGGAGCGTAACCAATGTATGAAATAGTCCTTAATGATGCCATGTCAGTGTATGATATGTTGTGATGGTATCATTGAGAAATTATGAGTTCCTCCCTTGAAGGACGGCTCATTATTCAACAATATCATGTTATTATATATATAATGTGTTGGTATCATTAAGGAATGAGTTGATTGTACATGAATGAATGTAGGAAACCTTAATGATACCATAACAATATATACAATAACATTATATGTATATATTGTTATGGTATTATTAATGAATAAGTAGTATTGTGAATGAATGAAGGAAGGAAACATTAGTGCTACCACAATAATATATTTACATACTATGATGGTATCATAAATGATATGAAGAGTGTTACTGATTATATGAAATAATCCTTAATGATACCATGCTAGTATATAATGGTATCATAGAGGTGTCGTTGAAGAATTGAAGTACACATCAATGATACCATGACAATATATAGATATACTGTGGTGGTATCATTACGGACCAAAGCAAATCTCAATAATACCATGTTAGTATATTGATATACTGCAATGATATCATGGAGGTCTCACTAAAGTATTGAAGCATATATCAATGCAAAAGAATTACAAAGTGGCAACAAAGAAACATAATTAGATAAAAAGAAGAGTATTAATAAGAAAAGAAAAAAAAGAAGTAGAGAAATAAAAGCATTTTCTTAAGGAGAGTATCAATGAAATAAAATGGAGGGAGTAATATGATTTACTAAAACTTCTTTTTCTATTTTAGCTTTACTTAAATTATTATTATGCTTTTTTTTTTTTGAAGGGGGTGGGGTGGGGTGGGTGGGGGGTTACCCTTTAATAGGGTTGTTCATGGTTATGGTTAAAAAATCAAATCGAACCACAATCCTAATCAAATCGATTAAAAAAATCGATATTTAATTTGGTCAAAATTCATTACTTTAGTCTTTATCTATCGTACCTCATATAAGATAATCACACTTTCTCTTAATTGAATTACTTTGTTCGTGTAACAACAACTCTAGTATTGCTTAATTGGATCCACAATAATTTTCCTGAGGATTGTTCACGTATTAAGTATTTGTATCTATCGAGATACGTATATCCTCAAAAAATAAAGGCAAGGCTAGAAGAGGGAACTTTTTCTCCCTTTCTGACCTCCAATAAAGAAAGAGCTTTTTCAGAGCTGAACAAGTAGTATATGTATTATAACTAGTAATGTAGCTGTATTTTCCAATGCACAAAGCAAATGGTACGTAAAAGCAAAGTAATTGAGTTGCTACTTTTTTATGCAGCCGTCCACAACTTCAAATTGTCTTACATCTGCTTATTATTTACCTACTAGGTTTATACTTTAGTAATAACCTGATTATTTTAATTTCCAGGTAGAAAATCGAACTCACATCTCATTCAGATAGTCAATCAATTATAATACTTCCTCCGTCCCCTTTTATGTGGCACCATTTGACTTGACATGGTGTTTAAGGAAAAAAAGAAGGTTTTTGAAACTTGTGGTATAAAATAATCCTTAGATATTTGTGTGGTTGAAAATGGTAAAAGGGGTAAAAGGGAAATTTTAAAGTTAAATTGTTTCTAATTATAATAATTAGGTGACATTCTTTTTGGGACGGACTAAAAAGGAAATGGTGCCATATAAAATGGGACGGAGGGAGTATTAAGATTCTTTCACCTTTAAGGTAATTAATAATAGTCTCCATGTAACTAAATTTCATATTATTATTGTAATTTAAGCAGTCATCGATTGCTATATTATCAAGCTTGTTAATTATATTGAATTACATATTATTAGTGTAGGTCAATTAACATGATAACCTACAAAATTTATAAACTATCGATGCACACAAAGTCAATAGCATGTTTTGTAAAGTTCTGCAAATTAAAATCATATATTTTTTTTTTTTGAAGATTTGAGGTGTTTGGCCAAAATTCAAGTATTGAGCAACAACAAAAATAATTTTTCAACTGTTAGACTAAACTACAAATTCTTGCTTCTTAGCTAAAATAGAAGTAAAAGTAATTTTTTTTTGCTTCTTATCTAAAGCTACACATTTTTGCTTCTTACATAAATATTATTGTGATGCTCAGGTACAATTTATTTAGCTCTACCCCGAATGGGCCCTGCAGTGGCGATCCAAATTTAGTCGGAGCTCTAATGTGGGCTCCGGACATCGGGTGGGAAATTAAAAAAAAAAACAATTTATTTAGCTTCGTGTTTGCCACCGAATCAGATTATACTTTATTTGGTGAAGTCAAAAGTGCACATTTTAAAAGTCAAGTATTTGATTAAGTTTTTTCTGGAAGTAATTTTGGGTAGTAAAAAATGTTTTTTTAAAAGTTAAAAAAAATACTTTTTCAGTTTCAAAATAGTTTTCGCGTTTCACTTTTACAAAGTTAGTTTGATTAACTTTCAAAGTTAAATTAGATTAGATTAATTTCATATTCTAAAATTAAAATTTAGATATCTAAAAATTATACGGAAAGTACTATAAATTGTAATTTTTCTTATATCAGTATGACGAAAAAAATACATTTTATTGTTTGACCCTAAAAAAATTTTGTGACAAATAAAAAAGAACAAAAAGAAAAAAAATTTTCCCCTAAAAGTACTTTTTTGAAGAAAAAAAATACTTTCAAAATACAATTTGATCAAACACTAATTATTGCTCAAAAATACTTATAAAATTGATTGACTAAAAACAACATGCTACTTACCAAAATTATTGCATTGAAAAACACTTTCATTAGAAGCTTGACAGGCTATAACATGTACAATTAAGGACCAAATCATATTCTAAATCCTGTTGGGAGCGCCACTCTCCTCCATTCCCCCCCCCCCCTCGATTGAGCCATGCAATACGTGATCTGGATTTAGTCAGAGCTCCACTATGAGCTCCGGATACCGGATGGGAAACCAAAAAAAAAATCTTATTAACTTGAATTAATCTTTTCAATATAAATAATAATACTATAATGTGAAGTTAAATTTTTTTTTTATAAATCAGGTTATAAGAAGAAGAGGATACAAAAGTCATATCACCTTACTATTAATAAAAGCTTGAAACCCAAATTATAAAAGCAATTATCGAAAGAAGAAAAAGTCAAATCAAACAAAAAGCGAAAATTCGAAACTACTCTATAAATAACCAAAAAGAAAAAATGACGACTCTAAATTATTTAAATTTAACTTTAAATCACTAATTTTATTAATTATTGATCATGAACCACCCTGTTAATATCTGATGACTTAACAATTATAATTTGTTTGTAAGTATTAGAAAAACCAATTAGGGGCGAGAAACAGTTAATTAAAAATTGCACAACATGTTGCATTTTTTATTCTTTTAATAAAAAGAGTTTCTTATAATAAATATTAAAAAATAGCAATTGGGGCATATGCGAATCGATCTGATGGATGCAAAAAAAAATTGTCTAGTATATATGTCATGTGCTTAACACCTAATTTTGACATTACTCAACATGGAAAATTGGCATATAAATTATGTATATTAATTTTTTCCATGATGAATTTTTCAGGTTATAATTTACTTTTTTATGATAATATTTTATTTATAACAACAATAACATTTATTATAATGGTATATTTTTTTTGTAAAATTATTCCTTTATAACAGTCATATTCAAACATTGTGTAATAATATTTTGTAAGAAATATATTATGTATATAAATTATATATTAAAATATTTATGATAATTATTATTAATGTACATAGTAAATTTCAAGTATAGATATCTAAAGGAAACGATCGTATTTAAATTGTGCCTGCCAATTACATTCATAACTACGAAGAAAGATCGTATACTTTTTCTATTTCTTTTATTAAATTGTTTAACAAATACATTCCTACTTCTTGGTGCATAAAAATTATTAAACTATTTTTTTTATGTATTTCTATTTATAATAGCTAAATGAGATCTGAATGCTATATATATATATATATATATATAAATGAATTTATAAGGTCTGAACTCTGAAATATGCTGTGAAGTAGAAGGAAGTTATTATTACCAAGATGGTTAACTGTGTATTTATTTGCTTAAATATCTCTAATTCAATCAATAACTCCTAATTATTAGGAGATTATTGAGTCAAGTGAAGATTTGATTTGCCACTACTATAGCAGTTGAATGACTTTTTCTATACTATAATATAAATCTACAACTATTTACATAATTCAATCTTAAATAAAATAATTATTAACAACTCATTAAAAGAAAAAAGAGAGTATAAGTTACATAAATCACATAGTGTAAAGATGAAATTACTATTTATCCCTACTTTTTTTCTAATTACAATAATCCCTTAAAATTAACTCAATCCGGATACGTTAATGAAAGCGCGGATAGATTAATACATTAATACAGATACATTATTAAAATAAGAAATTTCCCAATCCGGATACATTAGTGAAAGCGCATACACATTAATGCATTAATACAACAATCCGGATACATTAGTGAAAGTGAGGATACATTAATACAGATACATTATTAAAATAAGGGATTTCCCAATCCGGATACATTAGTGAAAGCACGGATACATTAATATATTAAAATGGATACATTATTAAAATAAGAGATTTTAAATTTTTTAAAAAGATATAGGGAAATATGGAAAATAGTTTATTTAAAGATGTGTAATTTAGTTATTTTTTCAAAAAAAAAAGAGGCTTTTTAAACCTAAACAAGCAATTTGTCTGTCTCGTAAGTGATGGTGTTAAAAACATGTTCTCCAATTGGCTCGATATTTTATTTTCATAATAACAATAATAAAAATAATTATTGTGGAAATTAGTGTGATCTGTGCATATTGGTACATTGGTAGATCCGAACTTATGTGATGATACCTAATTAATTATAACTTACAAGGGTTAGTTTGTTACAAAGATTAGATAGATAATTAGCTTAATTAATGAAGTTAGTTAGGAAACTATAAAATATCTCTTCTTCAGCTAATGAGAGGTGAAGTGTCACGATCCAATTCGTCGTGAGTGTAATGATCCTTTTCGGTCGTTATGGGTAAACCAATGGTGAATGAATTGGGTCAGAAAACTTTTTGGATAGTGACTTAAAAATTTTAGGCTAGGCCAGTCTCATTAGAAATCTGAGTGAGGTGTGGTCTAGGAAAATTTGGGAATGGATTGAGTGGTATGTCAAAGCTTGAATCGTGTTTTCTATTAGCTAAGACATTAAGAAATTCATAGGGCTTTTCATAATCGAATTCGAGTGAGTAAAACTCCCGATATCGAACTTGACACGAACGAGTTAGTTTAGAACGTCAAGGTTCGAAGGTGTGTAATGGAGAGAGTTTCAAGTCTCTGTCTCCGTGCAAACCGAATAACGGGCCTCACTCCGCTATAGCGGGGGAAATTAATTTTCGGTATAGTGGGTGGTCCGCTATGACGGGCCGATATAGCGGGTTGGGCCACTATAGTGGGGTTAGTCACAAGTTTATGCAGAATTTTCTCCTACATCGCTCGTAATTCTGTAAATACGTTTTGGGAAGAAGGAGGGGTGACCTAGGGTGAATCTCAACCAATTTTCATCAATTTTATCTATACATATAAGTTAATTACTCCCCTACTTTGGTATTGCGATTCCTAGGCCTTAGAATCCTTGTTGGATGATCTTAGGGAAAAGTTTGACTTGAATTAATGGTGGAAAAATCCTGGTTTGGGTGGGATGATCATGGGAATGGCTTTGGGTTTAGAATTTGGCTATAATCCAAATACTATTAGGCCATTATTCATTGATTGTTGTGTTTTATTATTGTTTTAGACCAAGAACAAGTCAAGGCATTACAAAAGGGGAAGACTTAAGTTCAATAGTGCTTTCAAAGCTTGATTCAGGGTACGTGATGGTTGTTTGTTTTCCCTGTTTATACTATATGTGCTTTTCAACTGCTTCATTAGTACTGCATGCATGATATATGATTACGAAAAGAGAAAGGAACATGATATGAAATGAAAGATGTTGTCAATCGCATGCAGTGAATGCATTTACTTGGATGTATAAGTGTGATTATTGTTCATTGTGATTGTGATTGTATTATGTGTTTGATGAAGGAATCGGGTACCACGCCGGTACATACTATTATTGGAAAGTGTATTACGTTGGTACACTAACAGTTGTGTGTATGGATTCCATGATAGAATCGAATTGGCTTGTTGTGCTGTGGTGGTTCATATTTATTGTGCATATCAATTGAGGGTGAGGACTGGGGTCTGGGCTATGTTGTACTTGCGTTTATAATGGTGTATTATATGTTTTACTAAGTTGTGGTTGTCTGTTAATATCTCATATAACTTGAACTAGCCGATGATCCTACCAGTACACTATGGTTGTTTATTGATATTGCACTTACTCTTTCTATGTTGAGTACAAGACATATTCAAGCAGTTGCTTCGCAACCTCAACTGTGAAACCTTTGTTATCTAGGGATGGCAATGGGGCGGGGTGGTTGCGGGGCGAAATTGCATTAACCCTCAAAGACTTCAACCCGCCCCGCTTAGCTAAATTTGTAATTTTTAACCCGCCCTTCCCCGTATAAACCCGTCCTGCTCTGCCCCGCAAAGCTTCAATATTCTTCTGCACCTATTTAAGCCATATAATTTTGTATTTGGAACTTCATTTGTTTCTCTATTTGAGCTATATAATATTTTTTTCTCTAGCTTTTCTAATGCCCTGTATATAATAGCCCTCATATAATTATGAAAGAGTTCAATGTCTTCGGTTTAAAATATTTTTTCATCCTTCTCTATATATTACACTGCATGCTGATGGAAAGAAATTCAAAATTATTCAAAGGCGTTAGAGGTGTTTTAGGACAAAGTGCAACCTGTCATATTAAGTATGTCTAATTCTAACTCTTTAGTGTAACATGGTGAATGTGTATGGAAAAAAACTATATTATATTTCCTCAGCACACTGAATTTATAAAGGTAGACTAAGTTTTCTCATGTAGATACTCTAAATCCTTTTGGTGAACTCAATGAATAAAGACCAAATTAATATGACTTTGCTAAAAAAAGATTGGCCACTAGCATGAAAAATACTCTACTGGTACCATAAGAAAACTATACAATGCCTGCACCTGCTAAGAATTAAATGATTAAAATATTCTCAAATTGACTAAAAAATAATTAAAAGACACTGTAATCACATAAGAAATCGATTGCTATTGTATATTCTCAAAAAAAAAAAAACTTAACCCATACCTGCCCCGCCCCGCAAGATTTTTTCAAAAAACATTTTGTACCCGCTCTGTCCCCTCAAGAACTCTTACCTGCACTGCCCTGCAAATACAATAACCCACCCCACTTCTCAATCGCCCCGCCCAATTGCCATCCCTACTGTTATCTGAATCCAAAGGTGAGCCACTTCCTCCGGGCTGCTATTGATTTAAGATTGTATCCCCTTATTCTAGTCAATTAGATTTTTGGTACTATAACTTTCAATTTCTAGGAGGTTAACTTTTGCATTGTTTGATGATTATGGTTTTTTTACTACAAACTTAGTTTAATTATTGAAGACTATTTCTTAAAAATCTTTGAAACTACTTGCTTTTAATTGCATATTAGATTGTGTGTGAGTAGTTGGTTGGTTCTCTCACCGAGGGTTAGTGTGGGTGCCACTCATGACGGGTCAAAGTCGTGACAGTGAGAGACACCCACACTAAACCTCTAGTGGGAAACCAACTATCTACTAGCACACAATAAACAAAACAACTAAAAGAAAATAGTCTTCATTAATTAAAATAAGTATTCATAATCAAAAAGCTATTATCATAAAACAATCGTAGAT